>JBCEDN010000036.1:0-529116 GCA_039880775.1 Diaporthe vaccinii
ATTCTTTATTATATAGTAATATATATTACTTTTTCTTAATTATATAATATTTTAATTATTAATATATTTTATAGGTATTTAATATTATGGTTTTAATTTATATAATAGGAAGGTTTTATCTTTTAAGTTAACCTCTTCTCTCTTAATAAATAAGGGAGTTAAGATAGTTCTTAAGCTTTTAATATAAATATATAAATCTAATTACCTTTATATTCTATAAGCATTTAACAGCTGTAATTATAATTATATTAATATTTATTGCTTTATTTTTATTAATTTATAATTATATTAAATAATTATTGATTAGTATTAAATAGCTTTTATTATATAGCATTTATATATATATATGTATTGGTTTAATTTAATTTATTTATATTATTCTATCTAAAATTATAAAATGTAAGGGGTTGTTATATAATAATCCTTTTAGATTATATAGGCTAGCTTAATTAGCCTTCTTTATTAAGCTGCCTTTATATAATTAGCCTTAATGTTATTTTAATAAATAAGTTTATTATAAATAAATATAATAAGATTTTTAAGGCTTATAAGAATTATTATTTTAAGAAATATAAGTTTTTCTTAAGTTTTTAAATATTTTTATATAGATTTTAATTAATTATTTAATTATTTATATTATATTTCCTCCCTTAATTATTAAATATTAAAAATATTTAAAATTTAAAGGAATCTTAATTTTTTTAATTTATAAAATAAATATTTTTTTTAATTTTTATATAAAATAATTTAAAATCTATTAATATTAAATAAAATACCTACTTTAAGAAGTTATATATTATTTATTATATTATAATTATTTATAAAAAGAATAATATTATCCTTATATAAGTTTAAATTCCGCCCTATTTATTATATTTTCTATATTAATTCCTTTAAAATTAATAGCTATATCTTAACCTACTTTATTAATCCTATTATTTAATATTTTTATATTAATAATTAAGATTTTATTAAAGTTTTTTTTTAAATATTTTTATAGCTTTTTAATTAAATTTTATATTAATAGAAGTAATTTTTATATTTTAATTAAATTATTAATAATCTAAAATTAAATTATTATAATTATAAGCTACCCTTTTTTTACCCTTATTTTAACTTTTCCTTTATTAATAATTTCTATACCTTTCTTTTAAGTTTTTAATACTTTTTTCTTAAATTCCGCTTAATTTATATAATTATAAGTAATATAATTAAGGGAATATTAAAACCCACCCCTTTTATTATACCCTCTTACCTTTTTCTTATATTAAGCCTTTTTTAATTAATAACCCTTATATTATTTTATTATTTTTATTATTTTATTATTTTCTATCGCTTTCTTCTTAAAACTTATAAAAATCTTCTTAACTTTTAATTCTTTTACTAACTTATATAACTTAACTTAAGAAAGATCTTATTTCTCTTCTTATTTAACTTTATAATATACCTTAATATACCTTTTAATATACCCCTTATTTTACCCTTAATAATAATTAAAAACCTATATAATTTAATTATCTTCTTTATATTCTTCTTTATATATATTTAATTCTACTTCCTTTTCTTTATTAAATAAAATTTCTTATTATATCCTTTAATTTCTATTTAAATATTATATAATCCCTTTTTAATCTATTTATTAATTATAAATCTTTAAATTCCCTTTTAAATTTATCTTAAATTATAATTTCTTTAAGGTTTTCTAAATTAATTTAATTAAGATCCTTATATTTTATTTATTTAATAAATCCTTCTTTCCTTATATCTTTTCCTACCCTTTAAAACCTTATATATAATAATTCTTTTATAAAAAATTCTTATTATTTATTAATAATTATTATAAAAGGCTAAGAATTTAATTATAATTATCTTAATAATAAATTATTTATTATATATTATAAATATTTTATATCGATTTTTATATATTATTTATTTAAGAAGCTAGATATCTTTATTATTAAGGGGGAAATTATATATTTTATTTTAAATTTTATATATTTTTAATTAAATTTCTTTTTTAATTATAATAACTTATAATTCTTTAAATTTATTTAAATTAAATCTTTAGCTTAAAAGTATAATATAATAAATCTCCTTTTATTTATTAAAAATTCTTATTATTAAATTATAGCTTTTATAATAGCTTAATATAAATTTAAGATTTATTATAATTTTTTTATAAATCTATAAGCTTTAACCTTTAAAAAGGCTATTATATAGGTTTCCGTTATAACCTCTTTAAAAATTAAAATTATTAAGTTATTAATATATTTATATATAATAAAGAAGGTTAATATTTTTATATTTATATTTTTCTATTTATTTAAGGTAATTTATATAGTTAATACTTATTTTATTTAATTATCTTAATTTTAACTTATAAAAGTTATAAAATATACCTTAATCTCTTAATTTATCTTCTTTAAACCTTTATTAATCTTTAAATAATAGGAAATATTAAGTTATTATTTAATTTAAAGTAATTAATATATATATTTTTAAAATTAGTTTATTTAATTTAAGCTATAATTAAAGGTAATTACTCTTAGCTACTTATAATATTATATTTAATATTATAAAAAGCGTTTTATATATACTTCTATATTTATTAAAGCTATAAGTTTTAATATAATTTCCTTATTAAGGCGGTTATAAATTATTTATAAATATTAATATCCCTTAAAGGTTAATATATATTTAAATATTATTCCCTTAAAATTTAATAATTTTATAATAAAATTTATAATGATTTCCTTATAATATTAATTAAATAGAGTGATTTTAAAAAAGCCTTATATACTTTCCTTTATACTTTTACCTATTTATATATATTATAATTCCTTAATAATTATTATACCCTTTATTATAATAAGGATTAATAAAAATATTAGCTTATTATAAAAATCATCCTTTCTTTATTAAGATATTTATTTAGCTTAAAGTTATATATCTTTTAAATAATTTTTATATATAATAAATTAGCTTTTAATTCTTTTAAGTTAGCCTTTTTATATTATTCTTTTATTATTATTAATATATTAAGAATTTATAAATGCCTTTAATATTAAAGGTATTTATTTAAATCGATATAATATTTAGCTATTTAAATTTAAAGTTAAAGTTTTAAATTAAGCTCTTTATTACCTTATTATATAACTTAATAAATTAATATATAATTTAAGTCTTATTTTATAGCTTTTACTTATAATTATTATAAATCTAAATCTTTAAATATTTTAAGCTTATTTAAGTTTATACCCTTAATTATTTAAATTAAATTAAGATATTAATAAGAAAGAAAGGAAGTTAATAATAATTATATAATTTTTATATCCTTATCCCTTATATTTATTTAATCTTAATTCCTTTATAAAAGAATATTAAATATAATTATATTATATCCTAGTTAATAAATTAGGTTAAAGGAGAACTTTATAAGGAATTCTATATATTAAGCTTATCTTTTTAAAAGCTATTATTTAATTATAAATTGCTTAAGGTTTTTATAATTAAAGTATATTATAAACCTATTTATATTCTTTAATTCCGCTTATTATTATTATAAATAATTTATAATTATTAATATTTCTTTATTAATAATTTAATAATTCCGCTTAATTTATATAAGTTTTTAAGAATAAAAGATAATTAATTATAGCTTTTTATTAATTTTATAAAATAAGACGCCCCTTAAGGCTTAATTATTATAATCTGCTTTTAAAAAAGTCCTTTTATCTAGATCTTATTATATTAATATTAAAGTTTATAAAAATATTAACTTTAATTCTTTAAAAGCTTCTTAATATTCTTTCCCTTATTTAAATAACATTCCTTTTTTAATAAATATAGTTAATAATATAGCTTTTATAAAATAATCTTTAATAAATATATAATAAAAGTTAATAAATCTTAAAAAACTCTTAATTTCCTTTATAAATATTAATATGTTTTACTTTAATATTACTTTAATTTTATTAAGATTTAATATTATATTTATATTAATTATAATAATAAAGCTTAAATAGCGGATTTTCTTTTAAATAAACTTTAATTTATCTAAATTTAAATATAAGCTATATTAAGCTATTTAATTAAGTACTTCCCTTATTTTTCTTATATAATATTCTTAGGTATTACTTATATAAATTAAGATATTATTTATATAAGCTAAATAATATTTATTTAAAAGATCTTATAAGATTAAATTAATATACCTTTAGAATATTATTAAAGCTTTATAAAGCTTAAAAGGTATAATTAATTATTTAAATAACTTATACTTTATTTAAAAGGCTATTTTTTATTTATAGCCTTTTTTAATATAAATCTTATAAAAAGCTTATATTATATTTATCTTAATAAATTATATAGCTTTTATAAAGTTTTATAAGGTTTTTAAAATTAAAGGAAGGGGGTAATAATCTATCTTAATTATTAAATTTAATATTTAATAATTATAATAAAATTATAAACCTTTATTAAGCTTTTATATAAAGATTATTAAAACCTTTATTTTATTATTATTAATATAAATAAACCTTTTTTCTAATAAATTATAAAGGGTCTTCTTTAATATTAAAAGTTCCTCTTAAGATATTTTATAAATAAATTTAAAAGAAATAAGAACCTCTTTACCCTAGTTATCCTTCTTAAAATTAATCTTATAATCTATATTTAATTTATAAAAATTTAATTTATTTACCTTCTTCTTTTTAAAAAGATAATAAATTATAAAATTTTAAAGGTATCTTTATATAAAGCTTTTTATTTATCTTTAACCTTTTTAATTATAATACTTTATTAATATCTATTATAAAAATAATAAAAATTAATAATTTTATAGTAACTTTCTTATAAGTTTTCTTAATTCTTTAAATATAAGTAATAAAGGTAATCTTAAAGATATATATAGCTTTTATTAATTCTTTTATATATTTTAATATTCCTTATAAGTTAATATAAGAAATTTATTTCCTTATTTATTTATATTATATTTCCTATTAATAAGATATAAAATATATCTTATTAGTTATTAATTAAGGCTTCTTTAAGATTAAAGGGAACTTTAATTTAAGAATTATATAAATATAAATAAGCTTTTTATAACCTTTTATTTTTAAGTTAAATCTTATAATTCCCTTAATTATTACTTTAATAACCCTTAAGATTATTCCTTTTATACCCTTTAGCTTAATAAGTTAAATAAAGATACTTATTTAATAAGTTATATCTTTATTTAATATAATAAAATATTTATATCCTTTATTTATTAAGATAATTTCTTAATTAACTTTATTAATAATTATATAAATAAAAATAGATTCTATTTTTATTACTTTAAGAATTATCTTAATATAAATATTCCTCCCTTATTTTAAGATTTAACTTTATCTTAAAGCTATTCTTTTTCTTATTTAAAGGGCTTAGATTTTATATCTTTTTAATTATTTATTAAATCTAGCTTAATAATTTATATAAATTAAATTTAAATTAATAAATTTCCTTTAAATTTATTTAGATTTAAAGGGGTTATATATAAATATTGCCTTTAAAAGTATCTTAAGGTATTATATTGTTTATATAGTTTATTTTAAAAGTAATTCTTTTATTCTTTTTTATAACTTATTTAACTTACTTCTTTTTAAAAGATAAACCTTTTCTACTTAATTATATAAGTTTTTAATTTTTCCTTATTAAATATTACTTTTTATAATATAATTTATATATATATTTATATCTTTATTTTAATTAAAGGTAAAGCTTATTTTAACTTTTAAGGATTATTAAATAGAAATTATATAAAAAGGCATTATATTTAAAGCTATTATTACTTTCCTCTTATAATACTTATTTATTAACCCTTTAAATTTATTAATTTATTTAAATCTTTAAGTTATCTATTAAATTATTAATATATATCCTTTAAAATCCTAAGGAAAAATTATAATAATTAATTTATTTTTAAAGATATTAAATATTCCTTTATAAAGTTATATAATATAAAAATTATTATCTTAAAAATATCCCTTAGCTTTTATTAAGGCGCTTTTAAAATCTATTATAAATTCTTTAAAGGATTAACTATCCTTTTACCTTAATTTAATTAAATTATCTTATCCTTTTTTTATAAATAATTATAGAAAATATTTAATTTATATATAAGATTAACTTTTTTAAGTTATAATCTTTATTAATTCCCTTATTTTCTTAAAATATTTAAATCTTTAATCTTTAATCTTTATTTAAATATTAATAAATTTTATATTAAGCTTTAAGGTTTTTATTAATATATCTTATTAAGCTATTTATCTTTAATTTTAAAATAAAAAAGGTATAAAAATTAATATATTTATTAAGCTTTTTATTTTATATTAATTATAATAATACCTTCCTTAAAGGTTTAAATAATATTAAATTAAAATATATCTTAAGGATTATTATTAAACCTTTAAAGATATAAATATTTTATTTAATAATTATAAGGGTTAGGTATTTTCCTTTATAAAAAGGGATAATATTTATTTTTTTATTAATATATTTTAAGGGAAATCTTATTTTAATAATTCCTTAAAATCTTTTATAATTTCTTAAAATATCTTTATAATAATTTTAATAATTATTTTAATTACCTATTATATTACTTTATTTAAAAAACCTTAATTTTAAAGCATTATATATATCACTTAATTAAATTTAAGGTTATTAATAACTTAATTTAAAAAGTTAATTTTTATAATTAAAAATATATTTCTTAATATATTTTATTTAAATCCCTTTTAATTATATTCTTAAGATAATATATTTAATATAATCGATTTTTAATTTTCTTTATTAATAAATTATAGAAAATTAAATAATAATTAAATTTAATATAATAATCTTAATAAATGCTTCAATAATATATTAGTTATAATTAAGCTATATTTAATAAAGAAAGGAAATAGGAAAGCCTTATTAAATTAATTAGTTTTTAAAGTTTAATATTTAAAAACCTTATAAATTATCTAGCTGCCCTAAACCTATATATATATAAGCTAAAAAGCTTTATTAAATTAACTAGTTTTTAAGGTTTAATATTTAAATATTATAAATCAATATAATTAGCACCTAGGTGCTTAGTTTTAGCGACTTAAGGGTTTAAAAAAGGATACCTTAATAGAGAAATAACGGTATTAAATAACGGAATTATAAGATAATATAAAATCCAGGGTTAAGGTCTAAGACTTATTATCCCCTTAAAAATAGATATATTAAATATAAGATATTTAATATATCTAACTTATGATAAATATATTAAATATAAGATATTTAATATATCTTATTAAAAAGTTAAAATATATAAGGATATAATTATTATTATAATAAATAGCTTTTATAAAATAAATTTTTTAATTATTAATTTAAATATTTAGCTTAATAATTAAATAACCTTATAATTAATAATTATATTATTAAATATTAAGCATTAAAATAATATCTTTATATACTAGAATAATTAAATATTACCTTTATATTAAATTATTAATATAAACCTTATAAGTTATTTATTAAACCTTATAAAGATTTAATATAATTATTATATTTTAATAACTTTTATTTAAAACGGCTATATAATTAATTAATTAAGCAATATAAAGATATAATAATATCTTTAATTCCTACCCCCTTTATTATTAGCAATAATAATTCTTAAAATATAGCTATATAAATTATTATACTTTAATAGGAGATTAACCTCCTTTATACCATATAATAAGCTAAGGCTTATAAGATAAATAAGCTAGCTCCTTATAAAGGAGATAAAGGAACCCTTTAAAGATTTATTATTTAATATTATATTTATTTTAAATATTATAAATATTAATTTAACTCTTAATATAATATAATTATCTTTATAAGATATTAACTTAAGGGCAATGCTCTTATATAATTTAAACTTACCTTTAAAGATTACTTAAAGAATAATAAGAAATATTAAGATAAAAATATTAAGAAAATCTTTAAAGGATTTAATTATTTTAAATAAGCTCTTAAAGATGTCTTTAAAAACCTAAATAAGGAAAGGTTTATGAAATGCAAGCTTATAAAACTTAAGCAAGGAAGATTAACCTTTAAATACATTATATACTTTAAGCAGCTCACTATTTATATTAATTAAGGAAAAGAAGTACTTATAAGCTAATTCTATAAAGGATTTAAAGAGGATATTAAAAATAAAATTTCTAAAATAAATCAACCTAATAACTTTATTAAATATATTATTATAGCGATATATATTAATAATTAACTATTTAAGTAATAATAAAAATACAATTATAAAAACCTTAAAAACTATTAAAAAAACCATAATCAACTAAATATAAATAAGAAATATTAATATAATAATAACTTTAATAATAATAATAAACCTTAATATTAAAAAGGATATAATAGCACCATAATAAATATTTATATAGATTTTATAAAACTTAATGCGGCTTAATAAAAGCTAAATAATAAGGATTATTATAATTATAAAAGATTAAGATATTTTATTAAGGATTATTAATAGCTTAAGAAATAATAGAAACTCATCCTAGAAAGATAATAATAAGTTAATATAACTTAAAGATAAAAGCTAATTATACCTTATAACTATTCATTTAATAAACAATACCTAATATACTTAAAAGGCAAAACATCTTATATTTATTAATCCAACCTTTATATAAAATATCTAATCTACCCTAATAATAATAAAGAATTAAAAAACTTATTATTTAGATTTAAATAAATAGCAGATATTAATAATAAGCATAAAGCCCTTAATTAAACCTTTTATTTCAACGATTAATATATATTATACCTTTTAGAAAAAAAAGCCTTTAATTAATTTCCTAAAAAACCTTATTAAGAAAAATAATTAATTATAAGAAGAAAAGAACTATTATATAATATAATAATAAATAATAGCGATTTAGATTACTTAAATACTAAATATATAAAAATAAGTAACTCTTAAGATAATATTTAGAAAAATAGTAATTTATTATAAACTAATTAAATAATAAAATTAAAAGAAAACCTTATAGAAAATCTTAATATAAACTTAAAATAATACTTAAGATATAATATCTTAATCACTTTAAATATTAATATTATTAAAATCGCTATTATAAGAATTAATATAACTTAAATAATATAAGAACTTAATTAACCTCTTAAGAAATATAAATTAAATAATAAATTATACCTATAGCTAGGATACCCTAAATACCTAAATATATCCTAAGTTTTATATATTTAAAACTTATATTAATTCTATTTTTAAGAAAAAGCTAAGTTTAACTTATTCTTTAAATACTTTAAAAAAGGACTTATTATTTAAATTTATAAAAAAGATAAACTTAATTATTAAGAAATTAATAAATATTAATAAAATAAGGTTTATATAATATTTAAGCTTAACCCTTAACTTTTATTAAAATATTTATAAGGATAATAATAAGTTAAGGATTATAAATTACCTAGCTACTTTATTTATAAGGAATATAAGATTATAAGTTAATATAATAATAAATAATATAAAAAGCATATTATATATATTTAAATTAAGAAAATATAAAAATTAAAAAAAGATAATAATTATTTATAAAGGGATAATAAATAATTATAAATTATAAATCTTTATATATAATATAAATAAATAACTATATATATATTATATTTAAAGTAGAGATTAATAGAAAAATATATAATATATTATTAAATAATAATGCTTAAGGTAACTTTATATTATTAAATATTATTAATAAAGATAAAATCTTATAATATTAAAAGGAAGACCCTTATAAATTTAATATTATAAAAGATATAAAAATAAGATATAAAGATAATATAATTAATATAAAGATTAATTATCTTTTAATCTTAATTTAAAGATATAAAACTTTTATAACTTTAAATATTATAAATATAATATATTATAAATTAATCTTAAGATTTTTATAGCTATAAATTATAAATTCTTAAATTAATTAAATTATTAATTAAATCTTTTAAAATAATACTATTCCTTAAAAAAAGGTTATAATTAATAGTATAAAAAAGAGTTTAATTATTAAAAATAGCGAAAAGCTATACTTAAATAAACTTATAAATACCTCTAGAAATAAATTAAGGACTTAGCTTTAAGAAAATAAAGAAAGATTAAGTTAATCTTAAACTTTAAAAAAAGGTAGAAGTTAATTAAACTAATAAGAAAATAATGGATTATTATATAATAATAAAAAGATAACCCATTATAGCAATATATATAAATAAAAAATATAATAATATTTACTTTACTTATATTAAAAGGAAAAGCTTATAAATAAAGAAATAATAAATAAGCTTATATAAATACTTTATATATATTATAAATTCAAGAAAGTCTTTTAAAAAAGATTTAATATAATCTTATTATAATATAGCTGCTATAATTATAAAATCTTATTATAAAAAAGGAAAGCCTTAAAATATTCTTAGATTTATAGATTTAATAAAGAGTAATTTAAAGCCCTTAAGGAATATCTTAATAAAAATCTTAAGAAATAATATATATAATTATCAAAATTATTAATAAAATATTTAATCTTATTTATACTTAAAAAAACAATAAATTATAACTTTATATAAATTATTAATAACTTAATAATATTATTATTAAGAATAAATACTTATTATTATTTATTAAGAAATTATAAGATTAACTTAAAGGAATATAATAATTTATAGCTTTAAACCTTAAATATAATTATAATTTAATAAAAATAAAAAAAGGAGAAAAATAGAAAATAGCTTTCTATATCCATTATAAATATTATAAATATTAAGTTATACCCTTTAGGTTAATTAATATCCTAACCACTTTCCAGGAAATAATTAATAATATCTTATAAAAATACCTAAATATCTTTATTATCACTTATCTTAATAATATTCTTATCTTTTCTAAAAACCCTAAAGATTATAAAGAATATATTAAGAAAATATTTTAAAAGCTTTAAGATATAAACCTCTTAATAAAATTAAAAAAGAGCTTTTTCTATATATAAAAAATTAACTACTTTAGATATATTATTAAGCTAAGATTTATTAAAATATAAAAAGATAAAGTTTAAATAATTAAAGAATAGCTAATATCAATTAATATTAGAGATATTAAAGCCTTTTAAAGATATATTAATTTCTATAGATAATTTATTAATAATTATAGTGATATTATAAAACCCCTTATAAACCTAATATAAAAGGATATCTCCTTTTAATAAACTTAAAAGGAAGAATAAGCATTTTAAATATTTAAAAAAAAAATTATATAAAACCTAATATTTAAAGAAGTAAACTTAAAGAAAGAATTTAAGATTTATATAAATACTTTAAATAATATAATAAGTAAAGAACTCACTTAATAAGATAATAAAAGATAAATATAAATCATTATAAACTTTAATAAAAAATTTAATAAATTAAAAATATATTATATTACCTTAAATAAAGAATTTATAATAATAATATATATATTTTAAGAATAATAATATTATCTTATTAAAGCTTAGAAATAAATTAAACTTTATATAAATTATAAGAATTTAATAACCTTTATAATAATTAAGTAACTTAATAAAAGATAAGTTAAATATATAAAGTTTCTCTCTTAATTTAATATTAAAATTATTTATATTAAAAGAATAAAGAATGCTTAAGCTAACATTCTTAATAAATAACTAGATTATTATATTAAGGAATCTCCTTTAAAATAGATAATATTTAAAATAAAGGAAGATGGAAATCTTATATTTAATTAAAAACTTAATATTATAATTAAAATCGATAAAATATTAAAGAAAATATTTAAAGATTTAAAAGAATAAGATAAATTAATTAAGGAAATCTATAAAGCCTTAATATATAGATATTAAGGCATTATAATAATAATTAAATAAATTTAAAAGATATATTAAATCTTAAATCTTAAATAAAGAATAAAGGAAATTATTAAATAATATAACTCTTATAATAAAAATAAAACCTCTTAATATAAACCTTATAAATTATTAAAGCCCTTATTAATATTTATAGCTATTTAATTATCTATTAATTTAAACTTTATTATTAAGCTATTCCTTTTATAAAAACCCTTAATTAAGGTATTTTATAATAATATCTTAATAATAATTTATAAATTAAATAAATATATATATTTTATATTATATAAGGAAGCTAATATAATAAAAGAACTTATATATATATTCTTACGAATTATTATAAGTAATTATAAAATATTATAGGAAATCATCTTAAATAAAGATAAGCTTTTTATATTAAACTTTTAGAAATTATTAATAAAATAACTTAAAATAAAATATAAGCTATTAATAATAACCTATTTATAAATAAATAAATAAATAAAAAGAATTAATTAAATTATAAAATAATACCTTTAATATTATATTAATTAATTATAAGATAACTAGGTTAAATTATTATTATTAATATAATTTGCTTATAATAATGCAATAATTAGCATAATTAAATAATTATCTTTCTTTATAATTTATAAATATAAACCTTAAGCATATTATAAATCACTATTAAATATAATAATTATAAAATTAATAGAATAAAAAGTAATTAAAATTAAATAAATCTAGAAAGATATTTAAAATAAACTTTTTTTTATATAAAAATAAATAATAAAATATATAAATTAAAAAAGAATTAAGAAATTAATTTTTAAAGAAGGAAATAAAATCTACCTTCTTTAATAAAATATTAAAATTAAGCAACCTAATAATAAACTTAATTATAAGAAAATTAAATTATTTAAAATTTTATAGAAACTTTTAAATATTAATTATAAACTTTTACTACCTTATAGAATAAAATAATATAATAACTTTTATATTTTACTTTTAAAATTAGCATTATAAAATATAAAAATTAAAATATAAATTAAAATTATTAATAAATATAATAAAAAATATAAAATAAAGTAAGTTTTAAATTTATAATAATATTAAGATATAATAAAATACCTTATTAAATAAAAAGGATATAACTTAAGTAAAAATATATAGGAACTAATAAAGAATTTAACTTATTATATTAAACTTCTTAAATAATATTAAGCTTAAAATATAGCTAAAAATAAAATAAAGATAGGACTAATTAATTAATAAGATTAATTAAGATAAAACCTTATAGCAACTTAATAAATAACTAAATCCTTAATTAAGTAATAAAATCTATTAATTAAGGGATAAACTAATTAAGGAAAGGCCCTAATTAGCTTAAGAAACCCTTTATTAATTAACTAATCAACTAATATAATAATATAATTAATTAACTTAATCCTATTAAATAACCTAGCTTATTAATCAACTATTTTATTAATTAATTAGCTTTATTAATTAGTATAACTCAACTAATTAAATTAATTTATTAATATATTTAATTTATTAATTAAATTATTTATTAAATAACCTATTATTAATATTTTTATTATTAATATTAATAAGTAGATTTATAATTTTAAATTTAAATTAATTAATACCTTTATTTATTATAAAATTCTAATTAAATATATCAATTTTATTATTAATATAGAGCTATAATTCTTAAAGCTTTATTTTACTGGAATTAAATAAGCTGCTATAAATAACTTTAATAGATTGCTTAGTAATATATTTATATTTAGCCTTAACCTCCTTATTTTCTATATACTTTAATTCCTTTAAATTATTAATTCCTTAATATATAATATATATTATCTTTTTAAATTATATTTTCTTTTATTTTTATAATTAAAGTACCTTTTCCTTTATAGCTTAAAGTTTATCCTTTAACTTTTAATATTAAGTTATAATATTATATAGCTTTATAAAATTAATACCTTATATATTATAATATAATTATCTTTAGCAGATATATTTAGCGTAATAACTTAAATCCTTTTTAAATACTTAATAAAAGGGGAATTTATACCCTTTATAATAAAAATAGGAAGGTATAATAATAGCGCTTTAAAGAATAATAAATAATAGAAAATCCCTTATCTTAATTTTCTTAATATAACTAAATAGTTTTAATATATAAGATTTTTTAACTTTATAAAATATAATAAATTAAGAAGGTATAAATAAAAATATAAATAATAAGTAAAAATATATAAATTAACTTTTAAGGATAAAGGATATAAAAAGGGAGATAATATTATAAATTAATATAATTAATACTTAAGTATTTAATTTTAGCAATTTAAGGGTTTAAAAAAGGATACCTTAATAAAGAAATAATAATATTAAATAATGGAATTATAAGATAATATAAAATTTAAAGTTAAGGTTTAAAACTTATTACCCCTTTAAAGATAGATATATTAAATATAAGATATTTAATATATTTAACCTATAATAAATATATTAGATATAAGATATTTAATATATCCCATTAAAGAATTAAAATATATAAAGATATAATCATTATTATAATAAATAGCTTTTATAAAATAAACTTTTTAATTATTAATTTAAATATTTAACTTAATAATTAAATAACCTTATAGTTAATAATTATATTATTAAATATTAAGCA
The DNA here is from genome assembly GCA_039880775.1 of Diaporthe vaccinii. Lineage (NCBI taxonomy): Eukaryota > Fungi > Ascomycota > Sordariomycetes > Diaporthales > Diaporthaceae > Diaporthe > Diaporthe vaccinii. The sequence goes on from JBCEDN010000036.1 coordinate 14,617, forward strand.
TTAAAATAATATCTTTATATATTAAAATAATTAACTATTACCTTTATATTAAATTATTAATATAAACCCTATAGGTTACCTATTAAACCTTATAAAGGTTTAATGTAATCATTATATTAAAAACCTTATAAATTATTTAATTACCTTAAATTTATATATATATAAATTATATTTATAATAATATTTATTAAATATTTATTATTAAAAAATTTTAAATTCTTATTTAAAATAAATAAAAAATAAATTATTAATTAATTTAAAAAAATAAAAATAAATATAATATTAATTTAAATTAAATATTTTTTAATAAAGAAATTAATCTTTTTATTAAAATAAAATATTTTTATTATATAAAATTAATTTTACTTTATATTAATTAAATAAATTATTTATATAATTTATTAATTTTATTTAAAAAATATATTATTTAATTAATATAAATTAAAATTAATTTTATATAATAAAAATATTTTATTTTAATAAAAAGATTAATTTTTTTATTAAAAATTATTTAATTTAAATTAATATTATTTTTATTTTTATTTTTATAAATTAATTAAATTAATTAAAAATAAATAATTAATATCTTTATTTTAAATAAATATTAAAATTAATTTAAATAAATAAAAATTAATAAAAATTAATAAAAATTAATAAAAATTAATAAAAATTAATAAAAATTAATAAAAATTAATAAAAATTAATAAGAATTAATAAAAATTAATAAAAATTAATAAAAATTAATAAAAATTAATAAAAATTATAAAAATATTTAATTAATTAATTAATTATATTATATTAATTATATTAAAAAGTTTTTAATATTTTTAAAATTAAATAAAATTTATTTTAAAATAAATATTATATATTAATTAATTTTAAAATATTAATAAAAAAGTTATATAATATTAATAAAATATTTAAATAATTAATTTTTTAAAATTAAAAAATATTATATTTTAAAATATAATAAATATTAATTAATATATTAAAAATATATATAAATTAACATTTATATCATTTAATAGCTTAATATAAATAATATTAGTTATTATAATTCGGTCATATATAGTTTAAAAAACATAATTGTAAGTGTTATATATTGTAAATTAACCCTGTGAATGGCGGGCGTTCTTAAAATAAGGCCGTGTAGCTCGACTTGGAGGTTCTGTCGTGCCTTCCCCGGCGATGGAGTGCTGAACTCATTAAAACCGTTCGGAAATGACCGGCCAGACTCGGATAGTCCCATGCTGTAGGCGGAAATTGCCAGCTCTGCTTCTGATGATTATCCCAGGCCAAGGCCACTTAACTCAGCGCCGGAAAACCCAAAGGACCAGGCATCTGGCTCGTTGATGGCTTATACGTCGACCCGTCCTCACTTATCTGGTAGGGGCCTGTTGTTTCACAACGTGCAAATGCTCCTGGCTGGTTCAGGATCACAATCGTGATTGGCGGCGACAGTGTTGAGCTCACGTGTCTGTCGTCTTCTGCCATTTTGTCACATGTCAGATCATGCATTTTCACGGCCTCTAGGATCCACCCATGAGTATTTAAAATGATTGGGTGAAAGGGCGCATGGTCCGCGGTCGGGATATATCATCAATAATGGCTTAAGCATTGATTTAAATCTATACATTCGTGGCTGCGAGATCAACTCGCACGAAATCAGATTTGCTGAGTGCGAGGTCAAACCTTGGCTTCATTTCAAGCATTTCAAGATAGCATCCAGTGACATGCATATTGAAAAAAAAATTCGAAACGCACTACTGGCTATGTTTCCAAGGCTTTTCAACACGTGGACTGATCGATTCACGCGTTGGGGAATGCCGACAACCCCCTTCATGGTTGATAAATCCGCCAATCCCACGAAACTGGCCACGAGGTGTTGACGATCTCCATCGATATCTTTTCTTTATGTAGCAATCGAACGAGTAAACCTGGAATCTCTCCATTCTCGCCGGCTCTGCAACTCTGTTAGACTGATCATGTAGACAACAGACTATTTGTGGGTGTCAAGGATGACCGTGAATCTCTTTTCCTCAACCAACGTTCAGAAGCTATTCGCAGACAAATATACATGAAAGCAGCCTCCGCTGAGAAACTGGGACACTTGGTTTTGTATAATGTGTTCTTGACTCACAATTCTTAAGGGCTACTGCTCGATCAAATGATAATCGAGGTAGCTTGGTTGAGTTCTCCAGAACAGGAGACCTCGCTCACTCCTATTATATTTGAATTGCTTTCACCAGAATGAAGTGTGTCTGAATCACGATACCAATTTTCCGCTTGAAATAGAATTTTGTGGGTATTATGCCTTATTTCAGAGACTGTGCGCTAAAGTGAATACATGGAATTCAATGAAATCAATAAAGATGACATTCGATTCGGGGCTCAGACCTGCGGCCTAAATCGACCCAAGCCCTCAGAGGCTTCGGACGTGCCAATTTTGTCACTCATCCATCAGCAAGTCAAACGGCTCATCCTGCCATTCATCGTCCACCTCGACGATCTCACTCATCAAGGATGCCATATCCGCAAGCACCGGGTGCCTGAAAATCCCATCCACCGTCAGACGCATATTGTGTTTCTCCCTGGCAGCTGCGACCAGTCGGATGGCACGGATGCTCTCACCGCCCAGCATAAAAAAGTCGTCTCGTCTCGTGACGAGGCCCATGGCTTCTATCCCGAGGACCTCGATCCAGAGTTCGCGCAGGACCTGCTCGCGTGGGTCTTTGATATCCTCGACCTGCGCCTTGGGATTAGTTGTCGTCGAAGGGGACAACACTGGTGTCGACCGATGGATAACAAGGCCGAATTCATGAGAACTGTGAGTATCACTGACGAGTTTACGTAGTGTTTTTCGATCGACCTTGCCTGCTGTCGTGGTTGGAAACCGCGAGAGAGTAATAAAGTGCCTCGGGACCATGTACGCCGGGACGCGAGCCGCCATGAGCGAAGATAGCTTCTCAGGGAAGGAGTTAGTTTCAACCGGTAAAACCTGAGGTCGTCTGACCACCAAAAAAGCCACAACACCTCCATCAGATGACTCCGACGGCTCGGCCTTGTCGACGACCGCCTGAACGTCGGCCCCCATGGCCGAGGCGCACGAGACAACCGCGCTCTCGATCTCGCCCAGCTCGACCCTAGCTCCATGCACCTTGACCTGGCCGGCGTCGACCCGCCCGAGGATTCCGACATGGCCGTCGATGCCGCACGAGGCTAGGTCCCCCGTGCGGTACGCCCTGGTCCTAGCTCGGAGCAACGCCTCTGCCCAGCGCGGGTACACAAACGCATCTTTTGTCCTGGCCGGATCGCCCAGGTAACCCCTCGCGAGCGCGGGCCCGACGATGACGAGCTCCCCGGGGCAATCCAAGGGCATCAGCCTGTTGTGGTCCCGGGAGTCGACGATCCAGGCCGACACGCCCACTGGGAGGCCGACGTCGCGAGGGTCTGTTGACGTGGTGATGTTGGGGTTGACGCACGAGAAGACGCAGCACTCTGTAGGCCCATAGCCATTCATGAGCTGCAAGTCGTCACGTTTGTCATGTTTAGCGATGGTGGTGGTGGCGGTGGGTGCCCACTTCTGGATGTTCCCCGCTGTGAGCGCCTCGCCGCCCAAAACCAGAGTCCTCAGGGACGACGCCACCTTTTCCCTGCGGATCAGCCCGCTGACCGTTGGCGTCAAGAAGGCCCAGGTGACTCGGGCGGCCTGCATGTACTGCTCGAGATTGTCGACCCTCTGGGACTCGGAGGGCATGCAGATGCAGCCCCCGAACGCGAGCGTGGTCCAGATCTCCATGATGGAGGCGTCAAAGGTGAAGGCGGCGAACTGTAGGGTGCGGGTCGAAGGCGTGAATCCGCAGGCGGCGCCGTGGGCGAGGATGCTGGTGCATGCGGAGCGGTGCTCCATGACGACGCCCTTGGGGAGGCCGGTGCTCCCTGACGTGAAGAGTATGTAGGCTGGTGAGCTTGGTGATGCCGCGTTTAGCCTGTGAGCTGGTGCCGAGGTGAAACTGGCGGTCATGGATTTTGTAATGGTCAGCAGCTGGGTCCCTGGTGGCAAGAGGCGCTGCACCGAGGCGGACTGGCTTTCTGACACCAGTACAAGACCCCCCCGGGCTTCGGAGGCTACCTGGTCGAGCAGCATCTTCTTGTACGTGTCGGGTGCCGAGGGGTCGATCGGTACATATGCGGCCCCGGCCTTCATGATGGCGAACATGGCGACGACGGCCCAGGCCGACTTCTCGAAGCATATGGCTACCGTGCTCTCGGGCACCAAGCTCAGCTTGTCTCTCAGATAGGTGCCGAAACTGGAGGATAAGATGTCGAGGTCTGCGTAAGTCATCTCAACGTCCCAAGAGGAGACTGCTATTGCATCAGGGTTCAATGTCCGCTGGTGGCTGACAAGAGACACGATACTGGTCTCGGCCGGATCATGGCAAGAGTCTCGGTGGAGACGCTTCATGTGATCGAGGCTGATCTCGTCGTTGAGGTCTAGAGCGTCAATGCTCATGCAAGGCTCGCTGGACACCAACGCCTGCAATGTCTTATGCAGCTGACGAACAATTAGGTCGACCTGCGGGCCACTCAAAAAGCGATCATCGTAGTGAACCCATACAACGACGTCGTCGGTGTGATTGTTGAAGCAAAGCTCCACGATGATGGGGTAAGGGTGAACGAGGGCAGGGGAGTCGTCGAGAATCTCCCTGAGGATCTTGTTCCTGGACTCGGCCCATTGCTGCAGTTGTTGTGCAGGCTGGATGACGAGCAGGCTCCGAAAGTCACAGGCCGTGCGGGCCTCGCCACCCACCTGCGCAATGTTCTGCATGCCGTGGTGCTGGAATCTGCTCGACTCCCTTGACTGTTTCTGGGCTTCCCGGAGGAGGTCCACTACCAGGGGGCCACGGCCGTCCCCGTCCTGGAGCTGGTATCGGACCGGGACGGTGAGGTTTGTCGGGCCGGTCATGCCCTCGATGCCCTCGACAGGTGCGTCGCGGCCACCAAGAGCAATGCCGAACGTGACGTCTGTGTCATTTGAGTGTTTTGCAAGCAGTATAGCCCAGGCTAGTCGCGCTACTTCTGCCTTTGTGTAGTCCTGTATGTTGGTGCGGGACTTGCTCCAATCCAGTTTGAAGGTCTTTGTGATGCAGACATTTGTCTGAGGCTCGTGTCCCTGGGGCACAGAGGGCCACAATGTCTTTCTCGCCCCGTCCAGATATCGCCTCCAGTACTCATCCGCGAGCTTAGGGTCTTCTTGTGTGATATGCTCGATGAACCGAACGTAATCTGTCACCTTGGGCGGCACAAAAGCTTTTTCTGCCATGTACCTGTCGTTGAGTTCTGTCTCAAGGTTTACCAGAGACCACGCATCGTATAGTGCATGGTGTATGGTCCTCACAAATTGCTTCGAACCTTGAGTCGGCCCGCCTGTTTCATTTTCCTGAATCGCCACCCAGTGAAGCGGCTTGCCAACTAGGCTGCCGGCTTCTTGCTCGCATGGCTTTCCGAGTATGTCACTGGCCCCAGAAATGATCTGGACGTCCTCGCGGAGAATCACCTGGTATGCTCGACCATCATCGTCACGTACGAACCTGGTCCGCAGGATGGGATGAGCCCTGCACAAGCCGCGGTATGCCGCAACGAGACGGCCAACATCAACGTCCTCGCCGATGGACCAGGCTTGCCGGTAGAAGTAGGACCCCGGGAGCTTCTCGCTGACAGACGCCAAGCCCTCTTGGAGGGCTGTACATGGGTAAATGTCCTCGATCATTCCCGAGGTCACCGAGCATTGTTTTGCCGCCAAGCTTTTCAGCCTGTCTGCGTCGAGTTTGCCGGGTAGACGCTGCAACAAAGAAAAGGGAACGGCCCTTGTTACGCCCTTTGTTGTCGTTGGTTTGGCAGCCAACTTAATCTTGGAAGCCACTGAGGACAAGACCGGGTCCGCCAGTGTTTCTAATGTGCCAAGGTGGAATCCCTCCTGACGGAGCATGGTGACCATCCGAATAACATCGACGGAATCACCACCCAGCCTCAGAAAACTACTATCCGGCTTGATGACGTTAGCGTCGATCCCGAGGAGCTGCGACCAGACCTTTTGCAGTTTTTCCTCTTTGGCAGTCAGTGTGTGCGTCGCATCCGGGTGGCGCGTTGTGACAGAAACACTGTAGTGCTTGAAATCATCCTCGTCGAGTCCTCCCAGTATGTCCTCTACGAGGACTCGCCGCTCCACCTTACCAGATGTGTTTTCAGGGAGCCCAGGAAGCGGGATAAACACAGTAGGGATCATGTGGGGCGGAAGTTTGTCCTGCATGTACGAGACGGTGGACCGCACCGTCTCCCTCCGCTGTTTTGTCATCCGCAGCGGCTCGGGCGCCATCTTGCCCGCGATCTCAACCACGAAGAAGCAAGCCAGGAATTCCTTTTCTTTATTGCCGACGCCGCCCTGATGTTCCCGCGTCTTCGAAACCACGGCGATGGGCGCCGCCTTGTCGCCGGCCGCCGAGCGTGCCAGGTGGTACTCGACCTCGCCCAGCTCGACACGCATCCCCCGCAGGTTCACCTGGTTGTCCTTCCGTGCCACGTAGCGGATGCTGCCGTCCGGGTCGAAGCGGACGAGATCTCCGGTGCGGTACATCCGCGGGCCCCCTCCCGGTGCCGTGACGCGGTCTGGGAACAGGGCCGACCACCACCGCGGAGCCTCCTCGAGGAAGCCGGACGTGCTCCCTGCGGCCAGGTTGTGGTACCCCGCCGCGACGGTGTTGCCTGATATTACCAGCTCCCCTACGCAGCCGACAGGGGCGAGCCTGTGACAGTCATAAGGGTCGACGACCCAGGTCGCACCACCGAGCGCGAACCCCATGTCCTGCGGGTGCGTGTCAGGGGTGACTGTGGTGTTCATGGTCGAAAACACGCAGCACTCGGTCGGGCCGTACGCCTCCATAAGCTGGAGCCTCTCGGGCCGCGCGGCCCACGTCCGGAAGAGCGACGGCGGCAGCGGCTCGCCCCCCACGACGAGCACCCGGAGCAGGGGCACGTCGTCAGGATCTATGACGCGGAGGGTGACGGGAGTGAGGAACGCCCAGTTGACCTTGCTCTCGTTGATGAAGCGTGCCACGTCTGACAGCCGCTCCTCGTCGTCGGGGAGGCAAATGCAGCCGCCCGCGCTCAGGGTGGCAAAGATCTCGCCAACGCTGGCGTCGAAGCAAAAAGATGAGTATTGCAGCACGCGGCTTTTTCGTGAGAGCCTGACTACTGGCGAGAAGGCGAGGATGCTCGTGCAGATGGCGCTGTGGGGGACCAGGACACCCTTGGGCCGGCCGGTGGACCCGGATGTGAAGAGTATGTACGCGAGCGAGTCTGGCGTCACTGGGTACTTGCTCATACTGAGCGAGGTACGGGCATCGTCTGCCGTGTGTGCCTGCTCGCAGACCTCGTCGCTGCCGACAACGATGATGTTGGTGTGGGCTGCCCTGTCCGAGAACCTCGCTACCTGTTTCGGGGAGCAGATGATGGTGCTGGCTTTGATGTTGTCTAGGATCATCGCGAGCCGGCTGCCCGGGCTGCCCGGGTCTAGCGGGACGTACGCAGCCCCGAGTTTCATGACGGCCAAGATGCTGACAATGGCCCAGATACTCTTTTCATAGCACACAGCTATGCAGAACGGAGCTTGGGGATCTCTGTGGGAGGTTGTCATGCGCTCGGCGATGTGACCTGCGGCGTGGCTGGAGTACATGTCTAATTGTTCATAGGATAGTGCGAGCCCCGTCGAATACACAGAATTTTTCCCGGGGTCCTCCTTGACTCTGTGCAGGAAAAGTTCCAGCAGTGTCTTGTGAGACTTTTCGCGTTCAGTCGAATTCCACACCCTCAATGTAGTGAGATCGGTCTCCGAGACAAGATCGATATCCCCCAGTTTGAGCTTCTGTTTGCCCGGTGCTATGAGTGTCCGGATGGACTGTTCAAAGTGAGACAAGAGGTGGACAACACTGAATTTTTGGACAACTTGTTCGTCGTAGTAAGCGCGCACTCCGGTCAAGTGCGTCTTGCTCACCAGGCATTCCAAGACCAAAGGATACTCTTGCGGTACGATTTCACCTCCGCCAGAAAAGCCACAAATTCCAGGAACATCCTGGATAAGGGCGAGAATATCATCCTCATCATCGTTGGCGTCCGTCTCCGCTTTAGTCTGAACCACGACGAGCGTGGCGAACTTGGCATTGCCCACCTTTGCGATCTTAGCCATGCCCAGGTGCTGGTGCATCCGGATACGCGCGGCATTACCCTGTGCCTCGTGCAGTAGTTCGCCAACTGCCTTGTCACGATCCACCCGGAGCCTCACGGGCACTGTTGTGAGGGTGGGACCATCGACTAGGGATTCGTCGGGACCTATCTCGAAGCCAATGTCCCGCCCGGAGAGCGTGTTGCCAAACACGAGGTCCTCTGTGCCGGTGTGCTGGGCAACGACGACGGCCCAGGCCGAGTTGATAATGTTGGCCAGGGTTGTCCCAAAATGGGTCTTGTTCTCGATGGGAGGGCCGCTGGTAAAGTGTCGAAGGATCTCTTTTGTGTTCACACGGGTTGCCTCGTGCTCGGACAGGGGCGACGGCTGAGGCGTCGGCGGGAACGTACCTTGGGCCACCTTGTCTGTGTCGCCCACGGGTGCGAGGTAGTTTGACCAGAAGGAGCATGCGGCCTTTTCGTCACAGCCTTGGAGGTAGTGGATGAAATTCCGAAAGGGGGTTGTCCTCGGAGACCGCACCAGAGAAGCAGTGGAGCGGAAGCTGAGCCGGAGGCATTCTTGCCGGAGCTCTTCAAGTAGGTGTGGGAGAAGGACAGCATCGTAGATCGCATGGTGGAGGGATAATTCACATTCATCAGGCGGCCAGGTTCGCAGCCCCGCTAGGAGCCTGCCACAAATGCCCTTGACGGGGCCTCGTTGCTGAGACGCAGAGACGGCACCTTCTTTTATGACCACCTGATAGAATGTGGACTGGTGCTGGATGATGCATGTCCTCAGAATCGGTTTCCTCCTTCTCAATGCCGCCCAGGCAGCGGCAAACGTTGCAGATGCAGTGGCTGACTCAAATTTGATGCGCCTGCGTAGAAGATAGACCTCGACCGGCTGTTCCCCTTGATACCCATCACTCAGAGAGGACGCGACGACCATGCCGATCTGCATCGCAGCGCAGGGGTACATGTCCTCGATGTCTTCAGCAACTATACCACATTGGGCAGAGGCATGCGCCTTGATTGGTTCAATATTGTCGGTAAGCATGCTGAAGGGGGTAATGTCCTCAGTTTTCGCCGGCCTAACGTCTGCTTCACCCCGTGTCGAAGATAACGTCGATTCTCGCACAAGATCAGACATGTCCGATAGGACGGGGTGCAGGAATATATCCGCAACGCTGACGTGATAGCCAGCCCTACGCGCTACCCGGGCCAGGACAATAGCTTTGAGCGAGTCGCCGCCGAGGCGCAAGAAGTTGTCATGAATCCCGATCTGGTCCGCACAGATTCCCAGGGTGGGACCCCATAATTCCCGGAGTTGTTTTTCTATATCGTTCCGCGGCTCCTCCTTGGACCTGTTACTTCCGGGCATGAAAGCGACGGCGCCGAATTTATTGATGACTCGTAACAGCTCTGTCGTTAATCTCGTGCGGTCGACCTTGCCGGATGTCGTGATGGGCATGGACCTGAGCGGTACCAACATAGAGGGTACCATGTAGAAAGGCAGTTGAGATTGCAGGTCCATTTCAATATTGCTGATGACTTGATTCGTGGCCATTGACGGACGACAAAAAGACTCCCAACGTTCCTCACCTTCGCTGTCGTTCTGGTCTACTTCAGGCGTTGGAAGAGCCAAGAAGGCGACGAGTCGAGTTTCAACGTCTCCGTTGCTTGTCTCCTGGTTGCTGATTTCGATCTTCTCTACGAGACTAGAGCACCTATCACCAAGGATCTGGTTGATGCGGCTCTCAATCTCGGACAAGTCGATTCTCTGGCCGCGCACTTTTACCTGGTCGTCCTTTCTCCCGACAAAGACAATATTGCCGGTAATATCGTGTCGGACAAGATCACCAGTCTTGTAGAATCGCTCTCGCCTTCTCAAAGGATTCTTGTCTCCAGGACGGACCAACCTCTCCCACTGATCTGGGACCTCCCCAAATGTCAGGGAAGTTCTCTGCTCGTCGAGATATCCTCGTCCGACAATAGGCCCGCTCACCACCAATTCCCCGATACAGCCTACTGGCAAGAGCCTCGAAGGTCGGTCGGGGTCGACAACCCAGGTGCTCGCGCAGATCTGCCACCCGATCTTTGCCGGATCAGTGTCCACCGTGACCTTGGTATCCAACGTGACGGTGATGGACGTCTCCGTGGGGCCATATCCATACCCCACCGAGGTCCCGTTGGCGAGCCATTTCCTAAACAGGGAGGTGCTCGCCGGCTCACCACCAATGACCATTGTCTTGACCCAGGGGACGGTCTGCGGGTCGAGGAAGCCCGCGACGGTTGGGGTAAGCCACATGAAATCCACAGATTTGTCGTTGATGAACTCGGCCAGGGAGTTGACCCGCTGGTCCTCAGACGGCACGCAGAGAGTTGCCCCGACGAGGAGGGAGGTGAAAACCTCGCCGATGGAGGTGTCGAAGGTGTAAGCTGCAAATTGTAGGACGCGAGAAGACGAGTCCACACCCATCGGGGCCGCATGCCCGAGGAGAGAAGTGCACACTGAGGCGTGTTCCAGGACGACTCCTTTGGGCCGGCCCGTGCTGCCAGACGTAAACAAGACGTAACAAATGTCCCTAGGCGTGACGGGCCGCGAGAGATGTGACGAGGGTGAGGTCTCGCTCTTTGCGGTCTTCTGAACGGAGCGCCTTATCTGCCTCAGAAAATCGTGGTCCAGACTCAGCACGGCGCCAGATACTAAGCCCTGGGACTGCTCGACCAAGGCATCTGAGCACAGGAGGGCCTTTGCCTGTGTTGAACTGATTATTTCCTCCAATCTTGATTTTGGATGTCCGGGGTCGAGCGGGGCAAATCCACATCCTGCTTTCCAGACGGACAACATGGCCAAGACAGCCCATCCTGATTTCTCGAAACACTTGTAGGGCCGCAGCGGTCAGTAATTATCTCGTTCGGGATTAAGAGACTGAATATGACTCTAAGAAGACACACGGGAAAGAGGATGCGGGGGTCCTCAACAGGTACAGATATGGGAGACCGCACAAGACTCATGCCTTGAGCTCAGCCGAAAGCAAGCCAGAATGGGGTTTGGAGGAGGATCAGTGCTTACCAAGGCAATAATATCTCCCAGCTTGACTTGGGTATCTTGGATTAGGTGCGTGGCGACCACGTCGCTCGCCTTGTTGAGTTCATCGTAGGTAAATTGAACGTCCCAAGCATCGACGGCACATTTCGATCCGCACATTTCAGCCCGTTCAATAAATACCTCGTGGACGAGGCGGTCTGCCGATGGCTTTGCGTCATGATTCAAGTTCCTGATCCAGGCCTCGTCCATCGCCGAGAAGAATTCAATATCGCCCAAGACGCATTGCTCGGACGAGGATGTCTTGGCCAATGCCTGCGCCGACAATGATTCCACAGCTGTGCCCAGGTGCGATAGCAAGAACTCCACTTCTGTCTTGCTGAGGAATTTCGAGTCGAAGATGGCGTGCATCGTGAGGCCCGAATTCTCGAGGTCACATTCCAACACCAGCGGAACCGCGTGCCGGATATCAGTCTCGGCGCTGACGGGCTCCACGCCGTGCCAAGCAGCTCCCGCAGGATCTGACTGGCCCCGACAGTCCTGGACCACCAGGATATTGGCGAAATCACAGGCCCAAGTGGTGGACTCACTCATGGATCGTATCTTTGATAGACCAGTGTGTTCGTGCCTCATCATCACATTCGCTTCCCGCTGCACGCGAGATACAAACTCTGTTATCTGCATGCTCTGGGAGACAGCGACACGGACAGGGACCGTGGTAATGGTGGGGCCTACAATCTCGCTGGCCCCAGGGGCTGCTCGGCCAGATAACGTCACACCGAAAACGACGTCGTCCACGCCGAGGTGGAGTGCCTGTACCCATGCCCAGGCTGCACGGATCAGGGATGCCTCTGTGACGCCCGGCATACTCACGATATTCAGGCTGAGGCTTTTCGAGACGACGGTATCCGTCAGTGCAATGCTCGAGCTGCTGGTCTTTGGAGCAGCGGGGAAGGTAGGCCAGGGCTTTGAGGCGGAGAGGTAGTCCTGCCAGAATGACCTCGTGGCCGTTGGGATCTCGGTTGGGTAGGTTGCCCTGACAAAATCGCCGAATGTGGTCCGGACAGGGCTTTGGAGGGCTGGAGGATGCCCCATGGTGATGGATTCGTAAATGTGCTTGACCTGTGACCACACCATGGAGAGTACCCAGGCATCATAAACAGCATGATGCATGGTCCACTTGAAGTATTTTTCGCCGGTGGTGTGGTCTTTCAACATCTCAAAGTAGCACAGCCTGCCGTCTTCTTGATTCTCATCAAGACTCAGCCTGGGGACACTCTCCCCGTTCTCGGCCGCGAGATCCAATCCGCGTATCCGCATCTCCTCCATGACTTGTCGCAACCCAGAGTCCTGTTTGTGCGCGACGACAACCTGCCAGAAATTGCCATCTTGCTCCGCAATGCTTGTCCGGAGAATCTCATTTGAGCCGATGGTCAATCCCCATGCCTCTTGGAACGCCTCCTCGTTGACTTGTCGTCCCAGACGCCATATACGTGACACAACATATGTTCCAGGCTGCCGGATGGATACAGCCAAAAGTCCTTGCTGCAACGGGGTGCAAGGGTAGATATCCTCGACATCGACTGGGCATATCCTCAACGCAGTGCATATCCGTTCCTTGACGAGAGCAATGACCTCGTCCAGATCCGTTCGTGTCGTACCATTAACGTGATTTTTCTCGGCGCGTTTCAAGCACGACGCCGCCATACCACGCAGAGTCGGGGACTCATGGATGCTCACAACACTGAGATTTACTAGTCCCATCTTGGAAGCTAGCGAACTCAGCTGGATGGCCCTGATGCTGTTTCCCCCGAGGTGGAAGAAATTCGAATCATGCCCAATATCTTCGTCGTCGACAAGCCCTAGGACCGTGGTCCATAGGGCCTTGAGGCTGCGCTCAGTCGGGTTCAGTGAGTCCGCGGCAGGCTGAGAGCCATTCGACATCTCTGTTGAGGTGCAGTTGGCATAAGACGCTCTCTGTAGCTCCCGAAGCAGCTGCACAGGAGCGCTTTCCAGGAGGCGTTTGAGTTGGGCCCGATCTAGCTTGCCCGAAGTGATTGTGGGGATGTTTGTGATGGGGACGTAAAGAGTAGGAGCCATATAGTGTGGGAGTCTATCTTTGACCCGAGCCTTTATCCTCTGAATCAGGGAAAGGATTCCTGCACTGCTCGAAGGGTCGATGATTGTGGTCTCCGTGGAGGACACAACAGACTCGTTCTGTCCATCGCTGAGTGACAGCATCTCCTCAAAGGCGAAGAAGGCTATCAGTGCTTGATCAGAGCTCAGGGCCTCGTCGTCCTGAGCCGTGGGTCGCGCGTTCGTCAGCTCGACGACAGCACCTTTGACACCATCCTCAAGCTTGATGCAAGCCTCCACCTCTCCGGCCTCTAACCTGAAGCCCCTCCATTTGAGCTGTCGGTCTTTGCGCCCGGCAAACATGAGTCGCCCTTGGTCGTTCAACCAAAACAGGTCACCTGTCTTGAAAGCTCTCTTCTGCGAGGTCTCTTGTAGCCATGCGTTGCACACTTCAGGAAGCTGAACGAAGACTTCATCAGTCCTGACTGGGTCGCCGATATATTCTGTCATCAGACTGTTGCCATACGCAACGAGCTCCCCGACACACCCCACTGGCGCCAGTCTACTGCTGTTGTCCCTGTCGACCAGGAACAACTTATTTCCCCCGACAGACCGCCCGAGATCCTGTGGGTGCGTTTCCAAGCCAACTTCGTAATTGCCCACACACGCCACGCAGGTCTCTGACGGACCAAGTTCATTCCCCAGCCTGATGGCCCTGGACGGGCCGAGGGTCTTCCACCTATCGATGACTTCTCTGCTCAGAGGCTCCCCGCCGAGGATCAGAGTCTCCAAGCCCGGAATCTCGTCCGGATCCAGGAGCTCGGCGAACGTGGGCGACAGGGACGCCCAGGTGACGCGCTTCTCTGTCATGAACCGCGATAGCCGCCGGGGGTTAACGCGGAGTGTCTCGTGGGGAATGACGATGCAGGCGCCGGCAGAGAGTGTGCCAAAGATGTCAAAGACGGAGACATCGAAGGCGAACGAGGAGAATTGCAGGACTCTTGTGCTACTTGTCAAGGACGGTAGGAGAGATTGGCGGTGCCGAAAGTTGGTGGTGCAGGCTTTGTGGGACATTGCGACCCCCTTTGGGAGGCCTGTTGAGCCAGACGTGAATATCAAGTATGCGAGGCTACGGGATGGGCACGCAGGCAAACGTGACGTCAGAATCTGGAGGCCCGAAAGGCATTGGAGAAAATCATTGTCGATGATTAGGATCGTTGCCCGTGGGCTCTGCCTCAGTAGGCTTTGTTGCTTGAACCTGGCTGCTTGCTCACTGTCACACAGGATAAAATCCAACGCCGATTGGTTCCTGCCGCCAGCGGTGTCTAGAATGGCTGCGATTCTTTCGTCGGGCCATCCAGCGTCTATGGGAAGGTATGCACCCCCAGATCTCAGGATAGCTAGCATGGCTACCACGGCATAGGCCGACTTGGAAAAACATATGGGTATGATGGGAGCATTCTGCTTGGTCTGCACGCTAGGGGTTTGTTGGCAGGTGCTGAGATACTCGGCCAGGTCTGTTGAATAGGCGTCCAGTTGTGCATAAGTGAGAGACAGATCCCAAGCGTCAACTGCCATAGCGTTGGGATGGAGTCTGGCCTGTCGCTCGAACTCTCTGTGGAGGAGAAGCTGATTTGTATTGTCCTGTTCGTCGTCCATGACGTGGGATTCAGAAGCCAGGTCTCTGATCAATTCTAAATCTATTTGTGTGAGCAAATCGATCTCGCTGAGCTTCGAATCTCGGTTGTCCTCCTTAAAGACCTCGTGGATGGCCTTTGAGAAGTGGTAGCAGATCATCTTGACGTCTTGGTCTGAGAGGATCCTATCGTCGTATTTGGCAACGAGAAGCCATGTTCCGGAAGAAGACGGCGTCACTTCCATGACGAGACCGTAGCTTTGTGTGAGGTCCAGATGCGTCTTGGTAAAATGAAACTTGTCATTGTTAGCTGGGGAAGAAGGGAATGTTGCCTCTTCGGTGACGGGAGCAGGTGTGGGATGATCCTTGGGCTGAATGACCAGTATATTCTGAAATGATGTGGCTCTCTTTGCGGATGGGTTCAGGTCTTGAATGAACGGAAGGCCGACTTGCTCGTAGTCTCTTGCGTTCACCGACGACACCTGGAGGTCTTCGAGGCTTTGCACCAAAGTCTTGGTGTCTTCATCGATGAAGTTCACCCTGGCCGGCACGGTCGCGAAGGTTGGTCCCAGGACATCGCTTGTCTCAGAATCATATCTCCCAGAGACTGTGAAGCCAAATGAGACATCATTCGTTGCTGTATGTTTTGCAACGACAACCGCCCAAGCAGCCTTGATCAGAGTGGAGTTGGTGGCGTCGGCGACGATCCTCCGCTTCGGCGCTGGAAATGGATAGGGGGTTTCAATACGAGTCTCTGGGCGGCCGGGGAGCAGGCTTGGTAGGGATGGAAAACTGGCAGCCTCCTCGCAGTCTCTCAGTTCATCAGTCCAGAATTTGGCAGCAGCAGCGCAATCGACTTTCCCTATCCGTTCCTCGAGGAAGACCTTGGGAAAGGACGGGCGTGCAGGCAGGCTTGGCTCTTGGTGGTACAGCCGAAGAACATCATCAAGGACGAGAAGATGTGAATTGTCGTAGAGAGCATGATGCATAGTCCAGATGAACAGGAGAGGACCATCCCGCAGCATCAGGATCGTGTATGCACTAGGTGTTCAGGTTCAAGGGTCAGTATATTCCTTTAGTCATCCATGCGTAGAGGACGGCCCGAAGCTCACGTCAATTTTTTCCCGAAACCCATGTCTCGTTCCCTTAATTGTCTGGTCACAATGGCCAAAGCACCATGCCCCTCCATGACTCGCTCTTCCCACTCGATTTGTTCTTCATCGAGGACGAGCAGGCGCATTTCTCCCGCTGCTTGACCGGGCGCTTCCGGCTGTCCCTCGTCCCATACGATGCGCGATCGCAGGATCTCATTTTGCTGCACTACGGTGCTCCATGCTGACTTGAAGCGGGAAAGATCGATATGCTGTGGAAGTGGAAACACATGTGACCCAACCCAAGTCCCGGGCTGCGAGATGGATGTTGCGAACATGCCTGTCTGCAAGGCTGAAAGGCGCAGGGTGGCTCGTGGGGGGCGGGTTTCACGGTCCACCGGTAGATCTGAGATTGACCTCATGTTTGATGGTTATTTCCAAATTGCCGAACCTCAATGGCCAAGACAGGACGATGAAGCGATGTTGTGCTTCAAAAGTTGTACCCCAAGTCACTCAAGTCAGGCGACCGAAATATGGCAACTTGTCAACGTGAATATTTGACCCAGACTCAGTCAGCTCGACTAGCTTTAAGGAGTGAGCAACTTAAGAACTACACAATAACGAAGAAAAACAAACGGAATGAGTGTGGACTGTAAACAAAGTTTTACTTTACCTCACATAATACTTCTAAGTAACTTAAACTAATTACATGGTCACATTTAATGCAATAAAACAAACGTTTATCTAAAGGCTTTTCCTTTAAATATCTTAAAGGTCACGTAATTATATAAAAGGTAATTATATAATAAATAATAATTAAGTAATTATTATTAAATATATATATATATTTATTTTTAATTATTATATTAAAGTTTAAAAGAATTTAATATATATAATAATAAATATAAATAATTATATACCTTTTTTTATATTTTAATTTCTTTTTAAAAAAATAACTTTTTTCTTTTTATTAATTTTAATTATATATATATATATAAATTTAAATTAAATATTTATTAATTTATTTATATTATTTATTTTATTTTTATTTTTATTTTTATTTTTATTTTTATTTTTATTTTTATTTTTATTTTTATTTTTATTTTTATTTTTATTTATTATAAAAAAAGCCTTTAGTTTTTTATAATAATTTCGGTTTTATTATTAAATAAATTTATTAATTAATCTTTTTTAAAAAACCGTTTTATTTATAATTTTATTAATTTCTTTTAAAAATATTTAAAAGTTATTTAATTAATAATTATATATTAATTATTAATTATTAATTAATAAATATTTATATAATATAAAAGTTTATTAAAATAAGTTATATAAATTAATAAAAGAAAAATTAAATTTTATATATAAATTTTAAAAACTTTTTATATAAAAGGTTTTAAAAATTTATTTATATAAATAAATTATATAAATTTATATTTAAAATATTAAAAATAAAATAAAGATAAATATATAAATATAAATATAAATATAAATATAAATATAAATATAAATATAAATATAAATATAAATATAAATATAAATATAAATATAAATATAAATGTAAATATAAATATAAATATAAATATAAATATAAATATAAATAT
The DNA here is from genome assembly GCA_039880775.1 of Diaporthe vaccinii. Taxonomy (NCBI): domain Eukaryota; kingdom Fungi; phylum Ascomycota; class Sordariomycetes; order Diaporthales; family Diaporthaceae; genus Diaporthe; species Diaporthe vaccinii. The sequence continues at coordinate 32,290 of JBCEDN010000036.1, forward strand.
AAATATAAATATAAATATAAATATAAATATAAATATAAATATAAAATATATAAATTTATAATAAAATAAAATTAAATTAAATTAAAAAATTATAAATATAATATTTTTCTTTTTATATAAATTTATTTAATAAAAATATTAATAATAATGAATATTTTTAAGAAAGTTTTTAAATTATATTAATAAATAATTTAAATAAAAAGCTTTAATTTATAATATTAAAATCTTTAAATTTTATATAATATAATAATTATATTAAACCTTTATAAGGTTTAATAAATAATTCATAAAGTTTATATTAATAATTTAATATAAAAGTAATATTTAATTATTTTAATATTTAATATTTAATAATATAATTATTAATTATAAAGCTATTTAATTATTAAATTAAATATTTAACTTAATAATTAAAAAACTATTTTATAATAATTATTTATTATAATAATAATTATATTTTTATATATTTTAATTCTTTATTTATCTTAATATTAAATTATTTAAATTATTAATAATATTTATAATTTAATTCAATTATTATTAAAATAATAAATAATTTTATTAATTTACTTTAATTAATAAATCTTTTAATTTTATTTTTAAAATTTATATATTTTATAATTTTATATTTTAATATTATAATTCTTTTATTAAAATATCTTTTTTTAAACCTTTAAATTATTAATATTAAATACTTTAATATTAATTATATTAATTTATAATATATAATTTAAATAATATATTTTAAATATATTTAAAATAAAATATAAAGAAATAATTAAATAAATAAATTTAATTAATATTTATTTAAATAATATATATTATTTTATTAAATAATAAATATTTATTTTAAAAAAGCTTTAATTAAAAATAATATTAATATTTTACTTTTATTTTTATATTTATATATATATATAAATTTATAAAAAGAAATATATATTTTATAATTATTAATAATAATATAATCTTTTTTATTATATTATATTAAATATTATTAAATAAAATACTTTATTAAATAAAATATTTTTTTAATATTAATAATATAATAATTTAATTTATAATATTATAATAAAAAGAATTAATTAAATTTAATTAAATTAAAACTTTTAAAAACTTTTAATTCTTTTATATATTTATATATTATATTTAATTTTATTATAATTTTTATATTATTTCTTTAATAATTTATTATAAATTATAATTTTAATATTATAAATTATTTTATTAATAAATTATATTTTTTTTTTTATTAATTAATTATTTAATATTTTTTATATAAAGTTTTTATTTTTATTTATAAACTTTTTAAACTTTTTAATATTTAAAAGATATTATATTTATTTTAAAAAAAATATAATTATTTTAAATTAAAAGAATAATTATATAAATTAATAATTAAATATTTTTTAAAACTTATTTAATAATAAAGAAATTTAATTTTTAATTAAAATAAATTAAAAAATAACTTTTATTAAATTATATAATATTTAAAAAACTTAAAATATAAATAATATTAAAAAGCTTAATATTATTATTAATATTTTTATTTTAATATTTATATTTTAATATTTATATTTTAATATTTATATTTTTAAAAGCTTTTTTAATAATTTTTAATTTAAAAACCTTATTATATATAATATAAAAAATAAATAAAAACTTTATTTTATTAATTAATATTTATATTATATATTTCTTTTAATAAATTAAAATATTTAATATTTAATAATATAATTTATAAATTAATAATTAATATTAATTAATAATTTATTTTAATTAACTTTATTAATTTTTATTAAGTTTATTAAATTTTATTAACTTTAATATTTATTTAAAGTTAAAGAATTAATTAAAATTAATATTAATTTATTTAAATATATAATAATATTAAAATATTAATTTAAAAGTTTAAAGTTTTAATAAATAAGTTTATTTTTAATATAAATCTTATTTTTATTTTTTATATTAATTTTATATTATTTTATTTATTTTAATATTTTAAATAATTAATAACTTTAAATAAATTAAAAAGATTCATTAAATAAATATTAAATTATATAAATTTTTAATATTTTTAAAATTATATTTTATTATAAAATAAATTAATAATATTTATATAAAAGATTATATATTAATAAATATAAACTTAATTTAATTAAAAATATATATTTATTAAATAAATATTTAAATAAAATATATAAAGAATTTTAATATACCTTTTTAATATTAAAAATATAATTAACTTTTTATTAATATTATAAAATAATAAATTAATTAAAAAAAATTAAATTTAATATTTTATAAATATATAATTTAATTTAAGAATTAATTTAAATTATTTTATAATATAATAATTAAATATTAAATTATTAATAATAACCTTTATAATTTTAATAAAATTAATTTTATAATAAATATAATAATTATATTAATAATTATTTATATATATTAATAAATATAAAAGGTTAAATTAATTTAATTTAAAAATTAAAAATAAATAATTATTATTATATATATTAATATAATTAAGTTATATATTTTATTATTTATAATTATTTAAAGTATTTATTATTTTATTAATTAAATAATAAAATTAAGTTTTTTAAATAATTTAATTATTAAACTTATTTTTAATAAATAAATAAATAATAAAATAAATTTAAAATAAATTTAATATTTTAATAAATATATTAAATTAAAAAGAGATATTAATTATTAAATATTAATTATAAATAATTATAAAATTTATATATTAATTAAATTTAATTAATAATATTAAGAAAATAAAATTATTATTATTAATATATAATTATATTTATTTTAATTATTAAATATTATATTATATTTACCTTTAATATATATATATAATAATAAAATTAACCTTTTTATTTAAGTTTTAATTAATTATATTATTAAATTTAAGTTTTTTTCTTATATTAAAAATAATTTATAATAAAATCTTTATAATAAAAAATATTAAGTTTATAATTAAAAAAGCTAGAATTTCTCTTTAAAACTTTAATTTTATAATTTTTAAGTTTAATATTTATTTATAAATATTAATATAATCCCTTTTTATTTATCTTTAAAAATAAAAATTTTAAATATTATTAAATATTTAATAAATTATTTAATAATTAAGTTTTATAAAAAGTAAGATTTTAATTTATTAAAAAAGCTTTTTTATATTAATTATAAAAGTAATGAATTAAATAATAAAAGAAATATAAATAATAATATATTTAATTATATTTATAAATAAATAAATTTAAATATTTTAAAAGGTTAATATAATATTTATTAAATATTAAAAGGTTAAAGAAACTTAAATATTATAAATTAATATAATTAATATTAAAATATTTAATATTAATAACTTAAGGATTTAAAAAAAGATATCTTAATAATAAAATAATAATATTAAAATATAAAGTTATAAGATATATAAATTTTAAAGTTAAAGTTAAAGATTAATTAATTAAGGTAAATTAATAAAATTATTTATAATTTTAATAATAATTAAAGTAAATTATAAATATTATTAATAGTTTAAATGGTTTAATATTAAGATAAATAAAAAATTGAGATATATAAGGATATAATTATTATTATAATAAATAGTTTTTATAAAATAAATTCTTTAATTATTAATTTAAATATTTAATTTAATAATTAAATAATTAAATAATTATTAATTATATTATTAAATAATTAAAATAATATTTTTATATATTAAAATAATTAAATATTACCTTTATATTTAATTATTAATATAAAATTCTTTAAGTTTTTAATTTCTTTAATTTACTTTAAATTAAATATTTTAATAAAAGATTCTTTTCTTTTTTTAATATCTTTATAAATAAACTTAATATTTTAATAAAAAGAATATATCTTTAATGCTTTAATTTAATTATATTTTATTTTATTTTTTATTAATATTATTTATATTAATTTAACTTTAATTTATATTTTATATTATAATATTATATTATAATATTATATTTATATTAATATTTATATTTATAATTATAAAAATTTATATATTTATATTTATATTTATATTATATAATTTATAATTATTATTTTTTTAATACTTTAATAATAAGCTTATTTAAATAATTATAAAATATTTCCTTAAAAGGTAATTATATTTATAAGCTTAAAATAATAAATATAACGCTTATAAATAACCTTAAAATAATTTATATAATTTATTTAATTAATTATAATATTATAAAAATTATTATTATTTTAATTATTTATTAAATAAATAATAATATAATTATAATTTAAAATAAATTAATAAAAAGTAAATAATTAAAATATATTCCCTTTAAAGGAATTTTATAATAATATTATTCTATTAAATAAACTTATAAAGTTTATTAAAATATAAAATAAAGATTAATATTATATAAAATAAGCTTATAATATATTTAATATAAAGGTTTATTTAATATTTTATATATATAAAATATATAAAATCAACCCTTTAAGGTTTAAAATAATCTTTAAAAAGATTATATTTAATTTAATTTTTAATTTTTAAATTAAATTTAATATATTAAAAAAGATAATATTTTTAAAATTATATATATAAAGATTTAGCTTTTTTTAATATTATTATAATAATTAAATTAATAATATATTTAATATTATTAAATTAAATAATAATAATATTAAAGAATATTTAAGGAAACATTTTAAATATTTTTTAATATTTTAATTAAAGCTTATAAAGCACTTAAAATATTATAAAATATAAATAAATAATTATAAGTTATAATAATTAAAGCTTATTATAAAATATAAAAGCTTAAAATAATATTATTAATATTTAAATTAAATATAAAAAGATTAATATAATAAATTATAATTACCCTTAATATAACCCTTATAAAATAATTAAAATAAAGCTTTATATATATTATAAAGATATTAAAAGTAATATATATAAATTATTAATATTATAAATTATTTTAATAAAATTAATAAAATTAATTATTAATTTAATATAAAGGAAAACTTAAAGGTTATTTTTAAAAATTATTTTAAAAAAAGAATTATAAAAGCTATATAATTAATTAAAAAAGAAGCCTTTTAAATTAAAATAACTTTATTATAAGCTATAAAAGCTATATTATATATAAAAAATAAAAATATTAATTAATTAATTACTTTATATAAAGAAATATTATAAAATAATAATATTTTAATATATAATAAATTAATAAAAATAATAATTAAATATAAATTAATTAAAATAATAACTTTAAAGCTTAAATAATTAATATAAAAGGTATAAATCTAAGGATAAAAAAGGTTAAAAAAAATAAAGCTAATTAAAAATTATAAAATAATAATAATAAATAATATTTAATTTATTACCTTGAAAATTAAATATTTATTTATTATTTTATTAATATTATTATTTCTTTAATAATTAAATAAAAGCTAAAGATAAATATAGTTTTTTAAAAATACTTTTTTATAATATTTTAAAATATTTTCTTAAATATAAATATAATAAAAATCTTAATTATTAAAAAATATTAATTTAAAGTATTATAATAAGAAACCTTAAGCATTTAATTTAATATTTTAATAAAAATAAAATATAAATTATATTTAAAAAAGTTAAATAAACTTAATTAATTTTATAATAATAAAAATACCCTTTAGCTTAATCTTTTTTATATAATAAACTTTAATACCCTTCTTTCTTTTAATTAAAAATATAAATTAACTTAATATTAAGATTTATAAAATAATTAATAAAATAATTTATATTTAAAATAAACTTTTAATACCCTTAATAATAAAATTTAAATATTTATAATTCTTTTTAAACGCATTATAAAAAGTATTATATTATATTTAATAAAAATAAAGTTATAATATTTTTATAAATACTTTAATTAGCTTTTTATATATATAAATTATAAAAATATAAATTAAAAAATAATAAAATTTATTAAAAGGTTTTATTATTAATATTAAATATATTAAATAAATCTTTAATAATTTAAATTTATAATTTAAAATAATTATAACTTTAATTATATTATTATTATAAATATTATATACCTTTTAAATAAAAAATTAATTTTATATATTATTAATAAGGAAATAAATTTTTAAAATATAATATTTTTATATAATATTTTTATAAAAATTTATTTAAAAGATATTTTAAAAAGTTTTAATAAATATATATTTAAAACCATTTAATTATATTATTTATAATATAAAAATATAATTTAACTTTTATAAATTTTATTAAAAGGTTAGAATTATAAAAATAAAATATCCCTTTTAAATATAAGGGTAAAAAACTTATAATTATATTTTTTTAATTAATTTATATTTAATTATATAATATTTTTATAATAAGGTTTTATTTATTTAAAATAATTAAGAAATCTTTTTAAAGAAATATATTATAAACCTAGCTACCTTTTATCTTTTAACCGATTTATTATTATAAATCGTTATTTTAAAAATAATAAGTTTATTTATTTATTTAAAATAATCTTTAAACTTTTTTAAAATAGTAATAAATATATTAATTTATTTAATTATATAAAATCCTTTATTTTCACGCTTTTTTATCTTTATAAACGTTATTTTTATATAAATATAAATTTATTTATTATAATTAAAGTTTATTTTTATAATGTTTATAATAGAGTTATTAAGTTTATATATTTAAATAATTAAATATAATTATCTTATTTAAGTTTAAGATATATATATTAATTTAAGCTTAATTATTATTTTAACTTTAATAAATTAAATAATTAATTTTAAATAATCTTTTAATATAATAAAATAAGGTTATAATAAATAAATTTATATTTATATAAAGTTAAAACTTAAATTAAAATAAAGAGAGTTTTTATTATTATTTATTTTAATTAATTTATATTTAAAGGCTTAAGTTATATAATGATAATATTTTTATATAATGTTTAATAATATTAAATTAAATTATTCGCGGCTTATAATAGCTTTAACCTTAATAAACCACTTTATATTAAGGTTAATAACATTAATATAAATAAATTAAATATAGCTTAATGCTATAGCTTTTAATATAAAATAGCGGCTTTTAATTATAAATAAGTTTATAAAAATAAATTATAAGTTATTATAAAAAGGCTTATATAATAAAAATTATTATGTTTTTTTTAAATTATATTTTATCCTTTTAAAATATTAATTATAATTTCCAGCTAAGTAAAAGAATTTAAATAAATATAAATAATTAATAAAAATAAAATATAAATAAACTTTAATTAAAATATATTAATTAATTAAAAAAGTAAAAAGATATTATATACCTTTAAAATATATTTTTTAAATCTTATAATTTAAAGTTAATATATTTATATTAAAAGAAATAATTTTATAAATAGTTATTAAAGGGATAAATAATATTATAAGATTTAATAAATTAATATTAATATTTTTTATTTTTAATATATATCTTAAAATAATTAATTTATCTTTATTAATTATAATAATATTTTAAAAAGCTAAAATAATATAAAAAGTAATAAAAATACTTTATAAATTTTAAATATATAAAAATATAAATTATATCTTAAAATTATTATATAAATTAAATATTATAAATATATTATAACTTTTATTTTAAAATAATATTTTTATTTAAAAAAGAATATAATTAAATAAAGCTTTTTAAATTAATTTTTATTAATAATTATAATATAATTATTTAAATTAAAGTTATATTTAAAATATTTAAATTAATAAATATAAAATTATATTATTATATAATATTAAAAGGAAATTAATATATAAAAATTAATAATTAAGGAAAGCTTATTAAAGATATAAATATAAATTTAAAACATACCTCTTTAAATTTATATTTAAAAGAATAAAATTAAATAAATAAATTATTAAATATATAAAAAGAAATGAATAAGTTATTAAATTTAAAAGATTAATTAAATTAATATATTATATAAAAAGAAATTAATAATTATAAGCTTACCTTAAAGTTAAAATAAAAAGATATTATTATAATATTAAGCGCTTTATTTAAAGTATTTATAATAATTAAAATATAAAGATTAATTAATAAAGGAGCGATTATTTTTAAATAATATAATAAAGCCCTTTATTATAATATATAAGTATTTAAAGCGCGCCTTATATATAAAATTAAAGGATTATTTATAAATTTATTTAAAATAATTAAAATAATTATTTAAAAATATAATAATAAAGATAAAACCTTATTTTTAATTTAATTACTTATAATTTAATATATAAATATAAAGTTAATTTTAATTATAATATTTAAAAATATATTTTTAAGAAAATAATTCTTAATTTTATAAAATATTATATAAATATATATATTGAGATGTTATTTAGGCTTTATAGCTTAAGGGCTTAAAATGAGCATTAAAATATATGGATTTTAAGAGTAGTTATATTTAAAGAAGAAAGAAAGAAAGAGAGGCTTAAAGGGCCTTCTAAGCTACAGGTATAGGGTAGGCAGGGCTTATTAATAAGGGGCCTAATAAGCCACCTATTAAGTACTTACACCTATTAGCCTTAACTTTTATAATTTAAAATAAAATTTTAAAAAGATATTATTATTAAATTATTAAGAGAATTAATTAATAAATATTTATATAAAATTATTATTAAGATTATTAAGCTATTTTATAAAATTATTAAATTAAATATATATTAATTTATAATATATCAACCCTTTTTATATAAAAAGCTATATATAAATATATCTTTATATAACTTTTATTTATTTATTATAATAAATAATATAATTAATTTTAACTTTATTAAAATATAAATAAATAATACCTTTATCTTTTATAATTTAATATTTTAAAAGGAAGAAAATATATCATTATATATTATTAAATTAAAGAATAAAATATTAACGTTTTTTATATATAATAATAATTTAAACTTTAATAAATATAAGATTACCTTATATAATAATATTATTAACGTTATTTAAAAACATAATATATATTATTTAAAATTATATAATAAAGGGATTTAAATTAAATAAATAAATATAAATTATAATATATTTAAATAGCTTAAATTATAATAATATTAAAATTAAAAGCTTTATTTTAATTATTTATAATTTTAATAAAACCTTATAAAAAATAATTATATATAACTTAATATATATTTATAATAATAAATTAATAATATTAATAAAGGATTAAAATATATTTTATTTAATTTAAATATATTTAAGCTATATATATTTGTAAATAAATTACTTATAAATATAATAAATTTAAGCTTATAAATTAAGTTTATTATTATTTATAAAAAAAGGAATTATATAATAATAACTTTATATTATATATTAATTTAATTTATTAAAATTTAATAAAAAATAAAAGGATTATTTATAATATCCTTATATTAAAGATATATAAAATAATAGTTAATTTTAATATTAATATTATTTTAAGAATTATATTTAATTTTATTATTTTTAAGTTATCTTTATTATTAATGCTTTTTATTATTTATATAAATTTTTTATTATTATATAAATATTTATTAAGCTTAAAATTATAATAAAAAAGTGCTTAATAATTAATATTATAATATTAAAGCAATTTTATAAATAATAAAAAATAAGTAAAATAAGGTAGATTTATAATAATAATAATTTAATTAATATAATAAAAAAGCTAAATTAAATAATGCCTTTATAAAGCTTATAAATTAAAATAAGCTTATAATTTATATTAAAAGGGAAGTTATATAATTAAAATTATAATAAGCCCTTTTTTTATTTTTTTTATATATTTTATTATATTATTTTAAAAAATATATAATTATAAAATACATTATATTTATTAAATATAAGATAATAAATTTTATAATTATTTTTTAAAAAATAATTTTAAAGTATTAAATTAATTTTATTATTTAATATTAAAAATTTAAGTTTTTAAATAAATTTATTAAAATTAAATTATTAAGTAAATTTATTAAAGCCTTAAACTTATATTTTTAAATAAATTAACTTTTTAAAATTCCTTTAAATTAATTAAAAAAGCTTATCTTTAAAATTATTTATTTTAAAATTAAGCTTTAAATTATTATTAATATTATCCTCTTTAAAATTAAACTTAAAAAAGTTAAAGGAAAATAAGATTTTTATAATTAATTCCTTTTAAATATATTTTTTAATTAAAATACTTAAAATAATATTCTTAATTATATATTTTTAAATAAGCTTTTAAATTAAAGCTAGAATCTTAATAGGCTTTAAATTACTATCTTTATATATATAAATAATTAAGTTATTATATATATTAATAATATAAAGCTTATAATTAATTTTTTATATTTAAATTATATTATTTAAATTAATTATATTAACATAACCTTATAAAAAAGCCTTTTAAAAAACGTAAAAATAAAATATAATTAAAATTAAGATTTTAAGGATATTTAAATAAATATTATTACCTTAATTATAATAAATATAATAATTACCTTTATTATTATTATTATTATTAAAGTAATCTTTAATTAATTTATTAAAAGCAATATTATTTATATAATTTATATAAAAAGCATTATATTTAAAAATAATATTATAAGCTTTATTTTTCTTTTTTTTAAGATATTTAACTTTATTATTTATAAATTATAATACTTTAATTTTTACTTTTATCTTAATAATTAAAATAATATTCTTAGCTATAATAATTTTATTAATTAAAAAGTATTAATATTATAATATATATTAAATAAAGGATTTAATATTTATTATTCTTTTAAATATATTTTTAAATAAGATTTTAAAAAGGTTATTTTTAAAGGAAGTTTTAAAAGTATTTATTAAAGAATAATTAAAAGGTTAAGCATTTAAAAATAAAATTATTAAAATAAAAAAAATCTTTATTATTTATAATAATAAGGGTTAATAATTATATTCTTTAAAATAAATTTTTAAAGAGTTTTAAATCACTTATTTAATTAAATAATTAAGGAATAATGCTTAGATTTTTAAAATTATTTATTTAATTAAAAGATTAAAAAATAATAATTTTTAAACTCTTTTCATTATTTATTTAATTAAGAGATTAAGGAATAATAATTTTTAATCTCTTTTAATTATTTATTTAATTAAAGAATTAAGGGATAATATTTTTAATTTATTAAATTATTTATTTAATTAAAGGATTAAGGGATTAACTTAATATAAATATAGTTTATTCTTTAAAAATAAAAAGTATTAATATTAATATATAGGTTTATTTAATTATATTTATAAAGGTAAAGATTTAATAAATATATATAAATATATTAAAAGCGCTTTTTTAAAAGCACTTTTTAATTTAATAAAATAATTATTATTATTATTAATTATTTACCCTAAATTATTATTTCAAAGCTTTATATAAAGTAAAGCCCTTTTAATATTATTTTTATATTAAAAAAATATATTAAAAATTTTAATTTATTTTATTTAAATATATATTAAATAAATATATAATTTTTAATTCAATTAAACCTTTATTTATTAATATATAGTTTTTATAATATAATTAATTATATATTTTTATTTTATAAAATAAAATAAAAAATATTAAAGATTTATATATTTTAAATTATATTTATAAGTTTTTTTTAATTATTTTAATTATTTTATTTAATTAAAATATTAATTAAATTTCTTTTAAAAATAAATAAATTTAAAACTTATTAATATTTTATATATTAAATATTTAAATAAATAAATAAATATATAATTAATATAAAAAATGAAAATATAATTTATATTAAAAATAAATTTCTTTATTTAAATTTTAAATTTATTAACTTAATTAAAAAAATTAATTAAAATTAATTAATATTAATTAATATTTATTTTATTTATTTTTCTATTTTAAATAAATTTTAAAATTAATAAAAATTAATAAAAATAATATAAAGTTATAAAAATATAATAATTATAATTAATTAATAAATTATATTATATAATTTATAAATATATAATATTATTTATTAAAATTATAATATAAAATAAAATTTAATAAAAAAATTTAAAATAACTTTTTTTTTATTTTTTTTAATATAAAACTTTAATCTTTTTAAAAGATTTTATAATATTTTATATTTTATATATATAAATAAATTAAAATTTTATTTTAATTTTATTATATTATTTTAATATAATATTTTAAATTTTAAATTTTTAAAATTTTTTATTATAAAGAATATTTTATTATTAATATTTAATTTTTAAATATAAATATAAATATTTAATTTATTATATTTAAATTTAAAATATATAAAAAATAAAGAATTAAATAAATAAAGTTTATATTAAATAACGAGCATTTAAATAAGGTGTTATTAGGCTTTTTAGGGGTCCCTTTAATCGGGTGGACCCACTCCGGCTGCGCATGTTTCAGGAGTCACGGGAAAGACGTCACGGACGTGTGGCCAAGTGTATAAACGATGTATAAAACCTATTAATGCGGGCCAACTAAGCTTATCATTACACCGCTGCGTTTACCACGATAGTCTGTAATTGCGGGGAAATTCACGGAATTCACAACCGTGATGCTGCTTGTCACCATAATGTGACTGCTCCGTTAACTTTGAACTTTGCATTCACCCTGGTGTGGGCCCGGCTACCGGTAGCTCGATTCAGCTTCCGCGGACCCACTGCCGGTGCAGGCATATGGGGCAACCAAGTTGAAGACCCACGGTTACACAGTATAGTCGGACTGTTTGTATTTGAACATGCATACGAAGACGGAAGGGGTGTCTGAATCATCGTGGATCTACATGTCCTCGTCTGGTAAAGCGGCAGTGAGTGGGACGGGACAGTCCAAAGCTTAAATCAAGATCTGGGGAAACCTGTACTTTGTGTCTATGTATTTCACATTGTGCGGTGTGGAATTCCGCGGAATTTGTGCACCCCGGACCCTTTCCAGAAAGTTAAAATTGTGGACCATGGTGGTTACGGTGCCCAAGATGTGATGAGAGTTGGTGGTGTATGACGGCAATTGGTTGACATCTCAAATCTCCGGCCGAGGCATAGTTTACCTACTGAGAGTGTTGAGCTTCGGCGTGGGGACTACCCCAGCCCTAAAGATCGTAGTCGCTAGCCTTACACATCGTACTAATGTTTGAAGGTCAAACTCGCCGATTAAGTGACCCTCTTTCGATGATAACACAATTCTAAAGTCCTGATTATTTTCATTCTGCTGTCATCAAATGGTATTTCAACCAGTTTTGAATTAGACGTCGTCAGTCTAGAAAGCGCAGCATGCCATCATCCTCATCCAAGGATCCCCTGTTGGGGCGGGACAGCGGCGATTCGGAGGAGACCATGAGATCACCAAAAGGTGTAGTCGATTTTCCAATTAGGAGAGAGACGGGGCCCTACCGCGTTCTCGTCTTTACCCTCGTCGGTGCCCTCGTCGGATCTCTTATCTGGACCATGGCACTTGGTGCTGTGTCAAAGAACTGGACTTCAACTTCTGAGCAGCATTCGAGCCATGACAAGGACGCTCATGATTGCGATCACCACGAGAAACACTGGGATGGCCCCACCGACCCTGACGGCTACCCTTTTCCACTATCGGCACATAACAATCCTCTCGTAAATCAGTCTATACCGCTCACCCAACCACCAATCCAGCCGGGAGAAGTGCCCACCACCAACGGTCCGAACTGCGGTGACTCTGTGGAAGTGGCCAAGGCACGCGGTTGCAAGTACGACTGGACCGTCAACTCGTGGGTGCCGCCCATGTGCGTGTCGGACGAGCTCTCAGACGCCATGGTCAAGTCCCGCGAGTGGTTCATCTACGAGGACGAGGGACGGACTAGGCGCGTCCCCATCGAGGATATCCTCACCGGCACATATGAGAACCTGTGGGTGGACTGGGGCTACCACGTCACGCACTGCGAGTTTGCGTTCAAGAAGCTGGCCGTTGTGGCACGGACGCCCGGCATGGCATACGTTGGACAGGCTATCAACGAGTACCACACGAACCACTGCATCGAGGAGGTCCTGGCCAACAGGACCTTTGCGCCGCTCTCGTTCCAGGATACTTACCTACATAGAGGTTGGGCATCGTGCTACCGGAAGGAGTAGGTTGCCAGACTATAGTCTTTCCCAGGTGTCAGATGAAAGTTCCTGGAAGCAGACTTTGTCCTGTGTCACGGTAACAGAAGCGTATGGTCTATATTTATAGTTGGTGGATCTATTTTCTCGAGAAGGATGAATCTCCTTACTTCATGTCAACTCCGTGCTATCAAGACTCACGACTCGCTCATCGACCAGAGGGGAAGGACGAAATCTTCTATAAACATTAAGACTGTTCTCTGCTTTGCATCTGTCAGACACCGGTGGTGTTCATAGGTGCAATTATCTAGAATTATCCAAGAATGGAAATGCAAGCTTTGTTCCCGGTTTTTCACGCATCCTAGACTACTAGAGAGAGCTAAATATGTCTGACAACATCCAGATCCCTAACAATCTGGAGCTGCCCAGTTCTTACGCAAAATTGATCGGGACCTGCAGTGCGTCAACATTAATTGATATCGCATCTATCAGCTTGCTAGGCTTAGGAAGCACTTGACAGGACTGTAACCACTACAGGTTTATGTTGTGACTGCTGGCTGTCTTCATACACAACGTCACCCCATAGGAGGTTATCCTACTGGAGATTGCTACATGGTCAGGCAGGAGGCTGCACTGTAAGTGGCGGTACGGGTACTGATTAAGGAAACTGAGTCTCCCGATTCGTGTGCCAAATCGTGTCAAGTCAAGGATGTTAGAAAATAACCGCGGAGAGGTCACTCTATACCATGAAGCTTATCTTAGGACGGTGGGCCGCGTAGTAAACCGCGTGCTGGCGGAAGTCCGTAGTTTGACATGCCTGGAGCATTCCCGAGACCTCCGTACGTCGCCTTCAGTCAGGCTCCTCTACATGAGGGATAAAAACGGAAAGCCTCTTTGCGTCTTAGGTAGAGGGGTTAGGGTAGCCGGGCTCATCGATAGGGATTTCTAGGGTGACCTTGCGGAAGCCCACCCCGCTACCAGAGAACCGACCCTTTACTATGCCCCGGCTGGCAGGGATCTAAAACTCTAAATGTCGACGTTTGCGCTCAAAGTCGCTTCTAGTACCAATGTGGCACAGCGTGATGTGGTGGGCCCAGAAGTACTAATACAACGATTCGTACGGATCAGATTAAATTTGGCCGAGGTGTCCGCAGCAGTGTACCCGCGACGCTATTTTCGCAGCGCGACTGATGTAGCAAATGATAAAAGCGGAAGCGTAGACCTTGCACTCTCGATAACATCAAGTTCGCATTTTAAGCTAATGTTATGTCAAGAAATGGAACACGCCCGCCGAAACAGCCTCGGAGAGTAGAGCCATAGATTGCGACTCATGGGTTCCGCGATGAAGCCTCGTTCAGAATACAGAAACCACTGGTTCGCTGAAGTAGTAAGTAGATGGAGGGAAGAAAATATATCCTGGGTTGCCCAGCCTTATCGAAACTCACTAATTTGATATAGGTGGACCTTGGAGATAGATCATACTTCTTTGACCGTGGAGAGGCACTCTGGACCACTGCTCACTTGCGGGCGCATCCCACTTCACCCCTCGCCTTGTTGACACCCGGATTGGAACATGATGATAGAGCCGGTCATGAATGTTTACCCTGGCAGCAGGTCGAGCTACTGACTGTAGTGGCTATCCCTGTGAGCGGGGATGAGGTCAATGATGAAAGAAGGGTGACATTCCAGGAGCTCCAGAATGTGTTTGAGAGCTGGAAACTGATAGACGACGTGTGGGACGAGAGCTTCCTCCAATGTGGGTAACTTGAGGCAAGACATAAAACAGCGTCATACCCGCATGACGAGCTCAAGATCTCAGCTGACACACCTGAAAGATATCCACCTGAAACCGGAACCTCCACACCATCGACACATTGCCATTACCTTGACAGACGAGACGTACAACCAACTGCGGACCAAGTACCACACAGCGCGCGTCTTTTGTGGACCTGCAAGCAACGAAATCCGCCAAGGTTTGAGAACGCGGACACTTCCGTACGGGGCAGGAGGACAGAAGGACGACTCTAATGAGCCCTCTCCCACACTATTGCAAGGCCCTTACTTTATGTCAAGCAGTGATGGGAGGCTGATGGCAGCGCATCGGCTGCATGAGGATACCTATGAGACCTTCATTCAGGTGTGAAATTATGAGCCCCTTTGGTACAAGAATCTCGGTCGATCACGAGGTTATATACGGGAAAACATGCTGATGTGCACTCAGAGCGTCTACTCTTCTTCAGATGGCACAATCATGCCCCTTCCCATCCATGCATCATGGCTCAACCATCTCAGCGTCGGGGTGCCATCGAGGCTTCACAGTGAACTGGTCACGCCTGAGAAGCCTCTGTCAGGGCTAAGGTTCTCAGTTAAAGACGTCTTCTTTATCAACGAGTTGGGACCTCCAAGTCTTGGGAGTCGATCCTGGGTCAGTGTCAGAGACAAGCACTGGTATCGTCTGCACAAGAAGGAAGAACAAGAAGGATTTGATTCTGAGCGGTTAGGCGTGGTCGAGGTTTTGCGAAAGATGGGTGCCGTATTCATCGGCAAGAACAGACTCGTAAGCCTATCTCCTTTATCATCTCCGTTGAAGAAGCATGGTAATCGAACAGTCAACAGTCTGAATTTGCATTCGCGGGACCCTACCACTGGCAGAACACAGACTATCTTCTGTAAGTGGGGACATATTGCGATGGACGTAACGCTGGCTTTATGAGCTAGTCAACAGCTTTTCCTATCGATCCACCCTGGGGACTCATTGTATCGTAAGGCTTACTAACCGCTGATTATAATACAGGAACTTCAATCCAAGGGCTGACGGCTTGCAATCGCCTTCTGATTCATCTGGGGGAAGTGCAAGTGCTGTGGCTGCTTACGACTGGCTAGACTTCGCCATTGGGACTGACACTGGTATGTTCGACTTCTCTCGTGCCTAGTTACTTGGGTACTCGTACTAGAAGTTCTCAATGTAAAGCGAGGGCTCAAATAGTTTGCATCAGTTGACATTGACTTTCTTCATCAACAGGCGGGTCAACACGCCTTCCCGCGGATGCTAATGGCGTTTACGGTGGTCGGCCAACGACTGGAGCTATGTTTGCGGGAGGAATGTCTCATTTGGCAAAGTCTCTGGATACCTTGGGTCAGTGAAGTCAGACCATTTCCAACCTCATACAAGCACTAGATCATGCTCATTGAGATTATTGGACCGTGCTGATTGCTGGCAGGCGTTTTGGGTCGAAGCCCTGAGATCTACTGCAAGGTTCTGCAAGCACTCTTAAGTGCATTTCCAACCATCAAGGACACTTTGCCTTCTCCGTCTCTTCCGGTGAAGTTGAAGATCATTACCGAGGATGGTCAAAATACGCAGGCGGAAAGTCCACGCTTGGGCAATCCGGGAGCTACACAAAAGCAAATATTTGAAACGTTCGTTAGCAGGCTCGAGTCTTCATTAGGAGTGCGGAAGGAACACGTCAACCTTGAGCTCCTGTGGGATGCGACCAAGGGGGGATTCCAAGGCTCCCGACAACACTTGGCAAGGGGAAAACAGGCTGGGAGCCTAGGCACAAAGTTCGGTGATGTGAGCATGCCCAAGACCACCATATCTTCAATTCTCACTGCTTCAGATAACAACTTGTGTTGACGTAGCTCTCCGATTACTCAGGTGTACAGAAAGATCGTCTACTGGGAATCATATCGGGACCTCGGTGCTCCGTTCTTGAAAGCGTAGTGAGTCGGACACCTTGTTGTAGCCTCCGTCTGTCAGGGCTTGCTCATCGACTGACCCCCCTCCCTTGTGAAGTTCAGAGGCAAACAATGGTCGCCTCCCTCTGGTGAATAATAACATCAAAGCAGCGTGGGAGGCAGTCACAAGAGGAGACATTACAGAGTCAATGTATCAAGAGGCTCTTTCCCAAAGAGACGAGCTGAAATAGTGTGTTTGTTCCTTCTTTACCCCCCTGTTCAAGGTTGAGATCTAGCTTTTGGACGACACTGACGGTTATCGGGTTTCCTCACATCAGCTGGGTCAGTAAGTACCTGACAGAGGACTCTTCCCCGTCAGTCACGCTCCTGGTGAAACAGAGCTCAAAGCACGGAGAAGAGCTTCGCGATACACAGTAGGTTTATCTCTGATTGTTACTCCGAATCAAGTCCACATACCGTTCTGAACTGAAACTGTTTTCAGGTCCGATGAGCGCTACTTCGCACCCCCGAAACCTGGCCAGGTTCTACTGTTTGTGCACCTGAGCACCCTAGCCGATCTTACAGGTGCGTGCTTCTAGTCATGATACCCATCTCTATACAACCTCATGCGAAGCAAAACATCGTCCCACCCACAGAACACGACTAATTGTATGGAATGAAAATTACGTACAATCTCACATATTGTTGCAGACCACCACGTCCCTATCGGTCAATTCGAATGCCAGTCCAGCGCGACAGGGCTCAGAGAAACCTATCCACTCACGGCCTCGATAACTATGGCATCAGGTAAGTTTGCACTTTTGAAGCTACAATATGATAGTACAGTCTATCACAGCTGCCCAACAGTACGCGAAATGACAAGATTGTAGGCGGTGAGAGTGCCCTGCTGAGGCTGATTCGGCACTTGCATCACGACGGAGTGCTCGACTCAGTTAAGACGGGTCGGACTGCTTTTTAGGTTTTTCTAAAAAAAAGTCCCCACCAAAGCGGGTGTCAGGCCTGATTGGATAGTCGTGACAGATTGGAATTGGAAAAATCAGTTGATGAGCAGAACGAATTCCTCGGAAGAAGGGTTGAGGAGTTATTCACCTCGGCGGCCGATTACGGTACCCGTTCCAGTTATTTCTGGATTTACTATGAATAGCGGCTGCCTTGATGATCTATACACCAATCGGCGATGGGGAAGACTTGTTTCATGTGATATTACTTCAAACAGCGACACAAGTACAATCATTGTCGAATCGAAGACCAGACTCAGCGTTGGCATTCATGATTCATGGGTTCTCGAGTTAATTGTGTTCAGTTATTTGCACTATTCCTGAGATACTCTATGTTTTCATTTCCCTTGTGGATTGCTTGATAATAAACTAGTCATTGTCTTTGTAAATTGGCCCAGTTCAATCAACTCGTCCAGCACTGTGGCATCTACGCTGGCGATGCGGCCGAACACACCACACGCGTTTGAAATATGCCGCAGTCCTTCGTCCATAATCGACGAGTTTCTCGCCTCCGAGAGTGCGATGAGCAGTGTTGCAATGCGTACCAGGTTCAAGATCCTGTGGTCGTTGCTGTGTACCCGCGCTTTACTGTCAGCAACCTGGCCAGTTGCGATTCAGAGCCAGAGAGGAGAGGGAAGACACCGCACTTATTGAAAAAGATCTTATCGTATCGAATGTTCAAGATACACCGTATCAGCCTCCGAGCAGAATCCAGACAGTCATTTTCCAAGCGATCGTAAATGGCCAGGTTCCTCTCACATTGCCCCTGCTGTCGAAACCCCAGCTGCAAGGATCGGCCGTAGACAACAAATTTCGCCTTGCAAGTATGCAAAAGGAAAATTAGGCCACGGCCAGGGTGGTCAACCTGGACGATATTCGATGGGGACTCGGTGACGTTGATTTCATACCAACGGTTCAAAAGGCGGATGATTTGATTCGCAGTTTGTATGTTTCTACTAGTCGAATTTCGCAAGCTAATCTGGCCAAAAAGGTCCTTGGCTATTTTGTCGCAGATCTTGGCGTATTCACACTGGACATGTAGCGCCTGATGGTCAGAAAGCTGTTGGAATTCGGCATCTCTTCTCCGAAGGTTTGCCGGAGATGGCATGTTGGGTGGGTCGTAGTCGATAAATTCGTCATTTAGTATCTGTAGAGAACCGGAGAACATCTTGTTAGCAACTGATATCAGGCGAGCCAGTCCATGACGGCCGATGAAAGAATGACTGCTCGAAAGGTCAAGTTTGGTACATACAGAAGGATGACCCGAGTACAAGGAAAAGGGTTTCTCCAGACAGTACAATAACCAGAAGGCCCCTTGGAGCTGTTCCCGCTGATGGCTTCCCGAACTTGGTGTTTCCGCCTCAACAGCTGCCGAAGAATAGAGTTTTAGTCGGTATGATAAGAGCGCCGCGTCCACGAGAAGACTGTTCATGATCGGATGTCCGGCCTCTTGAGCAAAGATACTCTTCATCAATTTGCCCATTAGCGAGAGCACCGTAGAATATTCAGTTGTCTTGAAGAAAAGGGGTTTCGTAGTACGAACCATAGCCATGAGGGCCTGCAACAAGCACGGAATGTTACTAAAATTTGCCTAAGGTAGGCTGATTAGTAGGACGTGTTGTACCATACCTTGAATGTCGCAGAGGATAAGTACTGTGCAGTGGTTCCCAAGTGTCTGTAAGCAACAAGAGCGAGGTTAAAAAGGTCCAGTCCGGTATGCTGGGCACTGGAGGAATTTGATATCTTCCCGCCCATTTCAGGATCACCTTGGATGTCACTGTCGAAAGACTTTCTGTAGTTGAGACCAGTACTGAGACTATCTAGACTCATCAGCGAACCGGTGTTCAGGCTACCCAAAGCCAACAACGAGATCGCGGAAATGGTTCTGCAGGGATCTGCCGTTGGACTTGAGCAGATACTGTGGTAAGCAGTGTCCTCCACCCACGACTCGAGGTCGTCTCGGGAGACCAGGAAATCGACCCTGTAACGTAGCCCGTCTTAGTGTCTTGCATGCGCCAAAGCCCGCTGGGCACTCAGGACCAAGGAAATGAGTGAGTAGCTGCAGAATTTAGAACAGACTGACCAAAAACCGTACAGGCCGTTGTAGCAAGCTTTAAATGACGAGGGTTGGGTCAGCGTTGTGCCCTGAGATCAGATTATGTCCTATGTGATGGGTTCACGCACCGACAATGTACACCTTCCTGGTTTCATATGGGATACTTGACAGCATATCTCCAATGTGTGGATTCCACTCAGCGTCCCCGCAGCCCTGTGCCACCTTGGGGGCAGATTTGGCTTCTGTCGCCAGTGATGCACGGAATGTGGCCGTAAGTCGCTGAAAGGCTTCACCTACTCTGGCATAAAAGCGCCCCGTGGAGTCTTCGGTAGTGGCAGTATAAAGTTTGTCGAAGTCTATGCTTATGAAAAGCTGGAGTAGGGGGGACAATGGGTTTTGTTTGTGCTCTAAATCCTCCAAAGTCAGTATGTCAATGGGATGAGTTGAATACCTCTAAATAAGAGATAGCTCGTATGATATGATTCATTCGGGATGAAGACTCGCGCATACCTGTGAACAGGACATTTGTCTAAGACCACGCACGCGTCAATAAGATCCTCAAAGAAAGGCATATAAGGAAAGAGCGCGACTTGATCTGGAATCAGGTGTACACACATCTGCCATATCAATCTCACAATTGTCATCTTCCGGAAGGCTAGGGGAAGCTGTCTCAGACGGGTTGTTGGGAGCGGACGAGTCAGGAATCCTTTGTGTGTTGCCTTCTGAATTTGAGACTGCAGGGGCTTCGCCAAGGCTGTAGGTCACCGTCGTCAATTCTTCCAGACCCTCATCGCTCTGCTGGACCAGTTCAACGGGGAATCAGCCTCAGCATGATTTTCGTGGGGGAAACAGTACGTCAAGGGCGCCGTCTTACTTGGCAAGCCGACAAAGTGTTGCGATTTGTCGATACAGGATATGCAGTGTCGTGTTCAGTGACAGGCGTAGGCAATACGTCCAGTGCGGGCTCATTCTCTTGTGGGCGACATGTATCAGACCCAAATTCCGCCCCGATACTGGAAGAATTGGACTCATGACAGCCTTGGCTCCAAATTTCCTGGCCAACGCCGTCATTGTTCCAGTTAGGGAGCTCGTTGAAGCACTCCGCGCCAGAGAGATATGAGAGTGAACCCCAGTCGTGTGTCGTACCCATTTGTTGTAGGGCATAGCCAGACATGCTCCCAGATGCATTAATTGCAGCAAAGCTCTGGTAAAATCTTTCGGCATCTTCATTGCTGGTTCCAATTTGCTGGCAGCCGTCAGAGACGCCATCAATGGGGACCGTGGGCTGGACTTGGCCGGGTACATGAAACGGGTAGCTGGGTGCGCTTTGATATGCAGGTAATATCGGTGGTCTTGCCGAGTCCGGGTTGTCAAGGGGCGGATGTCTAACAGAACTCTCGCTAATACCTGGGGCGATATGGCGCTTCAAGGAGTTTCTTCTGTCGACATACCGACAATGTATGTTGTGGAGCTGGCGTTTTGCAGACGTATTAATGACGATAGTGTGGTGCCATCAATTATAAAAGGGTGCTTACAGACGGCCTGTCATGATCTAATAATCGCTCGTCGGTCAAAGACACTGCCACACACATACCTTACAAGCGCAACACGGACACTTCCCGTCACCTGTTCCACAGCGCGTCAGGTTTAGAAGGCCACATTGTCTACATCGGACCAGCAGCACACCTGGTCTGAAGTCGTGGGTGGCCGCTATGTAGCAGCTTGCACACCTGAAAATGACGGGGACCAGTTCAATGGGTGAATAAAACTAGGTGATACCTACATTTTGTTTTCTTGGCCTTGCAACCCTCGCAAGCTCCGCGACGTCTCTGGATCCGCGGACGATCGTGTTGGGATGTCATGGTGACATCTGCTGGGCGGCCTTTCGAGTTGAATGCTGGACCTAGGCAGGAAACCCCTCTAACGACTTGAAGAGCGAAATCGTCGCGGACGGGTTCGTCTGAAATACTGAGATTGTCGTTTATGTAAACGCAATGACGCCGCCACATCCACCAGGCCCCCACTGTGTCCGGACAGCGCCCACACACCGTGTCATCGCGGACGATATTGTGCATGACGCCCCATCTTGGCCGGAGGGTTAACTCTCCGTCTACACGACAGTCGCTTTTGTCGGCGGATGGTCAGCAGCAGCGTCTGAACCAGGGGGTCCACGATCGCCAACAGACATAGGGTTTTTCCGATTTAAAGTTTACCTAGGTATCATGTCGGCGCGTATACAACAGCCCCACGCGGAAAACGGCCCCCGTTGACTGTTTTCTTAAAAGCGTAATGAAGGAAACGTACACTTCACAGGGATCCCCAGGTGATCACAGCAGGTGCATACAATTGAGTTAAGAGTGCCATTTCTTTCATTCAATTGCATAGTCTTAGACCTTAAACAATTATTAAATGGTCTTTTTTATATTTATAGTGGAATGCTATACCTATATATTTAAACGGTAAAGGCTTTATCCATTATATCTTAGCTATTAAGGTTATAAGTTAATTATTTATAATATTAAATTAATAAATTTTTATATTTAATTTATTTTATTACATTAATTAGCTTATATTTTATATAATATATTATTATAATATATATTTATATTTATATTAATATAATAATATTATAAATATTATAAAAAGTTTAAAATTTATTATTAAAAGTATTTAAATTATTAATTAATTATAAAATATTATATATAAATAAATTATAATAAAAGTTTAATAATAATAATTAATTTAAATTTATTAAATATATATATTTTTTATAAAAAAGATTATTTATTATAATATTATATAATTTATAATTTATTAATTAATAATATATATTAATTAATAATATATATTAATTAATAATATTTTTTTTTAATTTTATTAACTTTTATTAATTTTAATATTTATTTAAAATAAAAGAATTAATTAAAATTAAAATTATTTATTTATTTTTAATTAATTTACTTAATTTAAAATAATTAATATAAATATAATATAATAATTATATTAAAATATTATAAAATTAAATAAATAAATTATAAAGTTTATATTAATAATTTAATATAAAAATAATATTTAATTATTTTAATATATAAAAATATTATTTTAATTATTTAATAATATAATTATTAATTATAAAATTATTTAATTATAAAATTAAATAATTAAATTAATAATTAAAAAATTTATTTTATAAAAGTTATTTATTATAATAATAATTATATTTTTATTTATTTTAAATTTTTAATAATTTATTAATTTATAAAATAAATTTATAATTTTTAATATAAAGTTTAATAATTTATTTATTAAATAATTTATTTAATTTATATATAAATAATATAATTTTAATTTTAACTTTAATATATATAAATTTTATATTTTTATATTTTAATATTATAAAGTTTTTATTATAATATCTTTTTAAATAAGTTTATATTATTAAAATTTAATATTTTAATATATAATATTAATTTAAAATAAATAAACTTTAATAAGAAATTAATTTTTTTATTAAAATAAAATTCTTTAATTATTTAAAATCAATTTTAAAATAATTTAATTATTTAAATTTAATTTTAAAATATATTAATTAATTTAAATTATTTATATAATTTATTATAAATTATTTATAAATATATTATTATTTATTTAAAATTTTAATAATTAAATCTTTTTATATTTTTTTTAAATATTACTTTCTATTATATTTAATTATATTAATTAATTATTTTTATTTTTATTTCTTTTAAATAAAAATTTAAATTATTTTAATAATAAATGCTTTTTTAAATTATATTTTAATTTCTTTAACCCTTTAATATTTAATAAATATTATATTAATCTTTTAAAATATTTAAATTTATTTATTTATAAATATAATTAAATATATTATTATTTATATTTTTTTAAATTAATTATTTTTATAATTAATATAAAAAGGTTTTTTTAATAAATTAAAATTTTATAAATATAAAAAAAACCTTAAATTAAATTATATAATTAATTAAAGTTTAAATAAAGAAATTAATCTTATTATTATATATATTATTTAAAAATAAATATAATATAATATTAATTATAATAATTTTATTTTCTTTATAATATTAATTAAATTTAATTAATATATAATTTTTATATTATTTATAATTAATAATTTATAATTAATATTTTATTTTAATTTTATTATTTATTTAATTATTAAAAATAAATTTAATTATTTAATTATTTTAAAAATTTAATTTTATTATTTAATTAATAAAATAATATATATTAAAAATAATTATAAATAATAAAATATATAATTTATCTATATTAATATATTTAATAATAATTATTTATTTTTAATTATTAAGAAAAATTAATTTTATTAAAATTATAAAAATTATTATTTATAATTTAATAATATATTATTATATTATAAAATAATTTAATTTAATTTTTAATAAGTTTTAAATTTTATTAATTAATTTATTATTATATAATATTAATAAAAGATTAATTATATTTTTTATATTATAAAAATATATTAAAAATTAATATATATTTTATTTAAATATATATTAAAAAATATATTTTAAATAAATATATATTTTATAATATAATATAATTTTTAAAATATTAAAAATATATATAATTTAATAATTATTTAAAAGTTTTTTTTAATCTTTTTAAAAATCTTTAATTTTTAAAATATAAATTAAATTTCTTTAAAAGTAATTAATATAATAATTATTAATTTTTAATATATTAAAATTTAAATAAATAAAATAATATAAGATTTATATAAAAAATAAAAATATAATTTATATTAAAATATTTTCTTTATTTAAACTTTAAACTTTTATATTAATATTATAATATTATTATTATTTTAAATAAATATTAAAATTTATAAAAAAATAATAAAATTAATAATAATATATTATTAATTAATAAAAATTATTAATTAATAAATTATATTATATTTTATTATTTTATAAAAAAATTTAATAAAAAGATTTATTAAAAAACTTTAAAAATAAGTTTTAATTTAAATATTAATATAATATAAAATAATTATTTAAATATTTAATATATTTTATAAATTATTAAAATATTAAATAATAATTAATAATAATTAATAATATTTATTAAATTTATAATTTAAATTTAATTTTATTTTAATATTAAATTATTAATATATTAAAATATTTTATAAAATATTTATTATTAATATATATAACGTAGTTTATTAATTAACCGTATTTATTATATACTTATATTTTTTTATTACTTTTATTAACTTTTATTAACCTTAATACCTATTTAAGGTAAAGGATTTAATTAAAATTAATATTAATTAATATTAACTAATCTTAATTGCTTATTTTTAATTAATTTAATTAATTTAAAGGAGTAAGGGTGGGTATAATGTTAATTTAAAGTGGATAACTTTTAATAGGAAAATCAACTTCCTTATTAAAATAAAGCATATTAGCTATATAAAATCAACCTTAATTTATATTAATTAAATTAATTATTTATATAATTTATTATAAATTACTTAAAAATGTATTATTATTTATTTAAAATTTAAATAATTAAATTATTTTATATCTTTTTTATAAATTATTATATAATACTTAATATTGCTATAATTATTATATTATTATTTATTTAGTTTATTATAATCCGCCTTTTTAATATTATTAATTATTTTATTAATTAATTACTTCCCCTTTTATTTTTCTTAAATGAAAACTTAAGATTCCTTAATGGTAAGTGTTTCTTTAAGTTATATTTAAGTTTTTTTAGCTTTCCGGTATTTAATAAATATTATATTAGCCTTTTAAAGTATCTAGATCTGCTTATTTATAAATATAATTAAGTATATTATTATTTATATTTCTTTTATTATCTAATTAATTGCCTTTATAATTAATATAAGGGAGCTTTCTTAATAAGCTAAGATCTTACTTTTAATAAAACTTAATTATTAGATAATTTATTAAGTATTTAATAATATTTAAGATTTTAATTTTTAAGGAGAAATAAAAAGGGATTATATTAAAGTTTATAGGCGGATATTAAGCTTAGAAATTATAAAATTAAGGTTTTAAGGAAAAATTCTGGCTTTTTTAAATATAAATATAATATTTTTTATTATAAAAGTCTTATTATAAGCTGCCTTAAATATAAGAAAGAATTTAGATTTAATAATATAATTAATTAAGGCTTAAATAAAAAGATTAATCTTATCGCTATATATATACTTTAAAGGTAAATATAATATAATATTTAATAATTAAAGTAAATAAAATAAATATAATAGTATGTTAATAATAATAATTTTATTCTCCTTATAATATTAGTTAAATTTAGCTAATATATAGCTTTTATAGCTATTTATAATTAATATTTAATAATTAATATTTCTCTTTAACTTAATATATTTATTAAAATATTAAATTTATTTTAAATTAATCTTATTATTTATTCATTTATTAAAAATAAGCTTAATAACTTAATTATTTAGAAAACTTAATTTTATTATTTAGCTAATAAGGTAATAAGTGTTTTAAATAATTATAAATAATAGGATTTATAACTTATTTATATTAATATATTTAATAATAGTTATTTATTCTTAATTATTAAGTTGGATTAATTTAGCCTTTTTATATTTATTAATATATATAATAATTATTAATACGGTTATTATATTTATTATAAAGCTAATCTTATTAAAATTATAAAGGTTATTATTAATAATCCAGTATTTAGTTATTATATTACGAAATAGCTTAAATTAATTCTTAATAATTTTAAGATTTTTATAAAGGGCCCTTTAATAATTATATAGATAATTAAATTTAATCTTTAGGCTAGGTTATATATTTATAAAGCGTTAAGCTTAATTCTTATTAACCAGCTTATTATTTTATAATATTAATAAAAGGTTAATTATATCTTTTATATTAAAAAGGTATATTAAAAATCCTTATATATCTTATTTAAATATATATTAAATAAGTATTTATTCTTTAATTAAGTTGAGTTTATATTTATTAATATATAATTCTTTATAATATAATTAATTATTTATCTTATTATATAAAATAAAGTAAAGGATATTAAAGATTTATATAGCTTAAGCTATATTTAAGGGTTTTTTTTAATTTTTTTTAAAGTTCTTAATTATTTAAAATATTAATTAAATTTTATCTTTTTTTAAATAAATTAATATAATAATTATTAATTTTTAATGTATTGAATATTTAAGTAGGTAGAGTGATATAAGATTAATATAAAAAATAAGGATGCGATTTATATTAAAAATAAACCCGCTTATTAAAATCTTAAATTTTTAAATTAATATTATAATATCGTTATTACTTTAAATTAATTAAATTAATTAAAAATAAGCAATTAAGATTAATTAATATTAATTAATACTAATTTTAATTAAATCCTTTACCTTAAATAAGTACTAAGGTTAATAAAAATTAGCAAAAATAATAAAAGAATATAAGTATATAATAAATATAGTTAACTAGTAAACTATATTAAAGAAAATTACTTTATAAAATATATTTTAAAATATAATTATATTTTAATTATATATAATATAAAAACTTTTAAAATAATAAAAGATTTATATTTATAAATATATTTTTAAATTTTATAATAAAATAAATAAATTAATAATATATATAAATAATTAATATATTTTTATTATTTTTATTAATTTTAATTTATATTTAAAATATTAAAATTTAAATTAATTTATATTTTAAATATTTTTAAATAATAAAATCTATAATTTATTTATATTAATATATTTAATAATAATTTAATATTTAATTATTTTATTATTTAATAATTAAAATTTATTTTTTAATAATATTTAAATTTTCATAAAAAGCTTTTTAATAATTATATAAATAATTAAAAATTATTTATAAAATATTAAATTTAATTCTTTAATTAATTTAATATTTTATAATATTAATAAAAACTTAATTATATTTTTAATATTAAAAATATATTAAAAGGTTTTATATATTTTATTTTATAATATATTAATATATAATATTTTATATTAATATTATTTAAATTTTTAAAATAAATATTAAAATTAATTATAATAAAATATATATATTATAATTATTTATATTTAATATTTTAAATTAATAAATAAATTATATTAATATTAAAATAAAAATAAAGAATTAATTATTTATTAATATTTATTATTTATTAATAAATTATATAAATTAAATTAATATTAAATTTATTATTTTAAATAAATATTAAAATTAATAAATTATATTATAATAAATTAAAAATTATATTAAATTTATATATTTTAATTATTATTATAAATATAATATTTATTTAATTTTAAAACTTTTATTATAATTATTAATAATTTAAATTTATATTTTTATTTTACTTTTTTTATATTAATTTTAATAATAAAATTTTAAGAGTTTTTAAAAATTTTAAATAATTATTTATTATATTAATAAATTTTATTTATTAATAAAATAATAAAAACTTTTAAAAATTAAAATAAATTTCTTTATTATATTTTAATTTTTATATTTTATTAATTAATTCTTTTTAAAAAAAAGATTTAATTAAATTTATTTTTAAATTTATTTAACTTTTATTTATTTTTATTTTATTTATTTTAAAATTATTATATTTAATAATAATTTATAATTAATTTAAAAATATATAAAATAAAATATTATTATTTTATAATTTAAATAATTAATTAATATTTAAAACTTTCTTAAAAATATATTTTTAATAATATATATAATTTATATTAAAATTATAAACTTTTTTTAAAAATAATAAATATTATTTTATTATAAAATCTTTAATAATTTAATTATATTATTTTATATTAAATATTATAAAAAATATAATATAAATAAAATATTAACTTTTTAAAATAACGTTGTATTATATAATAAAGTTTTAATCTTTTTTAATTATATAACTTTAAATAAAGCCTTTTATTTAAATAGATTATTTATATTTTATTTAAAATAAAAACAAAGTATTTTAATTAAGCAAAGTTCGTTAAATATTAAAATATCTTTATATAAATGGTGATAGACTTTATCTGGTGACGTTAACCCTCGTTTCTCTTAGTCTTATCTACATCACCACATACTCGCTTGTCGCGCGAGCCGGCCCATAGTTATGTTATACACACCCCAAGAGCTCTGGAATTTGAAAGTGCGAGGCCATTTTCTCATTGAACTTTCCATCTTGCGCAATATAGTTTACACTTGCTCAAATCTGTGACCGTGTAGAGTGATGCGACCTTTGCCCCTGCCAAATATAAATGGTTTGATGCCTGGCCCTTGTCTCCGGACGATCCGAATAGGAATTCGATGAGACAGAGGAAGATCTGGAGGAACAGGGCTACTTTGTACCGATATAACAAAAACGGTCTTGCGTCGTGTAGATCTATGATTAGATTCATAGCAAGTGGGGTAGTTCTGAACTATGGTTAATCTTCGGTTCCGCGGACTATTGCACGTTGAGCACGCCTTTCATCCATCCCAATCCCTGACACGACTTCCTCCCGGTCAATACTGGATACAACGCGCTGTAGGGGAAGCTGTCACTGCGCGTGAAGACTAGCCCTGTTGACGAAGTTTGGGAAGAGTGAAGGAAGTGGTTTGAAATCATGTCCATTTGCTACGACAGAAATACTTATTTCATAGCTTAATTTGCAAACTCTTGTTTCGAATATGAGCCCACTGACATCAGGCCCCTATGCGTTCTCGCTCGACAGCACCGAAGCATGGGCTCACTACTTGAAGTATCGGTCTTCATATCCCGAGTCGCTGTGGCAGCAGTGGTTGGAGTACCATGGAGCCAAAAACAACCTCAATGTCGTTCTCGAGGTTGATGCCGGCTGTGGTATCGGGACGGCAGGCCTCCTCGCCGCAGTCTCAAAATATAGGCCGTCAGGAGAGGGGCCAGTGATCAAGATGGCCTACTTGTCAGGCCCTGGTGCCACCAACATCGCCGCGGCCGAGGCCATGCTGCGGCCTGAGGCGTACCCAGGTGTGAAGCTGGTCTTCCATCAGGGTCCCGCCGAAGAGCCAGTCCCTGCCTTGGCCTCAGTCTGGCTATGGCGTGTACGTGTCTCCACTATACAGACATCGATACGACCATGGCCAGAGTTGCCGAGGCACTGCGTTCCGGTGGCAATTTTGCGGCAGTGACATATCAATTGACACCGCACATCTGTGGGAATGATCGTCTGGCGCAGGCGTACAGCCGTTTTGGTGACTGGAATGCCAACAGGTCCAAGGAGGACAATGCATTGTATCATGATGAGGTATGGCAGCGCCCGCTGAGGCAGGCATCGGTCGGGCTTGACTTCATGCGCGTTGACCCGGGGCTTTTCGAGAACGTGGAGCGGTATTACTACAATTTGAAGGGTGTCACCTGGCCCCTGCAGGAGCAGTGGCAACGCAGGGCCGGGCGGCCGGTGATAGGCGTGGATGCTTCGCGTGAGAAGCTGGAATGGGTAGAGAACTGGAAGGATTGGGAAAAGACGGACTGCACGGTCGAGTGGCTAAGAGATATGCGGCGGTCACTGGGTGGAGATCGTGATCAGGAGCATTCGAGTCCGACGCGTGGAAGGAGGTTGAGCAGGCGGCGGAAGACTGCGGTGGGAAGTTTCACGTTACTTGGCCGGTACCCGTTCTCTTGGCCAGGAGGAAGACGGCGTAGTTAAGACGTGTCTAAGCTACATCAAAACGAATTTTTCACTACGCGTTATTGAGATATTCTGGACCCGCATTGCGATGTCAACTAGCTCCTGAAGAGGATGGTGTGGAGTTATGAATGTCAGCACCCAATATTGGCAGACATGGATAGTTATGGACGATAGGCTTCAAACGTGCTCAAAAAGCAGCATGAAAACGCCGTTTCTGCCTGAATAACATGGCTCTGCCCGAAAACCATTTCGTATGCGAGAACATCTTCCACAGGATTCTTGCGGACAACACGTTTCGGTCCTAGATCTTGGTCTAGAAACAACAATGCTTGATAAATCAAGGATAGGCTACAACGGCGCCTATCTCCACAGCTCTTGGCTTCCCATGTTTGAATATACCTGCGATGTCAAGATACTACCACCCGACAACATGAATCAAGATGGTCCGTCTCATGATTCAAGGACGAACATCGAATACACTGGGAATAATCAGGTTATAAACCATCCAGGAAAGGCCGCGCATCCTGTTCGTAGACACACTCATCAAATGCCGGCGTGCCTCTGGTATTCACCATGTCAAGCGGCGGCCCGTCGTCCGCCAGGATCATCTCGGAACAATGCTCCGTGTGATTCATGCGGAGCATTCTCGTGCTGAGCCCCCCGCCGCCCTTGACCCCGTTTGCAATCTTGACAATCTTCTTCCACATAAACGCGCAATGCCACATGTGCTCCCGCCACGTAGAAAAAACGATCTGGTCCCCCCTTACAACCACCTCGTGTGCGACGGGACGCGTTCCCTCGATGTCTTCGAAGTAGGGAAACCCCAGGGTCCGAAACTCCTCCTCCAGCTCGCGGTCTATGCACGGCTCCGGCAGCCACGCGTAGGACATGAGCTCGAACTGGCACCCAGCTGCCCAAGCCTCTGCTACAGAGTTCCCGCAGTGTAGGTATTGCTTTTTCGAATCAGTTTCTGTGTGGTAGTATTGTTGGTGGACAACATGACCCAAGACGATGTAAAGAGCGACGAGGAGGATGATTATCAGACTGCCAAGAAGGATGCAGGCTCTCCAGTTCCGATGACATCGGATGCAGGTCTTGTTGGACTTTTCTGGCGAGCCGAACCTCTCCGACGAATCTGTCGATGGCAAGAGTCGATTATTCAGGGAATCATCTTCTTCGTCGTCGAGTTTGAAATCTTTAGGCTCCATGAGGGAGCTGTCGTTGTATACGATTGGCATTGCAATGGCTTGTGGATGTTTGACAAAATTGCTGAGCTATTCCGTGTAGTGGAAATTATGAAGCGTGTGTGAAGTAAAATGTAATCCAATGCACTTTATCCATGGCTTGTCCTGGAAGACAGGAACCACGCAACATTCTGAATATGTGAGTTTTACAACATGGCAGATTTCGTCCTGTCCCACGGAACACGAGGTCTGCCGCCAACCACTCCGAAAGGCCAGTCACGTCATTGGCTTAGCATTAAGTAACGTCCCCGGCTTAGATTCCGGCCCCCCCCTGATTCCAGCCGCCCCATACCCATATACGCGCATAACCGCGTCTATACCCACCCTATAAATACTCCTTAATATCTTTACAAGGGATTTTTTTCTTATCACCAAACTTTATTAATATATTAATTAAACTATTATAAAGCCATATTCTAAAGATAATATATATAATGCTACTTAAGTAATCTCTAATAAGATATTAATTTAACAAGCCTTTAAAATATAGCATATCCCCCATACCATATTATTCAATCGCCTTAACGGTATATAAAGCCATTATAATACTACTAATCCTTAAAAGTTTCTTTTTAATTATTAAAAAGCTTAATTAGCTCTATTTATAATCAATCAAAGTAATCTAAGGCTAATATTAATACAATATAAAACAAAGGCTTTAAAAGCTTAATTAACCTTCCCAGATAAAGACTACATTCCCCTTAAAAGGAATTAACTAAGGGCCTTCCTCTCTTATTAACCTATTCTCTAAAGCCAAAAGAATCAATATATAAAGGCTATTTATCTTCAATTAATAATAAAAAAAAACATTAAGTTATAATTTAACCTCCTTTAACTGCCTATCATTAAATCTATTCAACCAGCCCACTATTAGAATGCTAATAAAGGGGGGGTGATAAAAGGTTAATTAAAGAATACCCTTACTCTTAACTATTTAAAAGATAGCCCTCTTCTATAAAAAGACTTTAATTTAAAAGCTTAAACCTCATTTATAAAGTATATATCTATTATAAATAATTACCTAATACCCCTTATTATTTTCAAGGGACTTAACGTTTAATAGCAATAATTTCCTATAGCCCTTAAAGATCACAATAGCTAGCAATTCACTACCATAAAGAAGGAGTGGATAAAGGAAAAAATAGTTATTAAGTAGCTTAGAAGAATATTTATTTCTTAAATTACCCCTATAAACCCTTTTAAATAGCGCCTTTTAATAATAAATAAACATTATATATATATAACTATTAACTTTATATAGGAATGCTTCTCATATTAAATATATATAATCTTTTTGCTTATATATACTTCCTATATACTGCAACCCCTTAATATAACGATATTCTCTCCATTAAAAATAACATTTTAGAAGTATTTATATTAATTAAGGTAATATAATTTATCAATGATTATAATAAAGAAAAGATTCCTTTATTATTATTATAAGGTATAAAAGGAAGTATTTATAAAAGTAAATATTTATTTAAGGTAAAGGGTAATAGGGCTTTAGCTAATATTTAAGTATAGGGCACTTAAAAATCATTATATTTTCAAGAATCGCCAGATTTAATATAAATTATTAAAATCTAATATAATAAAAAGCTTTATTAAGTAATTCTCTATATTAAAGGTTCTTTTTTAATAGCCAAAGCTTATTTTTAAGACCCCTAAGCGATCTTAAAAGGTGCGATATTTAATTACCCATTATACTTATAAAAAATAGATAAGCCCTATATCATAAATATTCTTTAGAAAGCTTCTTAAAGTATATAATAAAAAAGAAAGTTAATTAATAATAACCTTATAAAAAAATCGGTAATTAAAAGCCTAAATTAAAGCTAACTAAAGGATTATAAAGAGGAAGGTTTAAATCAATTTAAATATAGCTTTTACTGATATTAAGGCTATTTATCATGCTTAAATAAAGGTGGGGAGGGTATTAGAAGAAAGCAATGCTTCAGAAGAATTAGAAATATCAACGGAAGAGGGATCGTATATCGTTATGGCGGGCAATTAAGGGTGACGATAGGGGCGTATATGGCTGCCAAGGGCGGCCGGAATCAGGGGGGGGCCGGAATCTAGGCCGGGGACGTTATACAAACTATGTTACCAAAGTATGATAAATTCGTAATAGATACGAAGTTTGACGGAAACTTCGGATTTGTAAAGGAAATTGGCGTCGCCTCGCATCGATCCGAGGATATATGTACCGCTGAATTATCTTTAGCGCCCAGAGTTTCAGGCTGGTTAGGGAAGGGAACTGCGCGTCCGAAACACAATAAAGTGTAACGCCATACGATCCTTGTCAGTTGTCCGTGGTGAAACTTTTCTTTCCTCCTTTCATTCCTCTAAGTACATACTGTGTAAAAACTCTAAGTGTCTGGTGAGACTCCTGGCTGCCCCACATTGGAATGATCACAACCCGATTGGGCGACGACATCAACTTCCCCTCATCAAGCCACCCCTGGATATGGTGCATTTCTCCTCCGGGTAGGTCCGAGAAGCTGAAAGTTTGAACCCTCGGAAGAAACAACTTCGGGTGCTGTTATCTACGCAATGGTATGAGAGGTCTAACTCAGAGGGCTCATTGGAAGCCGCTAGGGCTAGCCCTCGGTAAGATGCGGGATACTTCACGGCAAATTCGAGTTACTACGTGGCAGCGTACACCGAATGTTTGACTAATTCATCATCTGGACATACTGTGTTCCATAATAAAGTTATAGTGATCTATAGCTGCTTCACAACAAAAGATTTCACTCTACGGTATTAGATTTTTGGAACAATGTTGAAGATGTTAGTATTTGTGTTTCCTTTGGACAAATAATCATATCTGACATATGCATCATTAGACAGAACCAAGGTGTGAAGCACCTAGATGTACCAGAATTACGTCCCGTCGAGAATGAGGCCATCTCCAGGGGCCCAGCTCCAGTGGTCCGGACGGCTTTTGGCGATGCCATGCCGGCATGGGTCAAGCACCCTGTGATGCGAGAGTGGCGGGGATCGAAACGCGTTTGTGACGTGCTGGATCAGGTGAACAGGCTGTACCACGAGTGTGCCCAATCCCAACCAGGTGCTTTTTGTCCGTTCTCGGACCCGCTGTGGGCTTCAACAGCGGCAGTGATGCGAGAAGTGGGCCTACCGCTGTATAACAACAACATCAACCTGCCGGAGGAGATTGACGAAAGCTGGACCTTCCACTTCAAAGAGCTGGAGAGGCTCGCCGTCATTTCCAAGGCTGAGCGGGTTGGAAATTCAGACGCGAGTGGCTACGTGTGTAATCGCTACGAGGCAATCTTGTACGGCATCCGCGCTATACAACAAGAGTTGCGCAAGCAGGTTCCCGGCCACCAACCATTGCTGCTGGCTTCGAGGTTCGACCCCGTAGTACTGCAGTATGCGGCACAGCTGCTGGGGATTGATCACGTTCAACTCGCACCAGACTGGGACGGTGCCAGTGAAGTACCCGAGACGGCGGCCTTGCTTGGTGATGATGACTCCCGACCCATCATCTTTGCCGCAACCCTCTCCAACGATGCTGGCCAAAGCGACGACTTTGAAGCTGTGCGTCAGCTCGCCATGACCCGAGATGTATTTGTCCACATCGACGCGGCACGTACCTTTGATTACCTGACCACACTTTCCGACTCAGCACGCCGCGGTCTCGGCCTTCCTAAACTGGTCCTGTCGCATCCAAAAGCCGGCGTGTGTTCACAAAGGCCTGGTTTCATATACGCCGCCAGCATCGTCGCGGGAGGCATGAATCACACACAACAGCATCTGACCGTGGCCATCAAGCCGCGTATGCTAGGGGACGGTGTTGGTCGGCGGATCGAGTATACCCATGGCCACGACAGTACTATATCAGGGTCACGAGACGGCTTGGGTCCACTCCTGATTGGGTTGCAGGAGCAGCGATTTGACCATCAGAGACGGCAGGAAATCTATCAAGGTTGTGTTCGAAACCGGGCACATATTGCTCTTTGCCTGGCCCCGTTGGGAGCCCAAGTGTCGTGCCCGCCCGAGTCACTGGATCTCATCATTCAACCCCCAATCAATCTTGTCCAACCTGAGTCTTTGTTGATGGTCTCCCGGCTCTCCAAGCTGGGATTCATGCAAAAGGGCAACGAGAGCAGTGGGGGCCCCTCTGTGGGCGCGTGGCTAGGAACGGTTCAGCCCAGTGTCACAACAAGTCATGTTCACATGCTTATTGAGGCACTGGGAGGTCCCTGCGGCCGTGGCCCGAGTCTACTGAGAGAGCTTGCCGCGCCTCCTGCCAGCGCTCAACAGTATCCACTCCCCAGCACCAGCCACGCCTACCTCTCACAAAAGATGCTAAACTGGCGCAAGCAGCTGGCGGACTCGGCAGGTTATCCATTCAACCAAGCCACATATTCGACACTGGGTCCCGTGGCTGCTCACTTCCTGGACCTGTCGATCCCAAATGAGTGGGTCCAGGCCAAAGCCACCTCTATACTGAAGGCTCGCAAGGTCTCGTTCGGCATTTCAGAGATTGATACCGACCTCCTGTCCCAGTTTCACGCCGGCTTCACCACGGGCAGCAGCATGGGCAACCAGATAGGCATCCATGCGGCTCTGGCCTACGCTCCAGACAATTTCATATACTGCTCTGCCTCGTCACACTACAGCGTCTCCAAGGCGCTCGGCGACAGCGACGTCTTGACCAGGCGCTGGGCCAAGCAGTCACACAGCAGTGATGGTGGGCATATCGTGACCCCGAGACCCCAGTTTGCGATTATCGCAGTCGACGCCGCCGGGCGCATGATCCCCTCGGAGCTTGTGCGTCAGGTTGCAGAGGACCGTGCAGCCTGCGGCGCCTCCGGCCGCCGTTACGGCGTGACGCTGGTCATTAACGTGGGTACTACATTCGTAGGAGGCGTCGATGACATCGTGGCGCTGCGGGCGGCACTGCGTGAGGACTTGGGACAGGAGGTTAGCTATATCCATGCGGATGGTGCCCTGGACTTTGGCTTTGGCCCCATCCAGGCACAGCTCGTCTGCTTAGGCCCTCCCGATGGACCCACAGTCCGTGGCGATGGCGTGCCCGTGGTGCAGGGCATCACCGTCAGTCACCATAAGGCTTACGGCATGATGGTGTCGGGAGAGGTTGTCTACTACGATCCTTCACACACCGCCCTCCCTAGTCTTGCCACGTCCGTCGACCCTCGTGCTGTCTTTGAGGCTTGGCTGTTCCAGCAGATGTATTCGGATGATGACCTGGCCACGCTACACCATTACTGCCTGGAAAACGCGAATGCCCTTCGTTCCAAGTTGAGCGCAGCTGGGATTTTTGTCCTGCTCAACCAGACATCCTTGATTGTCGTGCTGGAGAGGCCGGCGCCTTGGGTCCTCGTTGATTTTCACCTGAGGGCCGAGGGCGATTGCGTCCATTACATTACAATGCCGCACATTACATTGCAAGCGATCAACAAGTTCGCAAGGGCCGTCATTTCCCTCGACGAATGTTACAACTCAGCTTTCCAATCAGCGAGATTGGCTTTTAGCACTGCATTGGGCTGCACAAATCATCTAGTCCGCATTCGTCCGCACGACTCCCACTTCCCCGCCGTCGAGGCCTTCGTGAAGAGTCCAGAGACTGTGCTGGCGTGCGGTGATGCGGACAACTCGGCCTCTCCTTCCGTGTTAGCTTTTGAAGCCAGCAGCCGAAAACTTCGAAGCTCTCTATCGATTGCCATCCTAGATGTCGCGCACGGTCCTGTCGCCGTCCTGCTTGCCCGAGGTAACAGTAAGAAGGAAATCAGCATAAGTCAGATGCTTCTGCATCGCAGTGTAGTCCCAATGGGGAAACAAATCTGGTCCATCGCACAAGGCATGTTCGAAGAAATAAATGCTCTGGTGCTGTAGACTAGGTTAGACCAGGTGCTGGTTATCTATAGGACTGTTGTGATCCTGTGAGCTTCCTGACTTTTTAGGGGCTGTAGCTTTAGATAGTTCATCTCGTTCTTGCCCACATAAATAGCTGTTACTCTAAGCAGTAAGCCAATGTTTCTTTTTGGACTTGAGAAACTATTTAACGTCCTGCGGGTTTCTTTTTGTTTTAAAATAAAGTTAAAAAGAATATAGCTGATTGCAGTGAGATTTAAAAACAACTATAACTTCAGCTGTATGCCAGTCGCTTCCAAGCCCATTGCATAAAGCACTTATCCTTAAAGATTTAGAAAAGGCATCTGTAGTAAAGCTATTTCTAGTTTAAAAAAGGGTTATTTAATTATTATTTATAATAAATAAAACATTACCTTTTTTAAATACTTATTAATTAATTTATAATAATATTAAATTTATATTAAATTAAAAGTTTTATTTAATTTATTTATTATATTAATAATATTAATAATAATAATATTTTTTAAATTATTATTAATTTTAATTTATTAATTATTTATATTTATTTAAGTTTTTTTTATTTTATTAAAAATTATAATTAATATTTTAAAAGGATAAAATATAATTTTAAAAGAATATTAATTTTTATTATATAAAGCCTTTTTTAATAACTTTTTAATTTATTTCTATAAACTTATTTATAATTAAAAGCTATTCTTTTATATTAAAAATTATAATATTAAATTATATTTATTTTATTAAAATTAAAATAATTATAAATTATAAATAATTTAATTTAATATTATTAAATATTATATAAAAATATTAATATTATATAATTTAAGCTTTTTAATATAAATTAATTAAAATAAATAATAATAATAATAATAAAAATAATTTTTATTTTAATTAAAATTTTAATTTTATTTTATAAATATATATTTATTATAACTTAATTATAAAAGGGCTTTAGCTATATTATATTTTTCAAATCAACTATTCATTAATCTAACTACTATCTACTTAGCTTTCCAACTATCCTTCCCTCAGCTTATATATAAAGTCTTTAATAGCTTAATATATTTGCTTATTACCCTTTCATAGATAAACCCTGAAATTCTCCTTCTTGCCTTTACTTCTTAACTACTTTTTAATTCTTTAAACCTTTTTCTAATTGCTAATAATTAAAAAATAAACCTAAAGGAATATAATATTATTATATTTCTTTATATTACTTATTTTATTATAAATATTATATTTATTCTTTTTAAAGAGTTTTATAATAGCTTTATAAAATAGTTATAGATAATTATTAAGAAAATTATCTATTATTTTAACTTTTATTAAAGTTAGCAGCTTTAGGGTTAAATATTAGCTATAATAGTAGCTTACTTAGTAAGGGCCTTCTTAAAAGTATATAATCTTTTAATTTCTTTAAAGATTTCTTAGGAAGATATATATTAATATAGGTGGAAAGAGACTAAGTTTTTAATTGGGATTATATTTATAGGATTATTATATTTTATAGAGATTATTCTGATCTTTACCGTATGATTATTTG
The DNA here is from genome assembly GCA_039880775.1 of Diaporthe vaccinii. Lineage (NCBI taxonomy): Eukaryota > Fungi > Ascomycota > Sordariomycetes > Diaporthales > Diaporthaceae > Diaporthe > Diaporthe vaccinii. The sequence goes on from JBCEDN010000036.1 coordinate 72,579, forward strand.
CCTAACTATTAATCTTTGGCTACTTATATCGACGGTTCTAGTTTATGGCGCTGTTAGAAGCGATTCTCGCTAGCCTTATCTATATAGCTATCATAAGGCTGTTATTATTTGCTTAGTTGCAAGCTATAATTATATTTAAAACCTATTGTTATCAGTATTATGTTTTTTTTTCAATGCTAGGTGTTTAAGCGTTTATCACTATATAAAGGGATTAATATATACTACTTAAAAGGTATATATATATAAATTAAAAACGAGACCACTTAATTATAAAAGATTATTTAAAAATAATTATTTAATTTATTATATTATTAAAATTAAAATAATTATTAATTAAATATAAATTAATTTATATATTTAAAACTTTATTAAATAAATTTATAATTATAATTAAAATAATTAAGTAAAATAATTATATTTAATTATTTAAATATATAAATTTAATAATTTTATAATTATAAAAATAAACTTTAATTATAATAATAAATCTTTATTAATATAAAGATATTATTTATAAAAGAAACCTTAAATAATTAAATAAATTAATATATTTATTATTTTTTTAAAAAAGATTAAAATTTATTTTAAATAAATAAATAAGTTTATTATTTTTAAAATAATAATTTATAATAATAAGTTAAATAAAAAATAAAGAATATTTAAATATATAATATATTTCTTTAATAAAACTTTTTAATTATTTTAAATAAATAAAGCCTTATTATAAAAATATTATATAATTAAATATAAATTAATTAAAAAAATATAATTATAAATTTATTATTTTTAAATTTAAAAAGAAAATAATTAATAATATATTTATATAAAATATATTTATTTTTATTAATTTATATTAATTCTTATTAATTCTTATTAACTTTTATTAATTTTTATTAATTTTTATTAATTTTTATTAATTTTTATTAATTTTTATTAATTTTTATTAATTTTTATTATTTTTTATTATTTTTTTTTTTTTTTTTTTTATTTCTTTTTTATATATTTTTTTTATTTTAATTATTATTTAAAGTTTTTAAAAAATAAATATATTTTTATAAATAAAAAATTAATTATTTAAGATTATTATTTAATATATTATTATTTATATATTTTTTAATAAATAAATATTTTATTTTTATAAAAAGTTAATTATTAAATTATTTAATAAAGATTATATAATTCTTATATTTTTTATTTAAAAAATAATATAAAAAGATATATTAATATTTAAAAATAATTTTATTTTAATTTATATTTAATATAATTAAAGTTTAATTTAATAATATAATTAATTAATATTAAAATAAAATATAATTAATATTAATCTTTATTAATTTTAAATAATTATAATATTTATAATATAATTTATTATAATTAAAATAATTATAATAAAATTATTTTTTAAAAAAAGCTTTAAATTTTATAATATTTTTAATTAATATATAAATTATATTTAAATATATTAAATTATTTTTTATTATAACTTTTTTATTAAAATATTTTAATTTTATATTATATATATATATTAAAATTAATATATTTATAAATAATATAAATATAATTATTTTATAATTATTTAAAAAATATTAATATTTTATAAATATTTATTTATAAAAATTAATATTATTAAAAAAATATTATAAAATAAATAAATAAAAATTATTTATAATTATTTTTATTAATATAATTTAAAAATATTATTTTTATTATATTTAAAAATTAATAATTATAATTATAAAGTATTTTTATTTTAAATATTAATATATAAAAATAAATTTATTAATATAATAATTTTAAAAAATAAATATAATTAAAAGGAGTTTAAAATTTTAAAAAAAAAAATTAATTTTAATATTTATTTAAAATAAAAAGTTTAATTAAAATTCAATTAAAAGTAATATTAATTAATAATTTTTAATTAATTTAATTAATTTAAAATAATTAATATAATTATAATATTAATTTTAAAAGAAATTAATTTTAATTAATATTAATTAAATTAATTATTTATTTAATTTATTATAAATTATATAAAAATATATTATTATTTATTTAAAATTTAATTAATTAAACTTTTTTATATTTCTCTTTTATATTTTTATATTATATTTAATTTTATTATAATTATTATATTATTATTTATTTATTTTATTATAAATTATCTTTTATTATTTTTATTTATTTTATTAATTAATTACTTTTCTTTAATTTTTTTATATAAAAACTTAAGATCTCTTAATAATAAAAATTTATTTTAAATTATATTTAAATTCTTTTAATCTTTTAATATTTAATAAATATTATATTAATATTTTATAAAATAGAAATTTAATTATTTAAAATAATAAATTTATATATTATTATTTATTTTTTATATATTATTTAATTAATAGCTTTTATAATTAATATAAAAAAGTTTTTTTAATAAATAAAGATTTTATTTTTAATAAAATTTAATTATTAAATAATTTATTAAATATTTAATAATATTAAAAACCTTTATTTTTTTTAAAAGAAAATTATATTAAAACTTATAAATAAATATTAAATTTATTTATTATAAAATTTTATTATAAATTATTTTAAATATAAAAAAGATTTAAATTTAATAAAATAATTAATTAAAATTTAAATTAAAATAAATTAATTTTATTTTTATATATATATTTTAAAAATAAATATAATATAATGTTTAATAATTAAAATAAATAAAGTAAATATAATAATATATTTATAATAATAATTTTACTTTTTTTATAATATTAATTTAATTTAATTAATATATAACTTTTATAATTATTTATAATTAATATTTAAGAATTAATATTTATTTTTAATTTAATATATTTATTAAAATGTTAAATTAATTTTAAATTTATTTTATTATTTATTTATTTATTAAAAATAAATTTAATAATTTAATTCTTTAAAAAATTTAATTTTATTATTATTAAAATCGCTTTACTTTATATAAAGCTTTGAAATAATAATCTAAGGTGAATAATTAATAATAATAATAGTTATTTTTATTCTTTTAAGCTTATAAATATAATTGCCTCCTAGGAAGGTATTTTTATAATTATTTAAATAAGCTCGCTATTTTATTTTTATTATTTATCCTTATATGCTGCGGAAAAAGGGTTGAATTATATAAGGTTTATATTATAATAATTTAGCTATTTAAAGAGGTTTTTTAAAGCTATTATTTTTATAAATATATATTAAAAGGTTTAAATTAATTTTTTAATATAAGTTTTATTATATTTAATTATATACTTAATTTTATATAAAATGATTCTATTAATCTTTAAAAATATCTTTAAATTATAATTTTTAAAATTATTAATAAACATTTTAAATAAATTATAATTATAATAATTTATTATAATATATTAATATAAATAATATATTATAAAACTATTTAATTAATAAGGTTGGAATTTTAAATTATTAATTACTTTATTAATATTAATTAATTAATTAAAATATAATAAAGTTAAAAGCTAAATTTTTATTAATTTAATAATTTATATAAGCTTTCTTTATATTTAATCTTTTAAATTTAAAAAACTTTTATTTTATATTTTTATTTTAAATATTATTATAAATTAAATATAAATTAAATATTAAAAATAAATATAATAATAAATAAAATATTAAAAAATAAAAATAATAAAGGAAAAGGAAAAGTTAAAAAAAGGAAAAGAAAAGTAATAAATATTATTTAAAAATTATATTTCTAAATAATTATAAAGTTATATTTATATAAATAAATTATTCTTTATTATATATATAATAAAACGTATTTTAAAATAATAAATTATTTTTATTAAATATTTAAAGATTTATACTTTAATTAAAATATCCTTATAAAAGTAAAAATAAATAATATACTTTAAAATTAATATATAATATATAATTAATAAAGGGTTAACTTAATATATTAAATCCTTATAATAAATAATTAATATCTTTTCTTTTTTTATTAATTTATAATTATTATTAATTATTAATTAATATTAAAAAAGCTTTATTTTATATAAAGCTTTAAAATAATAATTTAAAATAAATAATTAATAATAATAATTATTATTATATTAAATTAAAGAATATTTTTAAAAGGAGTGCTTTTAATATATTTATATATATTTATTAAATCTTTACTTTTATAAATATAATTAAATAAAGCTATATATTAATATTAATACTTTTTATTTTCTAGAAATAAATTATATTTATATTAAGTTAATCCTTTAATCCCTTAATTAAATAAATAATTTAATAAATTAAAAATATTACCCTTTAATCTTTTAATTAAATAAATAATTAAAAAAATTAAAAATTATTATTCTTTAATTTATTAATTAAATAAATAATTTTAAAAATCTAAATATTATTCCTTAATTATTTAATTAAATAAATAATTTAAAGTTTTCTAGAAATTTATTTTAAAGAATATTATTATAAATTAATATAACTAGCATTAAAATATTTAATATTAATAGCTTAAAGGTTTAAAAAAGGATAACTTAATGTAAAATTAATAGCATTATAATATAAAATTACGGGATATATAAATTTCAGGGTTAGGGTTAAGGACTTATTAATTAAGGTAAATTAATGGAATTATTTATAATTATAATGGCGATTAAAGTAAATTATAAATATTATTAATAATTTAAATAATTTAATATTTAAATTTATTAAAGAGTTAAAATATATAAAGATATAATTATTATTATAATAAATAGCTTTTATAAAATAAACTCTTTAATTATTAATTTGAATATTTAATTTAATAATTAAATAGCTTTATAATTAATAATTATATTATTAAATATTAAATATTAAAATAATATCTTTATATATTAAAATAATTAAATATTACTTTTATATTAAATTATTAATATAAACCTTATAAGTTATTTATTAAACTTAATAAAGATTTAATATAATTATTATATTTTAATAATTTTTCTTTAAAATAATTATATAATTAATTAATTAAATAATATAAAGATATAATAATACCTTAAATTCCTACCTTTATTATTATTAATAATAATAACTTTTAAAATATAATTATATAAATTACCGCGCTTTAATAGGAAATCAACCTCCTTTATATAATATAATAAATTAAAGCTTATAAAATAAATAAACTTATTTTATATAAAGGAGATAAAGGAACCCTTTAAGGATTTATTATTTAATATTATATTTATTTTAAATATTATAAATATTAATTTAATATTTAATATAATATAATTATCTTTATTAAATATTAATTTAAAGGTAATATATTTATATAATTTAAATTTATTTTTAAAGATTATTTAAAAGATAATAAGGAAAATTAATATAATATTATTAAAAAAATTATTAAAACTTTTAATTATTTTAAATAAGCTTTTAAAAATATTTTTTAAAATTTAAATAAAAAAAGGTTTATAAAATATAAGCTTATGAAATTTAAATAAAGAAAGTTAACCTTTAAATATATTATATATTTTAAATAGCTTATTATTTATATTAATTAAAAAGAAAAAGTATTTATAAGTTAATTTTATAAAAGATTTAAAGAAAATATTAAAGATAAAACTTTTAAAATAAATTAATTTAATAATTTTATTAAATATATTATTATAATAATATATATTAATAATTAATTATTTAAATAATAATAAAAATATAATTATAAGAATTTTAAAAATTATTAAAAAAATTATAATTAATTAAATATAAAAAAGAAATATTAATATAATAATAACTTTAATAATAATAATAAACCTTAATATTAAAGAAAATATAATAATATTATAATAAATATTTATATAAATCTTATAAAACTTAATATAGCTTAATAGAAATTAAATAATAAAGATTATTATAATTATAGAAAATTAAGATATTTTATTAAGGATTATTAATAGCTTAAAAAATAATAAAAATTTATCTTAAAAGGATAATAATAAGTTAATATAACTTAAAGATAAAAGCTAATTATACCTTATAACTACTTACTTAATAAATAATATCCAATATATTTAAAAGGTAAGATACCTTATATTTATTAACTTAATCTTTATATAAAATATCTAATTTATTTTAATAATAATAAAGAATTAAAAGATTTATTATTTAAATTTAAATAAATAATAAATATTAATAATAAATATAAAGCCTTTAATTAAACCTTTTATTTTAATAATTAATATATATTATACCTTTTAAAGAAAAAAGCCTTTAATTAGTTTTTTAAGAAACCTTATTAAAAAAGATAATTAATTATAAAAAGAAAAGGATTATTATATAATATAATAATAAATAATAATAATTTAAATTATTTAAGTATTAAGTATATAAAAATAAGCGATTTTTAAGATAATATTTAGAAAAATAACGGTTTATTATAAATTAATTAAATAATAAAATAAAAAGAAAACCTTATAAAAAATCTTAATATAAATCTAAAATAATATTTAAGATATAATATCTTAATCACTTTAAATATTAATATTATTAATTATTAAAATTATTATTATAAAAATTAAGATAATTTAAGTAATATAAGAATTTAATTAACCTTTTAAGAAATATAAATTAAATAATAAATTATATTTATAATTAAGATATCTTAAATATTTAAATATATCTTAAGCCTTATATATTTAAAATTTATATTAATTTTATTTTTAAGAAAAAGTTAAGTTTAACTTATTTTTTAAATATTTTAAAAAAGGATTTATTATTTAAATTTATAAGAAAAATAAATTTAATTATTAAGAAGTTTATAAATATTAATAAGATAAGGCTTATATAATATTTAAGCTTAATCTTTAATTCTTATTAAAATATTTATAAAGATAATAATAAGTTAAAAATTATAAATTATTTAGCTACCTTATTTATAAGAAATATAAGATTATAAATTAATATAATAATAAATAATATAAAAGGTATATTATATATATTTAAATTAAGAAAATATAAGAATTAAGAAAAGATAATAATTATTTATAAAAGGATAATAAATAATTATAAATTATAAATCTTTATATATAATATAAATAAATAATTATATATATATATTATATTTAAAATAAAGATTAATAGAAAAATATATAATATATTATTAAATAATAATATTTAAAATAATTTTATATTATTAAATATTATTAATAAAGATAAAATCTTATAATATTAAAAAAAAACCCTTATAAACTTAATATTATAAAAAATATAAAAATAAAATATAAAAATAATATAATTAATATAAAGATTAATTATCTTTTAATTTTAATTTAAAGATATAAAACTTTTATAATTTTAAATATTATAAATATAATATATTATAAATTAATCTTAAGACTTTTATAATTATAAGCTATAAATCCTTAAATTAATTAAATTATTAATTAAATCTTTTAAGATAATATTATTCCTTAAAAGAAGGTTATAATTAATAATATAAAAAGGAATTTAATTATTAAGAATAATAAAAAGCTATATTTAAATAAATTTATAAATATCTTTAAAAGTAAATTAAGGATTTAACTTTAAGAAAATAAAAAAAGATTAAGTTAATTTTAAACCTTAAAAGAAGGTAAAAGTTAATTAAATTAATAAGAAAATAATAAATTATTATATAATAATAAAAAGATAACTTATTATAATAATATATATAAATAAAAAATATAACGATATTTATTTTATTTATATTAAAAGGAAGAGCCTATAAATAAAAAAATAATAAATAAACTTATATAAATATCTTATATATATTATAAATTTAAGAAAGTCTTTTAAGAAAAATTTAATATAATCTTATTATAATATAATTATTATAATTATAAAATCTTATTATAAAAAGGGAAAGTCTTAAAATATTATTAAATTTATAAACTTAATAAAGAATAACTTAAGGCCCTTAAGGAATATTTTAATAAGAATTTTAAGAAATAATATATATAATTATTAAAATCCTTAATAAGATATTTAATCTTATTTATATTTAAAAAGAATAATAAGTTATAACTTTATATAAATTATTAATAATTTAATAATATTATTATTAAGAATAAATATTTATTATTATTTATTAAAGAATTATAAGATTAATTTAAAGGAATATAATAATTTATAACCTTAAACCTTAAATATAATTATAATTTAATAAAAATAAAAAAAAGAAAAGAATAGAAAACGGCTTTTTATATTTATTATAAATATTATAAATATTAAGTTATACCCTTTAAATTAATTAACGCCTTAATTACCTTTTAAAAGATAATTAATAATATTTTATAGGAATATTTAAATATTTTCATTATTACCTACCTTAATAATATTCTTATCTTTTCTAAGAACCTTAAAGAATATAAAGAATATATTAAGAAAATACTTTAAAAGCTTTAAGATATAAACTTCTTAATAAAATTAAAGAAAAGCTTTTTCTATATATAAAAAGTTAATTACCTTAGATATATTATTAAGTTAGGATTTATTAAAATATAAAAAGATAAAGTTTAAATAATTAAAAAATAGCTGATATTAATTAATATTAAGGATATTAAAGCCTTTTAAAGATATATTAATTTCTATTAATAATTTATTAATAAATATAGCGATATTATAAAATCCCTTATAAATCTAATATAAAAAGATATCTCCTTTTAATAAACTTAAAAGGAAAAATAAATATTTTAAATATTTAAAGATAAAATTATATAAGATTTAATATTTAAAGAAGCAAACTTAAAGAAGAAATTTAAAATTTATATAAATACTTTAAATAATATAATAAGCAAAGAATTTACTTAATAAGATAATAAGGGATAAATATAAATTATTATAAACTTTAATAAGAAGTTTAATAAATTAAAGATATATTATATTATTTTAAATAAAGAATTTATAATAATAATATATATATTTTAAAAATAATAATATTATTTTATTAAAGCTTAGAAATAAATTAAATTCTATATAAATTATAAAAATTTAATAATCTTTATAATAATTAAGTAACTTAATAAAAAATAAGTTAAATATATAGAATTTCTTTCTTAATTTAATATTAAAGTTATTTATATTAAAGGAATAAAAAATGCTTAAGTTAATATTTTTAATAAATAATTAAATTATTATATTAAAGAATTTCCTTTAAAATAAATAATATTTAAAATAAAGGAAAAATAAAAATCTTATATTTAATAAAGAACTTAATATTATAATTAAAATTAATAAAATATTAAAAGAAATATTTAAGGATTTAAGAAAATAAGATAAATTAATTAAAGAAATATATAAAGCCTTAATATATAAATATTAAAATATTATAATAATAATTAAATAAATTTAAAGGATATATTAAATCTTAAACCTTAAATAAAAAATAAAAGAAATTATTAAATAATATAACTCTTATAATAAAAATAAAACCTCTTAATATAAACCTTATAAATTATTAAAATCTTTATTAATACTTATAATTATTTAATTATCTATCAATTTAAATTTCATTATTAAATTATCTCTTTTTTAAAAACCCTTAATTAAAATACTTTATAATAATATCTTAATAATAATTTATAAATTAAGTAAATATATATATTTTATATTATATAAAAAAATTAATATAATAAAAAAATTTATATATATATTTTTATAAATTATTATAAATAATTATAAAATATTATAAGAAATTATTTTAAATAAAGATAAACTTTTTATATTAAACTTTTAAAAATTATTAATAAAATAACTTAAAATAAAATATAAGCTCTTAATAATAATATATTTATAAATAAATAAATAAATAAAAAGAATTAATTAAATTATAAAATAATACCTTTAATATTATATTAATTAATTATAAGATAATTAAGTTAAATTACTATTATTAATATAATTTATTTATAATAATATAATAATTAATATAATTAAATAATTATCTTTTTTTATAATTTATAAATATAAACCTTAAATATATTATAAATTATTATTAAATATAATAATTATAAAATTAATAAAATAAAAAGTAATTAAAATTAAATAAATTTAAAAAGATATTTAAAATAAACTTTCTTTTATATAAAAATAAATAATAAAATATATAAATTAAAAAAGAATTAAAGGATTAATTTTTAAAAAGGAAAATAAAGTTTATCTTTTTTAATAAAATATTAAAATTAAGCAATTTAATAATAAACTTAATTATAAGAAAATTAAATTATTTAAAATTTTATAAAAACTTTTAAATATTAATTATAAACTTTTATTATTTTATAAAATAAAATAATATAATAACTTTTATATTTTACTTTTAAAATTAATATTATAAAATATAAAAATTAAAATATAAATTAAAATTATTAATAAATATAATAAAGAATATAAAGTAAAGTAAATTTTAAATTTATAATAATATTAAGATATAATAAAATATCTTATTAAATAAAAAGGATATAACTTAAATGAAAATATATAGGAATTAATAAAGAATTTAATTTATTATATTAAACTCTTTAAATAATATTAAGCTTAAAATATAACTAAAAATAAAATAAAGATAAGATTAAGTAATTAATAAGATTAATTAAGATAAAACCTTATAATAACTTAATAAATAATTAAATTCTTAATTAAATAATAAAGCTTATTAATTAAAGGATAAATTAATTAAAAAAAGGCCTTAATTAACTTAAAAAACCTTTTATTAATTAATTAATTAATTAATATAATAATATAATTAATTAACTTAATCTTATTAAATAACTTATCTTATTAATTAATTACTTTATTAATTAATTAACTTAATTAATTAATATAACTTAATTAATTAAATTAATTTATTAATATATTTAATTTATTAATTAAATTATTTATTAAATAACTTATTATTAATAGTTTTATTTTTAATATTAATAAATAGATTTATAATTTTAAATTTAAATTAATTAATACCCTTATTTATTATAAAACTTTAATTAAATATATTAACTTTATTATTAATATAAAGCTATAACTTTTAAAGCTTTATTTTATTAAAATTAAATAAGCTATTATAAATAACCTTAATAGCTTATTTAATAATATATTTATATTTAACCTTAGCTTCTTTATTTTTTATATATTTTAATTCCTTTAAATTATTAATTCCTTAATATATAATATATATTATTTTCTTATATTATATTTATTTTTATTTATAAAGGCATTTAATCTTTATACCAGCTAAGTAATATTTCTCTTTAATAATCTTTAATTCCTTTTCTAGCTTCTTATATTAATTCTTAATATAAATAAGCTTAATAAGATTAATGCCTTAAATATTATAATAAAAATAATTTAAATATATATATTTAATATAATATAATAAATCTAATAATGAAATTTAATAAAAAATAATATTATAACCTTTATAAAAGGAATAAAAAGATATATTAATAATATTTTAAAAAATAACTAATAATAAAGAATTATATTATTTAATTTTTTAAAAATAATAAGATTTAATAACTTATAAACCTTTAACTTTATTAAATATAATAAATTAAAAAGATATAAATAAATATAAAAAAATATATAAAAAGGATAAAAATTAATCTTTAAAGATAAAGGATATAAAAAGGGAGATAATATTATAAATTAATATAATTAACGCTTAAATGCTTAGTTTTAATAACTTAAAGATTTAAAAAAAGATACTTTAATAAAGAAATAATAATATTAAATAATAAAATTATAAGATATATAAATTCTAAGGTTAAAATTAAAAACTTATTTATTAAAATAAATACAAAACTGCTTTCATAATCTAATAATTAAGGCAAATTATAAATATTCGTTAATAATTTAAATAATTTAATATTGAAATAAATAAATAATTAAAATAAAGATATAATTATTGTTTAATAAATAATTTTATAAATAAACTTTTTAATATTAATTTAACATTTAATTTAATAATTAAATAGCTTTATAATTAATAATTATATTATTAAATAATTAAAATAATATATTTATATATTAAAAGAATTAAATAATGTCTTTATATTTAATTATTAATATAAACTTATAAGTTACTATTAAACTTTATAAAGGTTTAATATAATTATTATAATTATTATTATTTTTTTTATTTTTTTTAATAATTTATTTTTAATAAAATATATATAATATTTATATTTAATAAAATTATAATATAAAATTATTAAAAATAAATTAATATTCTTAAGAATATTAATAATATATTAATTAAATATAAATAATTTATTATTAATAATAATAATAATAATATTTTTATTTTTAAATAAAGTTTAAATTATAATAATAATAGTTTTTTTTTATTTTAAAAAATAAAATCTTTTTTTAAAATAATAATAATAAAAAGACTTTTTAAAATAATATTAATAATATTTATAAATTATATATAAATTATATATATAATATAAAAAATAATTTTATAAAATTATAAAAGCTTTTATTAACTTTATAATAATATTGATAATAATAATTAATTTTTATATTATTATTAATTATTATAATATTAATTATAATATATAAATATATTAAATATATATTGCTTTAATTAAAATAAATAAATTTAAATTCTTTTTAAAAATATATATATAATATATATATTATTTCTATATAAAGTAAATATTATTCTTTTAAATTAAACTTTTAATTTACTTTTTAAAATATTTTTAATACTTTTATTAATAATATATATAAGCTTTATATATATATTAACAGCGTTATATAAATAAAAAGGTTAAAAATATATTAAAAAGTTAAATTTAAAGTTAATTAATTATTATAAAGGTTATATTTATAATTATTAAATTAAACTTTATTAATTAATAAATAATATTTATATATTATATAAATATTATATAATTAAATAAAGTTAATATTTATAATAAATAAATTTAAATTATTAAAGGTAAAAATAAAATTAATTATTTAAAAACTCTTTTATTAATTAATATTAATAAAGCGCTTTATAATTATAATATAATTATAAGTATATATGTGCTTAGGCCTTATTAATTAATTATATTTATTAAGGCTTTAGGCCTTATATCCCTCTAGGTATAAAACCTTTGCTTAATAATTCCTGCAAAACCTCTTCTTTATATAAAAAGTAGCGTTATCTTACTTTAAATTAATATATTAAGGATAATTACCTTATCTTTATATTCCCTTTTATAATATAATTTAAAGTATTTATATTTACCTTATTTTATTCTCTTTATTTAGGAAGATATAAATTATTCTTAATAAATAAATAATAAGGAAATATAATGTTATTTAATATAATAAAGATAAATAAATAAATAAATAATAAATATAAATTATTATTATAATAATGGATAGTAATAATATAAATATATAGGCGTATATTAATTAAGAGCGCGTTAAGAAGAAGGAGTAATTAATAAAAACTTAAGATAAGGCTTATTTTAAATATTATAATACTATCTTAATTTATAAGATAATTAATAAAATATTAAAGGAAACTTTATTATTTATATTAATTATTAAGCTATTAGGTTATAAGGTACCTAACTTATAAGAGATGATAATTAATATTATTATTATGCTTAAAGGTAATGAAGATTATAAGGTTAATGAGTAGATTATATATAATTAATTAATAAAGAAGCTGCTTATAGATTTTATAAATTAATAATACCTTTATAATATACTTAATATTATAAAGGATTTTTAAAAGAAGCTTAATTACCTTATTATATATTTTAATAAGATTAAAATTAGCTTATTATACCCTTTTAAAGCTTTAATTATTAAAGGAAAGATAATATAGTTAAATTTTAATAAAATATTTAATTAAGCTATTTTTAATAATATAATTAAGAAAGATCTTAAGGCACTCTTTATTAAATTTAAGGCCTACCTCTTAAAAATATATATTATTATAATTTAAACTATAGATTTTTATATTATAGCTAAGTAAATAAACTTAAATATATTTATATTATATTAATAGATATATTAATTAAGTGATAAGCTTATTAAAAAGAATATTAAGATTTCCCTTAAGATATAGGAGATTATTAATATAAAGGATAAGGAACTTAAAAAGAAGGATGTTGAAATTATATAGCTTAATTAAATTATCATTAATCTTATTATTAAGTTATTAAGAAAGAAGAAAGATTTAAAATTAAATATAAATACTAGTCGTAATAATAATGGTGGAAATAATAATAGCAGTAGTGGAGCTACCCTAGATTTTAATAATGATAATTCTAATTTTAATAATAATTTAAATAATCTTAATTAATATATAGGTGGTGGTAGTGATTGCGGAAGCTATTATATAACCCTTGCTTTATAAGCTATAAGTTAATTTATTATAGGAGGGATTAAGGTTAAGTATATTTTAAAAGTTAATAACCCCTTAAGTTTTATAATAATCTTAAGGAAGATAATATACCCTTTAAGTTATAAATTATATAAATTTATTATAAGCTTAAGATTAATTAGGATTAATTTAACTCTTTATAAGCTAAGGTTTAATATATAATTAGATATTTAACTAGCTAGCTTATTTTAAATATCCTCTTATATATTAATTTTAAAAACTTAATAGCTATCTATTTTGCTATTAAGATAATTAAATATTTAAAGAATATCTATTATAATGTTAATTATTAATAAAAGGTTATTATTTAATTTAAAAAGCTATAAATATTAAACCCTAAGATATATTATTTTAAGGATATTAAGAAGAAGATTATTAATTATTAAAAGTTTTAAAATACTTTTATATATTTAATAGCTTAATTATAAAAGCCTAAGGAATAATAGAAGGATAAGTTTAAACGCTATTTAATATTAACTTTTATAAAGGCTTTCATTATTTAATTCCTTAATAATAAGATAAACTTTAATATAATTATTACTTTAATATAAAAGGTTAAATATATTAATTAAAGCATTAATGTTAAAGCTTATATTTATTATAAGGCTAATAAAAATATATTTAATTCCTCCTTTTCTGATATTAAATATAAAAGTTGTAGCGGATAAATAAATAATTATAAAAGTAGTTATAAAGGAAGAGGTAGTAATTAAGGATATTTCTTTAAAAATTATCTTAAAGTTTTAAATAATACCATTAATAAGGTTAATAAAAAATATAAGGTATATATTAATAACTTATATAATAAGCTTTATAATAAAGGATAAGCTATATTTAACTTAATGTTTAATTATAAAAAGCTTAATATTTCTATTAATAAGGTGGGAAATGTTTTATTTTAAGATAAATTAATTCCCTTTTAAGGGAAATATTATTAAAATAAAAGGATATTTTAAAAGATAAGTTAAGAGAATACCTTAAAGGTTTACCTTTTATAGTTTTATATAATATAATATATAATAGATTATCTTTAATAATAAATAATGCTTTAATTAATATAGGAATAAGTAGCTTTATATTTATAAGTATATGATTAATAAGAAAAGTTATTAAATATTTATATGCTTTATAAGATATAGATTTTACCTTATAAGGAGTAGGTAGCTTTAATAGTAAACCCTTATAATTAGTTGATATAGCTTTTAATATAACCTTGAAGATTAATTAATAAATTAAATATATAAAGTTATTAATTTTAAATATAAAATATGATATAATCTTTAGTTATAAGTAGCTGGAAGCTTATAATATTTAGATTAATATATAATAGCGGTAGTTATTATTCTTTAATTTATAGATATTAGATCTGGTATTATATAATATCCTTATAAATAATGCAATTAATTTACCTTTACTTAACTTAATTTATTAAGCTAATATTAATTAATATAATAAAATATTTATAAATAATAAAAAGTAAAAAAACGATAGCTGTTAATTATAGTTAAATTAAACCGCTATTTATTAAGTAGAGAATTATATATATAAATTATAAGATGTATATATATATAAGTAATGAAGCTTAATGATAAATAAAGCGATCGCTTTAGAATCCATTATCATTCTTAATGATATATTAGAATTAATATTAGCATAACCTTTTTTCAAGATCCTTTTTTATTTATTTAAAAGTATTATTATTAAAGAAATAAAGATGAATTGATAATTATATATAGGTAATTATAATTTTCCCTTGCTAACCCTTATAATAAATAATTATAACTTTAATAAGAAGGAGGAAAAGGAAAAGCTAACTTTAAAAGTCTTAAAAGATGTTATAAAATAAAAATATATATTAAAAAAAGGCTTAATTTAATATAAGGAATATATTAATATTATTATTATCTACCCAGAATCCTTTATTAGATTAATATAGGATAATATTATAGGTATTATTATACTTTTTTAAATTAAAAAATATATTTAAAATAAGAAATAAAAGTAATATATAGAGGAATTGCTATATAATAAGGATAAATTATAATAAAAGGTATATAAGATAATCTTACCAGAATATCATAACTTTCTTAATATATTTAATAAATATAATTTTAATATCTTAGCTTTTTATTGTTATTATAATTATAAGATTAAATTAATAAATAATAAATAATTAAAAGATCTTAGCTTTACCTTGCTTTATAAGTTCTTTTTAAAGGAGCTGGAGGAATATTAAAAGTATATCACTGGAGCCTTATAAAAAGGGTTTATTAAAATAAATAATATTCCTTAGGTAGCGCTAATCTTATTTATTAAAAAGTTTAATAAAAGATTATAATTCTATATAAATTATTAAAAGTTAAATATATTTATAAAATGAAATTAATACTTATTACTTTTAATTAATAAGATTTTAAATAAGATTATTAAGGCTAAGATCTTTTTTAAGATTAATATATAATAAGCCTTTTATTAAATATAAATAATAAATAAAAATATAAATTTAATTATATTTTAGATAAGATATGGATTATTTAAATATAAAGTAATTCTCTTTAGATTTATTAATAAGCTAATAATATTTCAAATATTTATTAATAATTAATTATAGGAAAACCTTGATATTTTCTATTATATATATTTAAATAATATTTTAATTTATTTAGAATTATTTAAGGAATAAATCTTAAAAAAGCTAAGAGATATAAATCTATAAGCTAATATCACTAAATATAAATTCTATATTATAAAGATTAAATACCTTAGCTTTATTATTAATATTAATAGCGTATTTATAGATTCCTTTAAGATTAAGGCCATTAAGGATTAAGAGGAGCTGAAATCCATTAAGATAATTTAAGTATTTTTTAGATTTTATAACTTTTATTATTACTTTATTTATATTTATAATTAGATAATTAAGCTATTAATAAACCTAATTTAAAAGAGCATCTTATAAGAGTTTAATGGAAAGTTATATATGGTATTTATAAAACTTAAGGTAATAATAATCTTTATACCTATATTTAAATATTTCAATTATATAAGATAGATTTATATAGAAATTAATATATTTAATAAAATATTAACCGATATTATATATTAAGAATATAAAGATGGATAATATTTAATTACTTTTTATTTATAGTTTATATATAAAGTTGAGTTAAATTACCTTATTTATAATAAAGAATTGATAATTATTATTTATTCCCTTTAAAAGTAAAGATTAGAATTAATTAGCTTATAATAAAATAAACCTTTTAAAATTATAATTAATTATTAACCCTTAGAATATTTCTTAATAAAGTATTTCTTAAATATATAATAAGTAAATTAAACGATAGCATTAGTTAACTTTCATTTTATTATTATATATAAGCTAGGTATTAATAATATAATTCTTAACCTCCTCTTATATAAGATTTAGGAGATATAAATATTAAAGGATAAATAAAAAGCAGAATATATTATAGCTATTTTTTAGCTAATAAATGCAGATATTTATATATTAAAGATTATTAATATAGATATTATAACTTAATTAAATATTTTAAATTATAATAATAAACTACCTTTACTTTTAAAAATATTACTTATAGATATAATCTTAGATATAAATGCGATATATCTTTCCTTAAAAGATAATTATATTAAAGTATATATTAAATATAATAATTAATAGATATTAAATAATAAGCATTTTATTTATAAGGGGCGGTTAATAATCTTTATATATAATTATTTATATATTTATATTATTTAAGAACTTTATAATTATATAATATTTATATATCTTAGGGTATATAAGATATGAATTATAATTGCTAAGCTTTATTAATAGCTTAATCTATATAGGGATATAGATATTTTTATAATAAATTGCTTTTACTTTTCCGCTAAGTATTTATATAATAAAACCTTTAAATTATTCTATTCCCTCCTTATATTTAAAAGGGCCTAATAGTATATTATGATAGACTTTAAGGAGATATTTAAGAGTAAGAAAGGTTATAATAATACCCTTAATATAATCGATTATTTCTTTAAGCTTCCTTAATTAATTACTTATTTTAAAATAGCTATTATAAAGGATGTTATTTAAATATATTATTAAGAACCATTTTATATTCTTAAATTATCTTAATTTATAATATTTAATAGAAGATTATAGTTTATAATAGACTTTATTAATGAGATCTCTTATATCCTGGGTATTAAATAAAAGCTTATATCTTTTAAATATTTATAAACCTTAAGCTAGATAGAGAATTATTATTAATAGATAGATTAGTGCTTAAAGATATATATTAATTATTATTAAGATAATTAAGACCTTATATTATCTATATTTAATATAATATAAGCTTTACTTCTTTATAAAGTGCTAAATAATATATCCCCCTTTAAAGTTATATATAGTTATTTAATACTATTTAAATATAATTAGATTTAGTAAATTAATATAAAGGGCCTGCTTATTAAGGAATGGCTTAATTACGAAGATATTTAATATATAATTAAGACTTTATAAGGATATATTAAGATTATATATTAAGCTTTAATAGAATCGTAAAAGTAGATAATAGAATAAGTAAACTATTATTATTAAGAGCTTAATTTCAGCATTAATAATTATATCTTTATTATTAAGAAATCTTAAATTATAAATCAGCTTAATGATAAATTAAACTTCCCCTTTATTAAATATTTATATAAGATTATAAAAATATATAAATATTTTTATTATCTTATTATTTTTAAGGGATGATATATAATAAATATCTTTTATATTAATAAGTTATGAAAGGACCTTAAGAATCTTCTGCTTAATTAAGATTATCCTTAATTAGATTTTAAAATATATAATAAAGAGGAGGAATAGGAAGTTTATTATATTTTATCTTTTTATTTAATTTATAATTATCTTAAATATTAAGTAAAGTAGATTAAATAGGACCCTAATCTTACTTATTATCCTATATTAGATTTTAAGAATATATTAATAAAGTTATATTAATTTTATAATAAGAACCTTAATTAAGAAGGCTTATTAAAGTAATTAGATATATAGGAAAGAGTAGTAATAAAGGATAGATATGATAAGGATTACCTTAAGGATAAAGTCTTAATTTTAAAAAAGGATATAATTATAATAAAGTTAAGGTATAATGGTTATATTATAAAGAAGGGTTAAATGTAATAATGCTTTATAAATAACCCCTTATAGCTTCTCTTAAACGATCGTATATAATTACGCGTTAAGGTATAAAGGCTTTTAATATAATAATATAGCTAAAGATACCCCCTCCTTATTTAGAAAATAATCTTTTTTATTGGTATTAGGTTTAATTCCTATTTAGGTTAATTTTTATATTAATGCTTTTTATTTATAGGGGAAGGGGGGAATAATATAAGTATATATATACTTAAGCCTTATTAATTAACTATATTTACTAAGGCTTTAAGCCTTATATCCCTTTAAATATAAAACCTTTACTTAATAATTCCTATAAGATCTCTTCCTTATATAAAAGGTAGCACTATCTTATTTTAAATTAATATATTAAGGATAATTACTTTATCTTTATATTCCTTTTCATGATAATAATTATAATATTATTATATATAAAATAAATTTACTTTCATTATTTTTATTATTATTATTTTTATTATTATTATTAATATTTTATTAATTATTAATATATATTTAATATAAATATTATATATATATAATATTAAAAATATAAACTTAATTTATAATATAAATTTAAATATAAATATAAATATTATATTATATTAATATTACGTTTATATATATTATATTAATAAAGATATATTTATAAATTAAATTATTATATATAAAATAAAACATAAAAAAAAATAAAAAATATTAAAAAGGTAAAATATAAATAAAATATAAAGGCATTATAAATATATTGCCGTTTTATTATTTATATAATAAAAATAATATAATAATTATTTAAATAATTATATTTAAATTATATTATAATAAAAAATAATTTATTTATAAATATTATATTATTATAATATATTTTCGTTATTTTTATTATATATATATAATTATTATTATTTTACTTTATTTATTATATTTAAAATAAAATCATTTTATTATTTTTTAATTTTTATTAATATATCTTTTATATTTTTTTATATTTATTATATATATATTACAGCTTTTAAAATAAAAGCTTAAAAAAAGCAGCAATTTATTAAAGATTTTCGCTTTAAAGAGAAATTTATATAAAAAAAAGGGATTTATATTAAAAAAGGATTTTAATGTTTATTTACTTTAAAAAACTCTATAGCTTTTTTAATATTTAAAAGCATTATAAAAGCTTTACGCTTTACAAAAGGGAAAAAGATTTAAAATTAATAGAAAAAGGAGAAGGAATTAAGTTTAGCTATTTATAGTTTTTAAATATACTGCTTTTGCACTACTTTTATACCGCTTACGTAATATATATCTCCAATCACTCTGCTTATATTCAACAACCCTTACAGCCCTCTAGACCAGGTTGCTATAGGGAAAACGAAATTGTGCAAGAAATTCTCGGGGATTCTTTTGCCTAATTCAGTTCGCAGCGCAACATTCGAATCGCACTCATCGAGGCTCATGACGTTCTCACGCAGAGCCGGGGCTTCGGGCACCTCATGCACTGCCTTGACAGCATCCGACAAGACATCATGTGTGACGCCGATGACAATCTCCGCTGGACCGGCCCTGGTGCAAAGCTCGTCGCAGGGAACGGGCAGATGAGAATGTGTAGGAACTTTAGGAAGCTGGAGGAGTGGGCAAAACAGCACTCGGGGTGCTACAACCACAAGAAAGACGATGTTGACAAGGTCCCCATTATTGAGCACTACAAGCACTGCCCGGAGGTCATCCATTGGCCCAAGTTGGATGCTGAATTGGCCAGAAACTAGGTTTCCAATGCAAAGTCTGCGGCGAGTATAACGGGCTGTGTTGTAGTTAGTCCAAACTACTCGTCTCTGAGTGGTCTATTATTAGGCTTGTGGGATGCTCAACGGTGTTCGTCGACGTATGAAACTGGCCGAGGTCTCCCTAGCAGTCACTTATGTGTTACTGATACTTGAGGTTGAATTGTGTGAAGTGTTGGAGACCTTTGGAGTAATAGAGCGGATGGAAAGTTTTGGATGCTTCATGAGGTATTGAGCGGAACCATTCAACACAGGGAAAATCTTAGAAGTTGGGGATACTTGTGATATGATTAGAGATAGCTGGCGAAGTCAGTTAGATTCCAAGACTCTCCTTGAGCAGTGGACAATGACATCAAAAATGCCGGCACTTTTCCAATCCACATAGGGTCGAGCGTAACAGCGAAATGGATGAAATTACAGACCACGTCTAAAGATCTAGGTACAACAGCGACTTCCTCGGGGGCAAGCACGACTTAAACGGAAGATTCCGCTAGTATAAGGTTGATAAGATTCTGAAAATGGTTGTTACACAGACTGAGAGGGCCCTATAGTAATAGAAAATTACTTCGAAATCTAACAGAAAAAACCTCCTGAGTTTTTGTAAGTAATTGCAGCAAGCCCAGTTCCGGGAGAAGAGTCATCGGATGTGACGACACTTCCACAGTATCCACTGGGAGTCTATCTATATGATACTTCTCACAAGTACCGACATAGTTTAAGCAAGTCACGCGAGGCAACTGGGAACACAGACAGATGAGCACGTCTTCACGTCGTGTATTGTGAAACGTTTCAAGCACAATGACGATAGCTTAGCCTGTGGATGTAACTTCTAGTAGCTCAGGTAACTAGACACGTTGAAGATATCTCGCCACTTCCCTGTAATTGTCAAAACAAATTAACATCAGGTTCATAAATGGGCAAGGCGTAAGACTAACCAGTCAGTGACGATGTCCTCAAAGCACCGAACTTCTCGCATCCTGGTGGCCGCAAACTGTTCGACAAACTTGTCGCCTAATATCTCTCTTGCAACGCTGTCGCCTCTGGTCATGTCGATGACAGCTTCCTTCAGAGTTCGGCTCAGAGTTCTCTGCCCTTTCTTTTGACCTTGCGTCTGTCCAGCCAAAGCCCCAAGCTTTCCAGGAGTGGCTTTGTCCTCCACCTCTTCCAGCGGTGGGATAGCAACATCGAGCTTCTTTTCCATCCCCCGTAATCCGCACCCAATTAACGCCGCAAGCGCATACGGCGCGTTAGCGTCCGCCCCTGGGACTCGGCACTCAAATCTCGTCCCGCCAGAGGCACCACCCGCAATTAAGCGGACACTTGCATTGCGATTGTCGACTCCCCATGACACAGACTCAGCGGTCCAGTGCTGATTGTGGCCTAGCCGTTTGTACGAGTTGATGGTCGGACAGAGGAGCGGCAAGACATGGGGGACCCCGTCTATGAGCCCGGCGAGAAACGAACGGCCCGCATCACTGACGTACTCGAGAGCTTTGAATCGGGAGTTCTCATCCCTATCTTGTCTGTCAAAGACTTTTCTGTTGCGGTCCTTCGAGTCCACCAGCGAGATGTGCATATGTCCAGAGCTGCCAGGCATGTTTGACTCTGGCTTTGCCATGAATGTGGGAGTGATGTTGAATTGCGGCGCGATGCATTTGATGAGATACTTGAAGATCACGCCGCGGTCGGCAGTCTTCTCGATGCTGTCATACTTGAGAGAGGCCTCATAGACTGGCCCGGACTCTGTGTGCAGGCCATCAATAGCGCAGTCAAGACTGTGAGTTGTGTCCTTGATAGTTTGGTAGTATGCTATGTTTTCTGCCGGCCGGGTGAGCGAGTAAGTGAACAATCCTTGAGTGAGTCGACGCTGAGCACGCGCAGAGCCAGACTCGAGTTGTTCCAAAGGAGATAGCGAGCTGCGGTCAACTCTGTACTGAAAGAACTCGTATTCGACTAGCTTCCACTGCATCAGTTACCATTCTTTGCTTTGTACTTGTGCTAGTACTATTCCAGTGTGCTTACTCCCAGCTAGAGGCTCTACGCCGTGTTCACTCCTTGCCTTGCACAATTGCGATGCGATGACGTTGCGAGGACACAGATTCAAAGGTTCAAGTGTCTTTGGATCATGGAAAGAACCGAGGAATAAGGGCATGTTCTTTTCCCACGGTATGCGTCGGTAGGTATTCAGATCAATCTTAAGCAAGTTGTCTGGGTACCCGAATTTGATATGCGACGTGGGAAGCGAAGAATCATAGAATAGCTACACGTGATAGCCGCATTAGTACAAACGTGCACCGACCATCTCGACACATGTGAAGAAACTTTTACTGTGTCACAACTATTGAGGAGCAGTATCACAATTCGTGCTGTGCCTCGCCAGCGGTCTCTCCAGAGTCAGTGACAGTTGGGCCTTGGGCAAGAAGCATACCTCGTCTTCGATGTCCCAACCAAAGACAACACTACACATCGGGACTGCCTTGGTCGATGACTGAATAGCTTTCACAAACTTGGAGTTGGCAATATCCTTGCCTCGTAATACGCCATCTGCATCGATCCCGGCGATCTTGATCCATGGATCATTCGCCACTTCTGACATAATCTGCTTCTGCTTTTCAGTCATTATTGTCATGCACTCGACGAACTCCGAGAAAGACGGCAATTGGGTTGAGTTAGACGGAAACGGCGTGAATGGGGGCGTGGCTGACTTCAATACAGGAAATGTTGAAAGACCAGAAGAAACCGAATGTTCATCACAGAGTTTAAAGTTTGCATATTCTTCCCTGCTCTGGCGCCATCATTGTACGTGACAAGACTAATGCAGCTAACGATTATCACGCAAATATTAAAAAAGGGTCATGCTTTCGGTTAACCGCGCTCTGTACCAAAAGTATAATTTTCAGTCTTCAAATTTACACGTAGCTGAGATCCACTTCATTGGTACAATTCCGTGGAAAGGTTAAATCAAAGTTTAACCGGAACGATCTTGACAACCCCTCAGCAGCACCAAGGGGCCCACTACCCCCTCAAGTCCTTGGCTATGACTGGTTCGCAAAACTTGCCAGGCTCTAGACTATGCACAGTGTGCATCGCGAAGTACACTACAATCTCTCGGACAACTCAGGAGATACAGTCTCCGGGGCGGCTGGCGATCCGCAAGTGCAAGGTTCCCTGGAATTTGCATCTGGCGGTGAGGAATTGGTATGACAGGCCCTTTGACTTGACCGGAGCGCAACGATGCACAATCCGGTGGGGGAAAGCATCGCCACATCTCGGTGCTTTCGGCGGCTGCGTGATTGCACCTATTTCCAGGACAGCAAAATTAGTGGGGACAATACATGGTACGCTCTGAGTCCAGAGAGCATGCAATTCGGCTCAGCTGGAACGAGTCGAGACCGAGGCTGGTTTGAACATTGATGTGAGCGTTGAAGGATTCTCAACGAGCAACGCTGTGACCTTGCATAATAGTAACAGGCAAAACCCGTGACACAAGAAGAAGAGACAAGGGTTCTTTGTAACCGCGTTATCTACTAGTTTATTGCACGGCTCAGATCAAATCTTCATGACAGACGCGTGACGCGTGCCTCGGAAGTGACACGCAATATGGCAACATCCGATCTCTGCAACGACGAGTCCATAGGACCACTCGTTACGGAATCATGCACTCGAGGTACAGACCTGACTTTGTTATTCCAGGAGATAGCTCTGTCTTCGGGCCCTGGACTTCTCATTGTGGTCCTCACATACGCTAGGATGGTACAGACGTCGGCATTACAGTGGTGGCCATCACGAGAAGCAAGTAGCCGCTTGTATTGGATGAAGCAGGTACGGCTTAAGTTGCACTCTACTCCTGAGATATTAGACTGAAGATGACTGAAAATGTACCCTAGATTATTTACATTGTTCATTTTCTTCTCGCAAGCGCTCTTGTGGTTTTCCACAAGCGAGCGCAGATCACAGCGACGGAGTCGCACCCTTGTACCCAGACAGGCATATCCTTTGTGTCTGACTTGACTTCGACTGTCGCGGCATCATTCCTAGTTGTTAATACTTGCTTGGAAACGGCGACAAGTTCATGGTCAACTACTCCACGTCCCCTGACGGCATATCTGATATTTGGCCTCCTCAGCGACCTGGTCCGGGCACGTACCTTGGGCTATGTGTGCGCGGCGGACAGGACATTGGGCCCGGGCTTCGTTGCTCTAGGCTCACTGAAGGGCCTGGCTGCCATTTTGGAGCAGTTTCGGCCACCACGAGATCTGGCGAACTATACAGCCGAAGACAACTCTGGGTTGCTCTCAAGACTCGGTTTCGCATGGCTTTACGGAACCATTCGGAAGGGATACACTACCCGTCTACAAATCAAAGATCTGCCAGCAACGAAATGGGGAATACGAATAGAAGGGTCAGGAATTGAGGACACTGTCCTCGAGAAAGCCTGTTCTTCCGCACCCTTCTCGATGTCGCAATACACTATACATCGCAAGATACTCGCATCATTTAGTCTGTCGATTGCCACCCCCGTCATGCTGCGGCTACTGCTCCTCGCCGTGCAGTTGACGCAGCCAATGATCATCCAGGCGACTTTGAAGTTTTCCGAGAGCGATTCTGAGAGTAGCAGCGAGCAGGGAGACTTTCTGGTCCTGGGTATAGCGACAATATATATTGGAGCAGCATTGATATCGGGGGCTTATTGGCACGCTGTCAACAGCGACGTCACTCGGCTGCGAGGGCTGCTTTTTACTGCCATATTTAAGCGGGCCCTGGTGACCGAGGGGAACCAAGGAGACAGCGGCAACGGGACTATGGTGAGCCTGCTAAGTTCGGATGTTGATGCCGTACTGCAAGGTTTCCTGTGGATACATGAACTCTGGGCAACACCCATAACAGCTGCGATTTCCATGTGGATGTTGCATAAGGAAGTAGGCTTGGCGTGAGTTCCCTGACAGCAGGATCGTCCAGGCCACTGAGGGCGCTAACAATGCATGGTTTTCAATAGATTCTTGTCTCCCCTGATATGCACCTTTGGTATGTGCTCTGCCCCTGACATCCCGGGAGATCGCACGTGCTCTTTGCTAACGTGAATGTTGTCGTTCCTGAAGCCGTGGCGACCATGTCGTCGTTTCTCTCCAAGTACCTCAAATCTCTTCAGCAAACATGGCTCCAAAGCACAGCGGACAGATCGGAGTATACACTGCATGCGCTCCGAAACATGCTTGGGATTAAGATGTCAGGCTATTCCGAGCCAATATCGGATGTTGTCATGAAGTATCGACACGTTGAGGTCGAGAAGAGCAAGTTCGTACCATAGCCTCGGAATATTCTCGGCCGAGTTTTGTTCATACTTACTGATTGACACACAGAAAATTTCGCAAGATGCTGAGTCTTCTCGCAACACTCGGTATGGCCTCCTCTGTGACACGCTCCGGTCACCTTTGATAACACTGGAACCCCAATGCTTACTTCTACTCATTAGCCAATGTATCCACCCTGGGTATTACCCTGGCCACCCTGGCCACATTTGCGCTGCTCTCTAAATATACTGGAGAGGAGCTCAACGCGTCCAAGATGTTCACAGCACTAGCAATCCTGCAGTTGCCCATGAGCTCGCTGCAGACGCTGATTGCCTCCGTCCCCCTCATGGGAGCCACCATGGCGTCTCTGCAAAGGATCCAAGCATGTCTCGTCCACGGTGTAGGGGGCTCCGCCAGCGCGACATCAGCTGATTTGACACAATTGAGTGACATTTCCGGGACGGACGCTCTAGAGAGAACGTGGGCTGAAGTGAAGGGTGAGAAGCTGCCACCAGTCTTCAACATTGAGGATGGGACAGTTGGCTGGACAGGATCCAAACCCCTGCTGCGCGATGTTTCTTTCGTGATTCAGCGGTCTGATATTTGTTTCATCTACGGGCAGTAAGTCAGCTCTATCCGCACTCACCTCAGCTACCTGATATTTTGATATTGCATATCTTTCTGCCCCTCACTTTGACAAGGGGTGTTCTGCTGTCCGTCCTCGGAATAATTCATCACCGCTGATTCGGTTGGAATAGGGCTGGTACCGGCAAATCGACTTTGCTAGACATAATGGCAGGCCGAGTACATGGCCTCATATCTGTGAAGTCCATTGCCAAGAACTTCACACATGCAGCCTACTGCCAACAAACCCCTTGGCTTCCGGACAACACTATTGAAAATGTCATCGTTGGTGCCGAGAGACTGGACCGGGCCTGGTTGTCGCGGGTCCTTTCCATGTGCTGTCTCACCACGGATATTGATAGCCTTGAAAAGGGCGTCAATACTCCGGTTGGGTCGAATGGTTCGAGCTTGAGCGGAGGGCAGAAGAAGCGTATCGTAAGTGGACACTTGATATTATTTTTTGTTGGCGAGTTGGCATCACGGAATGACGGTACTAAGTGAGACAGGCGTTGGCACGAGCTATATATTCGCGTAACAAGGTCCTCATACTGGATGACCCCCTGGCCAGCCTGGACGCCAACAGCGAGCACATGATCAGCGAAACCCTTTTCGGCCTTGGAGGCTATTTTAAATCCGCAAAGGCCACAGTCATCCTAACTACAAGCGCCGGTACGCCACACCCTCAAATATTCTGCTTTGTTTTTCAGGTTGTTGATTTCCATGATAAATCTGTAGCAAAGCATGTTCATCTGGCGGATCGTGTCTTCGAAATACGAGGAGAGGAGTTTGTGGAACGCCCAACCAATTCCTTTCCGGCAACTGCCAATCGTGACGATCAGTTTCAGACGGTGGTCTTGGACGCCAATGACACATTTGAATTGGACAAAGAGAACACAGAATTTCACAATACAGCCATCGCTACTGGTGGCGGAGACAGTGTCCCAAGACCGGCGACCAAATTTGAGACTGATTCTGCGCCAAAGTAAGTCAGAGTGGAATTTTGCAATGCAACACGCGAGGCTAATGAACGACCATTTTCAAGGGCCACGCTCGAAGAACACAAACTCTACATTACCTCAATCGGGAAGGCGAATTTCACTGTTTTCATATTACTGTCTGCTTCCATTGCCGTGGCGTCGCTCGCTAGAAGCAAGTCCCCTGTGTCTCATTCCGGAAGTTTGCTTGACTAATTCGATGTTTTGAACAGGTTTTGAGCTTAAGAGAATCTCGGGGTATCATTCTCATGATGCTTACCAACATCTTGGGGTCTATGTATCTCTTGTGTCATTGACGTTGATTCTAATTTTCAGCTGGAATTGGTGTGAAATCCCTCAAACCTTTGTCTCGTACTTGACTGCTCACCTCGGTCTAGGCATTTTTACATTTATGGCGTAGGCACTTCCAGTATCCAATTGCATAAAATACAGTGGGAAGCGCTGATGAAGTATGTCCATCTCATATCTCTGTCATCAATTTAATGCTCCGACTAATGGCCTGGGAATCCAGTTCGCCAATGTCCTTCTTCTCCACGAAGGACCAAGGTGAGATCATGAACAGCTTTACTCAAGATCTCAGGCTGGTGGACAAAGAACTGCCGGTTGCACTTTCATCCGCAAGTCTAGGTGAGTTGGCGTGGGATACAAGCCCGGGCATATGAATGTCCCAAGTCTTGACAGGTATCAAAGCTAATTTTACTCCATCATAAATCAACAGCTGTGTTTCTCGTGATGGTCAATATTCTCATCGCCATTCTCGCAACTACTTACACAGCCATTGCGATACCTTTCCTCGCATTGGCCTTCTGGCTCGTATGTCGCACCTACCTGCGAATATCGTATCAGGTTCGACTCCTCGACCTTAACTCTGTTTCGCCAATCTTCACCCATGCCATCGAGACCATGCAAGGGTTCCACACTATCCACTCCTTTGGTTGGCAGGATTACTTTTACCGCAAGTTCTTGTGTCTCCTCGACGAAAGCCAGAGACCTTACTATACCATGTTTTCAGTCCAGCAATTGCTGCAGGTGGTTCTGGATTTGTTCGTGGCGCTCCTTGCCATCATCGTCTGTTCCGCCACCGTGGCCTTCAGAAATTCAGTCGACCCGGGAATTCTGGGGCTCACCCTCACTTCTCTCGTACGTCGCACTGCTCGTACATTACCCAGGCCTTCTTTCACCAATTGGCGGAGCTTTGTTCTGACAGGCTCGGCGACAGTTGACCCTA
The DNA here is from genome assembly GCA_039880775.1 of Diaporthe vaccinii. NCBI lineage: Eukaryota > Fungi > Ascomycota > Sordariomycetes > Diaporthales > Diaporthaceae > Diaporthe > Diaporthe vaccinii. The sequence continues at coordinate 102,078 of JBCEDN010000036.1, forward strand.
GCAGGTAGCCTCAAATTGCTGGTTCGCTCATTTACAGATCTCGAGACCTCCATCGGTGCCATAGGGCGCATCAACTCATTTGTGGCTACATGTAAAGCTGATTCGGAACATGATCACGACGGCTGTCGGCACCAACCATACGATGATTTCCCTTCATCAGAGGCGTTGGATGAATGGCCTCGAGAGGGATCAATCACATTTGAGGACGTCACCGTCAGTCACGGGTATGTTCGAGATCCTTGAGTTCAAGGCCACAGTAATGTCCTGACCCTTCGGACCTTACAGTATTGGAAACCCTCCTGTGCTTCGTGATATCAACTTGAAAATATCTCACGGTCAACGCGTTGCAGTCTGTGGCCGCAGCGGAAGGTGAGACCCAAAATCCCGCCCTCTTTAGCCGCTTTTGTCATCAGATCCTTGAGATGCGTCCGTGGCTCACTTGAAATCTCCGTAGTGGCAAAACATCCTTGGTCTTGTCGCTTTTCAACATGGCAAATATCACCTCGGGAAGTATCGTCGTTAGCAATGTGCCCACCTCCAAACTGTGTGTGGACAACCTCCGCAAAGGAATCGCAGGATTACCACAGGACACATTCTTCCTACCAGGAAGTGTGCGTGACAATTTCCGCATTTACCATGGGCGCGGTAGCCAACGGAGACGCCGCGCCAGCCACAGCTCCCTTAGCTCTCATTGCAGCGGTGAGCAGGACGGCTGGACGCTCGAGGACTACCGTCTCACAGCATTGATGGTGGACTCTCTGACGGCCGTGGGCCTCTACGACAAGGTCATAGCCGCAGGTGGACTAGACTTCGAGAACATAGGTCTAACGACACTGCTGTCACACGGTGAGAGGCAGCTGTTCAACCTGGCGAGGTTGAGTGTTACGTCCTCCCCTATCATATTGATGGACGAGGTGACAAGTTCAATGGACGATGAGACAAAGGCGTTGGCAAGATCTTTTATCCGGGAGAGGTTCAGGGGCAAGACGATTATCGAAGTCGTGCATCGTCTGGGGAGCATGGTGGAGGACGACTGGGACTTTTATATCCTCGTGGACAGCGGAGAGGTTGCTGAGATGGCAGATTTGAAGGTGGAGGGTAGCGGCCCAAAGCTGGCACGGCTGTTGGCGTCAGGAGGTGCTGAAACTTAGAACGCTGTCGCTCACAAATTATGCTGCGTGAGTGCACTGTCGACAAAATCATACCTGCTATGTAATTCAGGCCCGGGAACGTGAGAAGCATGAGGAATTCCCTTGAGAAACTCGAAGATGCAGCAAATTCCTGCCAACCCGGATAGAGAATTACTACACGAGAATGGATTTTGTGAATGGCTGTACTTAAGCAGGATGCCCGCGTGAGGACATATGCTTTGCCTGGTCAATTTTGATTCATGGACCGCACACTAATTACACAATTCCCCTTCAACTTATACATAATACTGAGGAAGCTCATGTTCACAGATAATAACGAAGACACTCGCAATTAGGAAAGACTGTCTTTGTAGGACCTCTTGGAAAGTCTCGCATACGTTATCTGAACTATAGAAACGACCCGAGCTGTGACCAATAGACTAGGGCCAATATAGCAAGCGGTGGACCCAATGTCGACAAAGCAGTCATCACACTCTCAAAAGACTCGCCAAAGCCAATGAAGACACATCCTGGAAGACTGTCCGTCCAATGTCAGCCCAAAGAAATATTCAGCTTCCTTACGCCAGTGTGGATGCCCTAAACAGTGGCCTCAAGCTGTCTATGAATTTCATCCCACGCAATGTTCAAGGATCCTGCGTTGGAAAGCTTCAGAGGAATTGTGAGCAGAGGCCGCGTATTATAGTGTGCGCGAAGGATGTCTGATGGTCAATACTCACAGTGGACTTGTCTCCCAGGTTCTCCACCAGCTCCCCTTGCAACATCTTGCGCAACAACCTCCTCATGATCTTCCCGGATCTTGTCTTGGGCAGATCCGAGACGAGATATATCCTTTTTGGAGCTGAAAAGGGGCCGATGTCACGGCGTACTTGCTGAATCAGCATTTTCCGGATCTCTGCCGTCTGGTCGCCTGATAATGCCGGGTTCTTCAGTGACACAAAGCCGGTGATTGCCTGTCCAAGGAGCTCGTCTTCAGAGCCGACAACAGCTGCTTCCGCGACAATTTCTGTTGTGCGTTGTTAATAAAGGTATGCTCATTCACGAGTGCCAGTTACAATGGAGTTTCTAGAAATTTGCAACCCGCTTCTGGACAACTGCATCCAATATATTGCCCCTTCAATGATGGTTTGGAATTCCCCTTTCGCTTACCGTTTTGCAAGAGGACGCCCTCGACTTCACCCGTAGCAATTCGATGACCGGCTACGTTGACCACATCATCGACGCGGCCCGAGATAGTGTAATACCCGTCCTCGTCACGAGTGGCACCATCTCCGGTGAACTGAAGGAAGGGATTTAGCATCTATAGGAATGAAGATCGTAAAATCAGGAACAGGAGGGCTACGCGTGTAACGTACATAATAACCTCTGTAAGGCTTCAGATAGGTTTCCATAAACCTCTGGTGTGATCCACGTACTGTTCGTGCAATACTTGGCCATGGACGTTTGAACGCCAAGACGCCCGTGGCTGCCCTCGAAGTAATCTCTTCCCATGAGGCAGGATCGAGAATGACGGCCTCTATTCCAAAGAAAGGAAGACCAGAGCTCCCGGGCTTGGACGGTGTGATGCCAGCCAGCGGAGTAAGAGCGTGACTGCCAGTCTCAGTTTGGAAGTATGTCTATTGGAGTGTCAGTAAGTCGCCCACTTCTGTCTGGTTCCAGATGCAACTCCTATCTAGGTAAGGTATCCGCCGCTTTTGAGGATTAGATTTCTACTTACATCGAGAATCTGAACATTACCCTCACCTATGACTTTGTGCGCCCATTTCCAGACCTCAGGTGCGAGCGGCTCCCCAACACACGCAAGCACTCTCAACGAACGGAGAGGCTGATGAGCCTTGACATAAGCGTCTCCTTCTCGCTTTAGCAACCGCATGGAGGTAGGAGCAGTGTAGAGATGGGTTACTCCAAGACGGTTGATGATGTTCCAGTACCGTGAGGCGTCCGGAAACGTCGGGGTGCCCTCGTAAACGAGTGTTGCGATTCCGGCCAAGAGAGGCATGTAAACCCCGTATGTATGCCCGGTGATCCAGCCAAAATCACCAGCACAGAAAAACCTGTCCTGGGTTTGTAGGTCAAAAGTGTACTTGCCGTTCATTGCAGCCCCCAACAAATACCCGCCGACGGTATGTAGCAGCCCCTTGGGTTTGCCTGTTGATCCAGAAGTGTATAGCAGAAATAATCCGTCTTCGGCATCCAATGGCTCCGCAGGGCAGTAGCCCGACCACTTCTCTAGTTCGTCAGACCAATACTTATCTCGGCCGTCCAGCATTGGAACTCTGGTACCAGTATGGCACACCACCAGACAATGTTTGACACAAGTCAGATCACTGGATCCCAGGGCCTCGTCGACGATTTTCTTGAGCTGGCAAATTTTCCCAGGCCGCCGACTCTCGTCCGCAGTAATTACCACGGTTGACTGTGCTTCGACGATTCGGTCTCGAAGTGCTGTAGCGGAGAAGCCTGCAAAGACCACCGAGTGTATCGCGCCGATCCGAGCACAGGCAAGCATTGCAACTACCGCTTCGACCACCACTGGCATGTAGATAGTTACCACGTCACCCTTGCGCACGCCGTATGAGCGAAGCACTTGGGCCGCCCTGCATACCTCCCGGAGAAGGTCACTATAACTCAGCTGCCGGCGCTGCCCGGCGTCGGGGTAATGGGGCTCAAACTCAATGGCGACCTTGTCTGGCGATTGAAAGGCATGGCGATCCACGCAGTTGATGGAAGCATTGAGCTTGCCACCAGGGAACCAGGCCATGTCACCATGTTCAAAACCGCCATGATGCACCTTTTTGAACGGTGTCTCCCATTCGAGAAGGTCATGGGCTTGTTGCGCCCAGAAGGCATCAGGGTCGGCAAGTGAGCGCTCGTGAAGCGCGTGGTAGTCATCCAGAGATGCCAAGACAGGGGTCCCAGGATGCTTCCTAGGTTTAATCAGCAAAATATACAAAAGACAGTGTGAAACGCCAGTTTAGATAATTGTAGGTCATACAAGTAGTAAGCCTCCGGTACATTATATGTGTCTTGTACATCCACTTCGTCTTCCTGGCCATGAATAACCAGTTTGGCAGACTGTCTAGTGACCATCTCTGTGGTAGAACTCATGATAACGAAAAAGCCCAAGGGCCATGTAAGCTGTGCAATGTGATAGCTCCAAGGCCCAGAGAATTGACATCGAGGACTTTCGCAACAATGTCTAGTTTGTAGCCAAAATCACTGAACGGAGGGAAAGTGCCAGCGGAAGGTTAGTAAGCAGCTCGAACTCTCCACAAGCGGATACCCCTGTGGCCCACGACCCAGATCGTCATTGATGCTCAAAGATACGTTCCAAGGGACCGCTTACGCGGACGGGTAAAGAAAATGGAGGCAAAAGTCTCTCGTACCGACACCGATCCGTCTTCCTTGAGACAGATGCCCTTGCAAAGCCCCCCCCCCCCCCCCGAAGAAAAAAAGCGCACCCCTGTAGAGTTTCTGCAGAGCCCGATACAGAATACCGCTGGTCGTGCGAACCGAAGACCAGGAACCGGAGAGCCATGCAGGAGGGTTACAACGGCGCAGCATTTCTAGCGCGATTTTAACCGGAAAAGGAGAATTCCGGCCACGCGCGGTATTCTCTTCGTAGTATTCACGAGGGCGTCAAAGGCACGACCCATAGTTCCGGGACTGCAGAGCTTAATAGGCGGGTCTCGACCGGAAGCTTACACTGGTCGCTGAGCATTTTTTGAACCTTGTAAAGTGTAGCCTGCATCGATATCCGGGGGAGACAACAGGGGTGGGCCTCAAAGCATCATGTCGTCTGATGCTGCGTGAAGTCAAATGGATCAAGCCGTTGAAAGCATATCTGATGCAAACTAGCACAACACTTTATGATCTTATTAGTTCGCAAATATTCTGGTGACATTAGAGATTATGCATTAATCGAGGCGTCCGGGAGAAGATACTGCTCCGTGACATCCGCTCAAGGACGCCAAGACCAGCTCTGTGAAGCTGTCAGATTCTACACCGCGTCACGGTTGATTATGGTGATTTCACAGGTAAAATCGTAGTTCTTGATGTTGTTGTATTGCTTGTCTTGTCCTGTCAGGTCCCTGCATTGCGGGGGCTGGTTTTGTCAGGCTAAAAGGTGGATGCCTCAGGCATTCACCGTGGTGATCCGTGAATTCACGGTGAATTCACGGTGAACCATCATCTCACGGTGAATTCACAGTCTAACGGTGAATTCACGGTGGATTCACCGGGAACCAGTCATTCACCATATGGTCTTCAATCTGACACACCCCCTCAGACTAGCACATCGTGGTAGGCTGGACTTTAGCCCTCTTCCACCGCTTCTTGTCTGTGCTTCATGGGATCTTCCGACAGATTCCGGTCTTTTCGCCGGTTGTTAATGTCTTCTAGGCCCAACTGTTGGAGAAATCCATTCCACTTTCCAGCTGGTAATGCCTTGGTCAACCCGTCTGCCATCATCTGTGCTGACGGGGTATATTCCACGCCGATGGTGCCGTTCTGAACCTCTTGCCGTAACCAATGGTTGTGAATGTCCACATGTCGTAATTTTGTCTTGAGCTGGGTGATTTCGGAATTCACCAGGTTTATGGTCTGCGTGTTGTCGCACTCGATCTTGATTTTCTTCTCATCAAATTCCACCGATAGTTCTGTGAGAAGTCTGCTCACGAACAAGGTTTCTTTTGCTGCTTGTGCCAAGGCGAGGAGTTCCGCCTCCGTTGTTGATGTTGTGACCGTGTCTTGTTTGTTGGCTCTCCACCCAATCATACCTCCAAACAACTTCATTGCGAATGCTTGAGAACTCTTTCGATCAACGGTGTTATCGGCAAAGGAAGAGTCGCTTGCCGCCGTGAATTCGTCCGTGTCTGTAAAGCAGAGAGCAAGATGTTTGGTATTTTCGAGATAGAGAAGCACTCGGTCCGCAGCTTCGTGGTGTTTCTGGCTTGGATTTGTGAGGAATCGTGCGAGCCTTGATGTGGCGAACGCAATGTCTGGTCGGGTGGATATTGCAGCAAATAGTATAGACCCAATCTTTCGTTGGTAGGAGTTGACTTCGGCAGGTTTTGCGGCATCGGTTCGTGGCTTCAGTTCTTCGGTTGTCATGGGGACCTTGTGAGAGAGATTTCTTTTGTTAGCCATCTTGGCAATCTTCTCGATGTATGCGGTCTGGGCCAGCCAGATCCGGCGATTGGGACGGTCCCTGTGGATTTCCATGCCCAGGAACCACTGAATTGGATCCCCTCCACTGATTTTATACTTCTCTTGGAGTTGTTGAGCGAGTTCATCGACTTGTCTTTGTCGGTTCTTTCGATACGCCACAACAATGTCATCAACGTAGAAGAAGATCAGGATGCCGTTCTTTTTGTAACAACAGGGCTCATGTGGTACTTGTTGGTATCCAAGCTCGGCAAGTGTTCTGGTGAATTCCTTCTGCCATAGTAACGGTGAAATCCGTAGCCCATACAGTGCCTTGTTGAGCATTAGGATGGTACCCTTCTTCTCGTAACCGCGAGGCATTCTCATGAAGATGTCCTGATCGATTGGAGCGTGAACAAATGCATTCACTACGTCGTATTGAATCAGCTCGAGATTGAACTTTGCGGCAATGGCAATCAACGTGCGAAACGACCGTCCCGCCAGAGTCGCGGCGTAGGTTTCTTGTGTTTGTCCTCGCGCTTGCTGGTCTCCTCTGACAACGAGCCGTGCTTTGCACTTCTCGAAGATGCCGTGCTTGTTGAATTTGTAAATGTACACCCACATGCAGTCCAGGATTTGCTTTCCTGCTGCACGGGGATCTTTCTTGCGGAGTTCGGTCCAGGATCTCATTTCGGCATGACTCTGTAAATGGTCAACTTCAGCTTGCTTGAACAGACTGCCGAATGGGTGGTTTATCAAGTCCTTGTGCCATTTTGGTGGCTCTGGGAGTTGCCTTCTCGGCATCTTCACCCCCTGACGTAGACGTCTCTCAATCTGGGCTTTGTCGAGAATGTTGCCATCTGACTTTGCCATGGGCGCTGCCTTTGTTCCGGCCATAAACGCGGCTTGCCACGGTGAATTCACCGGAGATTCAACGGCTGACGGGATTTCTTCTTCATCTGACCGTGTTTGTATGGTATGTGCCAGGAGTGCCGACGGTGGTGATCGAGGTGGTGTAGGGAGCAGTGTGAACTTGGCATCTGTGTAGGGGCCGTTTTGTCGGTCCTCCTCGGGCCGCACATTTTCTGCTTCCTCTACATTTCCTTCCTGGATCCCTCCTTCATCAGGTCCTTCTAGGCTTTCGGTTTCAAGAAGGTCTTCTCCCTCTGGGTCCGGTATTTCATTGTTGTCCGGGAGCATGTTTCTTTTTGTCCACTCAGCCAGTTGTTCAATATCTGTGGTGAGGAGTTCGTCCGTGAAACCTTCCCAGTTTCCGTCAAACACTTGGTGCTCATTGAAAATCACGTCTCGTGTGTTGATTATCTTTCCAGTGGACGGAATCCATATCCGGTAGATGTTTGACGATTGATATCCCACGAGGTAGCCAATCCAGGCCCGTGGTTCTAGGCGTTGATGCCTCCTCTTCTTGAGTTGAGCATCTGAGGTCATTGCATAGGCTTTGCAGCCAAATACTTTCAAGTGAGTCTGATCAGGTCTTGGATCTGGCCTTGGAATTCCCTGCCTTTTAGCGATAGCAGAGAAGAATCGGTAGTATGGTGTCTGCCAGTCCAATCCATAAGATGGCGTTCGGTTGTTGAGATAGACGGTTGTTCGTCCAATTTCTGGCCATAGGGAAGTCGGGAGCTTTGAACTTGTCCGTAGTGCCCGCATCTTCTCTTTTATTACACCCCCTGAGCGCTCCGCTCCACCGTTTTGTGCTTGTGTATTGGGTGCGGAGGGCTCGATTTGGATGTGTTTCGACTCGAGGTAGTCTTTGACGGCTCGTCTTCGGTTGAATATTTCGCCGTCACACTCAATGATCTTGACTTTTGTTTCGTGTTGGAGTTCCATCATTCCGAGAAAGGATTTGAGTATCTTGAGTATTGTGTCGCTGTCTCGGTTCGTGAGGTAGTAGTCCCATATGTATCCTGAGACTCTGCATGTAAGCAGGAGTTGTGAATTGTAGCCGTGAATACCCGGCTCATAGTCGTGAAAGTCCAGTGCTATTCTTTCGCCTTCTCGTTCAAGGATCTCCCTCGGTGAACGACGGATTTGCCTCGTGATCTTGGCTAGGGCGCATGCTTCGCATTCGACAGTTGTTGGTCCACGGATTCGCACCCCCTGAGACGTGTTCACCAGGTGTTCTAATGCCCTGGGTCCGGGGTGGCCAAGTCGTCCGTGCCAAAGAAGGGCTTCACTTGTCAGTGGTTTCCTTTTGGTGAATGTTGTATGTTTCTTCCTCCAGGCGCTGAATGTAGCCTTTGGTTCGTGAATTGGGTGTTCGATGACATATTGTCCGTGAATGTCCGTGAGTTTGCAGAGGATTGTTTTGTCCCGTCTCTTCAACGTAGTTGGATCCGCTTCATTGTCCCAAAAGATGCCCTTTCTCCGGAGTTGTCTCAGAGACACCAGTGTGGTCAAGAGCTTTGGGCATAGGGCAACGTTTTCGATCCATAGGACGGTTCCTCCGGTACAGACCGGCATTGTGCCGTACGCCTTGATGGGGAGTTGTCGGTCACCTGCCCATAGGTAATCATCGTGTCTGGCTGGCCGTATGTTGAACAGCCTTTCACGGTCATTGGTGATCGATATCGTGCTCGCTGAGTCCAGTATGACTGAGTGTTTCAGAGGGTATTCTTCCGTACTTGTGGCGAAAGCTCCCCTAGCCTCTACACTAGCCACACAGTACCCAGGGAGTCAATCCTCGATCTCGTCGACAGGTTCTTCCTTGGAAGGTCTTGGTGTCTTTGACTTGGACTTTGACCTCGGGCCTTTTATGGCTCGGACCTTTGCTTGCAGATCAGCATCGTCTTCAAGGGCCTTACGTACCTTTTCTTCAGTAGTTTTGTTCCTCCTGAAGCCTTCAAAAGCTTTCTCAGGGAAGACGTAGTAGCAATTTGCAAGGGCATGGTTCCTAGCGCACGCCTCGCATAACTCAGCGGGTTCTTTTGCCCTAGACTGACTGCGTTTCTGGCTTGTACGGGTTCCATGTGGTTTGTTCACACCTCGCCGATTGGGATTCCTTTCCTCAACAGTGTGAGCGTCCTCTTCACTGTCATGGTCTTTCAAGCCATCGTAGGTAGTTGCCCATGCTCCCCTTGCGGTTCTTGCAGGTTTGTTCTGCGCACCCAGAGCTTGCAACTCCTTCCGGAGGAGGTTTCCAATACCACGGTATGTGGGGCTCCCATTTGCAATTTTCTGCTCTTGTGTTTGCCTGAACGTAGTTGTCCACGTTGGCAGCGTCCCTTGTAGGGCTTGTAATAGGTCATAGACCCAGGCAATGGGTTGTCGTGCCTCCGCAATCCCTTGTTGGGTGGCTCTTGCCATAGCGGTTTCCCATCGATCCACCCAGAGCACGGTATCCTTCAGATTCCGTGGTGGTTTGAGAGCATTTTTGTATGCATTTCTTGTTTCTAGCAGGTCATCTGACCGCGACTGTCCGCATCTTTGCCGTAGGTTTTCATGCCATTCCCAGAGGGGTTCTCCCGGGATGCAGCACGTTAACTTGTAGGTCGGATTGACAGTTTGCATCACCCATTTCTTAAGCTTCTGGACTGCAGCCTGTTCTTCTTTGTATTCCGGCTCGAGTTGTTTATACCCTTGCAGGTCCAGATTGTAGAGCTTGAGGCCGGCATCGGTAAGGTCGGACAGCTGCCACTGGCCTTGTCGTTTTTCTTGGATGATTTCGGCTTCTTCGGCATCGTCGTCGGACCCGCCGATGGTTTGGGAAATGGCGCCTCTTGCGGCTGCAACGGTTTTCGTGTATTTTCGCAGTCGTAAGTCGGGTTTCTGCGGCTTTGGAAGGAGGTCTACTCGGTGGTTTATGTGGTCTTCGAGTCCGTAGGTTTCGGCTTGGAGAAGGAACTCATGGTTCCAACCATTCCATTCTTCCGCCTTCGTGAGCATCGCATTTTGGGTCTTCTTGTTGATTTCGTCGGCCATATTGATTGGCTTGAGGCAATGAGACTCTTAATTGTCAGATTCTACACCGCGTCACGGTTGATTATGGTGATTTCACAGGTAAAATCGTAGTTCTTGATGTTGTTGTATTGCTTGTCTTGTCCTGTCAGGTCCCTGCATTGCGGGGGCTGGTTTTGTCAGGCTAAAAGGTGGATGCCTCAGGCATTCACCGTGGTGATCCGTGAATTCACGGTGAATTCACGGTGAACCATCATCTCACGGTGAATTCACAGTCTAACGGTGAATTCACGGTGGATTCACCGGGAACCAGTCATTCACCATATGGTCTTCAATCTGACAGAAGCGGTCAGGCGTGGGCTGTTTTAAACTTCTTGTAGGCGCGATGGCCGTCGGCCAATCAACGGCATGCAGGCCAAATGCATACTTACGAGACGTGCTCAACTTTACCCTCAAACGCCACAAGTGCAAACAGTTTACATATATAAACATAAGTTTTAAAGTTATTATAGTTTTATTAATAAATATATTGTAAATTATTTAAATACTATAGATTTTAATATTATTTATTAAAAAAATTAAGATTTTATATTTTTAAAAATATTATAAAGATTATTATTAATTAATTAATTTAAAGATTATTTATAATTAATAATACTAATAAATTTAATATAAAGCCATTATTTTTCAATATTAAATAATTAATTTTTATATTTAAAAAGAATGAATACCACTTTGTTTACGGAAATTTTAGTTACCCTTGTCAGCTTGCCCTTTTTTTTTCTAGTGTATACCTTGGACACAGTCTTTTAAGTGGCGGTTCTACACTGTTACTAGAGGTTGAGGTGACATTTTGGAGCAGGCTGGCTAGATATCGGGCCGGCAGCGACGACTGCTGAGAGCAATAACTAAGTGGCAACAGTGGTATTCAAGCTGCGCACTCCGGACTGTGCAAGGGTCAACACAGGCCAGAAACAAACCTGTCAGAGTTATCAATGTAAATCCACAACAACACCAACTCATCATATTTCCAAATAGATCTGCATGCCATGTTACGAGTGATGGCATTCTTTTCATCACAAAATCATCTCATAGGCATGAAGTCTTGGAATTTCTCACTCCCTATGGGCTCAAATAAACCAAAATGCACCGGCAGAAACTGGGGCCCTTTGCTAGTTCTCATCTCTCAGGTTTTGAGCGGCCTAATGAACCTCTGCGTGAAAATTCTCGAGACAGAATTCTCCAACCCGATCAGCCCGTTCAACATACTCAAAGTCCGCATGATACTTACTCTCAACTTGTCCTTGATATACTGCTGGGTAAAAAACATTGATGACTTCCCCGCCGGCCCACGCGGGGTGCGCTGGCTCATGATTTGGAGGTCTGCCGGGGGCTGTTGCGGTGCCATCGGATTCTACTACTCTCTGGATTACCTCCCCTTGTCGGAGGCCAGTATGCTTAACCTCTTGGCGCCGTTGGGTTGCTGTCTTGCGAGCGCGGTGCTCATGAGGGGCGGCGTGTCGAAGGTGCAGTTTGGTGCGGTGGTCACGAGTTCTGTTGCTGTACTCATCACCCTGCACCCCAAATTTATATCCCAGCACCTTAGCCTCGGGCAGGATGTTGCCGGTGAAGACAACATGAAGGAAACGGGGAGCATGCTGACGGGAATCATGTTTGCATTATTGGGGGCCTTTGGTGGCACCGTAAGTGATTTCGCAATCTCCAAGAGTTTTTGAAGTATTGCCTTCTGTGTCGCATGGACAGAGCTGATTGATTCTTTCCATACCAGTGTGCTTATACCTCTATCCGCTTCATTGGTACTCGCGCCCATCCACTCATAAGCGTGAACTACTTTGCAGCCACAATGATAGCTGTGTCTAGTATCGCTATTCTCCTGCAACGGGGTTCGAGCCAGTTGGAGTTTGATCTTCTACAAGGAGCTCTCCTTGTAGGAATCGGAATCTTTGGCTTTCTTCAGGTAAGTCAATAGCTTTGCGGTTCGCCGTGAGTTAGGACAACGACTGGATCTCATTGACATCATCATTTCAGGAGTTCATTTTGACCTCTGGTCTCTCCATCGAGCCGTCTTCATCATCTACCTTGTTTATCTTTTCACAGGTACTTTTCGCAGGATTGTTAGATTGGGTATTCTGGGGCATCATTCCTCAGCTGACGTCGGTAATTGGGGGGTTAATGTTGATCTTGTCGTTGGCAGCAGTATTGATGGACAAGAGTACCGAGACGCGGTCAAGGGATTATGAGGAGAAGGGTACCTCGAGAATTTACAATTGGTTTCTGGAGAAGGTAGGTAGGAAGGAGGTAGACAAGACTGATCTTGAGTCGGTCGGTCTGGCAAGTCTGTTGATATCTGACGACGACACAAGCCCGGAGGATTGATTTGTTATAGCTGTGCATGACTTTCTTACTTGAATTATGGCCGCCAGAACTATTGAGATATTTACACGGGGAGCTCAGACAACATGCTGACATCACTTCGGGGTTTTTGAATTGGATGACGACGTATTTTAAATATGCAATTCGCATTTGCTTCATCTCACCGTGTGTAATTGGAACTCATTTCTAGGGAAGGCCTTGACGAGCAATCGCATGGTTTGTTGTGACTCGCTCCATTCAAACACTCAAAAATGGTCTGCAATACCTGCTTTCCACAAGAAAGTGACCAGGTGCTGAATGATCAATTGATCACAAAATATACGTGTAAGGACCTCCGGCGCAAAGTAAATACCCCGGACAATTCACTCTGACTATTGACTATTTGTATTGTTTTTGTTCCTCCTCTAAGCTGGAACGAGAAAAGCCCTCGAAGACGATGAATCGATGACTCTGTGAGACAAATTACGTCGCGAGTCCAGCTGAAACCCTCTCGGCGCCCCAGAATACATGACTAGAACACGGTGCACATGATGACTATTATGGTTGATCGACCCTAAAGCCCTCTTATTGTTTTCAGCTCACCGTCCTCAAATCTTGCCCATCCCTCTGCCTTGTGCTTTATAGCATTCTTGCTGACGGCGGTCACGACACTGTCCCAGTCTCGGCATAGGTGTGTGTTGCCCCAGCCAGTCAAGACGACATCGGTGGGGTTATCTATCTCAGGGTGTTCTAAGGTCATGTCGCCATGACACATGACCGCCTTTTCACAGTCAACGTCAGTGACCTATGAACTAGTGAAAAGTCACATAGACCAATGGGAAAGATTATTTTTCGGGGCATCGGAGGCATACCTGGCGAAGCGTTTCCACGCAGTGATGGAGATGGACTTGATCCGCGTTCGACCCTCCAGTCTCTTCATAGGTGAGCAAAGCATGCTTGACAACAGCCTGTTATGGTTCAGGCTAGTCAGCAGTTGACTTCAAAGGTATTTAGAAGGAGATGTGTCAAGTATGATGAACTCACAACGCAATGCACCTGATGCATTACGGCCACCCCAAAACCCTCACTTTCCTCTTCCCATTCATCAGGATTGGCAGCCACGTGCTTCATCTTCATGCCCCAGCCTTGAAAGCCCCCAGTGCTCGGTTTCGGGAATGAAACCCACGTAGTGGGATAGATTTCATCCCACGGGTTGACCGAATCGGTCTTGTTGATGCCAACCTCGCCCACCATGTAGTCGGGGGGCTTGGCGTTGATAAATCGCTCATTGTTCACGATGAGCTGATGTTTCCATGGAACTTGGCGAAAGCGTGAGTGACTTGGGTCGAAACAATTGAGGAACGATGATTCACCCAGAACACTCACTCTTGCCAAACAGCGTTTCTGATTCTAGTTCGCAGACTGTGTCTCGGCCGAACAACCCGGCGTGGCCAAAGAACACGCCGAATAATGCCACGAGCATGAGTGCATTCGCGGTGAAGGAGCATGCCAGAAGCCGACTGTGGCAGCAGTGTGTAGATCCTGTAGGTCCGCCATCATTATCGTTATTGTGGATAGGTTGGTATGTTTGAGACCCGGGACGGCTCTTGTGCTTCACCTGACCGAATCGCTGGCCGAAGAATTTGGTAAATTGATCCATCTCTACACAATGCGTTAATGGCCCACGAGGGGGTGAGTAAAAAGAAGCGATTACAAGGCCAGATTGCAAGTAACGGGAATGGTGCACAATTGAGAAGTCAATAACTGAATATCATTAAGGCGCTGTGTAATTTTTCAAGCAGTGTCCCGAATTTTGGTAGATGTCGGTCTTGAGAAGTGACTTTCTGACGATGGGATGGCGCAAGACCGTGAAACTGATGACTCTGCTGCTTTCCAGGAGACCTCGATCTCCCGATCCTCGTAGCGTTTCCCGAAGCTCGTGCCAAAGAGACCAACCAGATCAGTCGCCGCCATCTCAAACGTCAGCCAGTGCTGTACAAGCGGCAACTCAACTGCCGGTCCCTGGCAGGGTTTCTTGTATGCATTACCGCGGATTAGAGGAGTGGGTCGGGCTAATGCGAGCCTCAAAACTACAATTGTTCCAGGGTAGAAGCTTTATCATCTCCACCGGGTACATCATGCACATGTAACTACTTCGTGACCTTGTCGACGAGTGGATCTCAACGGACGGATGACCAATTGCGGGTGGCTCTACTGAAACTTAATTGGTCCCTGCCATGACCGGTACTACGACCCCTCATCATCTAGCGAGATACCTGAATGGGGTATTCATGGCCCATGATAGTCAGTACCCAGGTAAGTACCAAAGTACTACATAGTATTGAAGCCGCATCCCAACCCCGATATATTCTGCAAAGTATTCGGCCACATTATTATCTGTGGTATGCGCTATCTCGCAAGACACCTTTCCGCGGCATTTGTTCGGAATCACGAGAACCTAAATTGGACAAAGGTTTGTTCCGTTCCCACTGCGGGTCTATCTTGGCGGCCACTTATCGTGCGTGTTCATGACATAGGTGATATTTGTAGGGTGGCAATCCTAAACAGTACAGAGAAACCCGAGACCGAGCGCGCATCGGGGGCGAGTGAGCGCGGTATCGCGGAAAGCCATGGCCCTAGCAGCTGTGGAGTGATTGGACAAACAGCACAAGAGGGTAGTTGGGGTACAATCGCTATGAGGATACATCGTTATCCTGGATCACGAAAGAACATCTCTGCGGTAACGCGGCAAGGGTGCCAAGCGCAGATGAATCAAGTCTTCATGAGTAATGGCTAACGGGGACAACTTCAAATGCTCGGAAACACAAAAACTCTGACCCACATAACACTTTCAGGCTGCATTGGCTACGACTCCCGTATTTCTCGGTAAGAATCATGGAGCTGGATAGGCCCGGATAATCCATTTTTCGCTCAGCAACTTAACGAAACCGAGCGGGACATGTGTGACTTGTAGTCTGCGAGGTTATGCGTAAAACGGGGGAAAGCGAGGGGGCGGGGCCAGTGTAATCAGAGCACCGAGGCTATGTTTACTCGTTGGAGCCTCTCAATAATTCGAAGATACTGCTACTTGAGCAAATGCTGGAGATGCAACTAATACCCGATGGAATATGAAAGTAAAATTGCCAATGCCTTCGTTTACTCGGACATGGGCTGGAAGGCGCCAGGGCTGACTGCGAAGACATTGTGCCTGATTTAACTGAATTCACCTCCAGTGCATCCCTAAAATATTGATTCCTGTCCGGGCTCTGTTAGGGGTAGTCTCAGTCTTCTCCTGACCACGTGGGTGCCGCTGGTTGCTCAGGTGCCTACGACTTCCACCAAAATGGGTCCAGCTGCCACAACCTCTGCGTATGCGCCTGCGCTGTCTCGCTCCCAGAAACTCCTCAGTTCCAACTCATCTTCTTTATTGTCCTCCTTGGCGCAGTCATGTCACCTCCTGGTTGACTCCATTGTGGATGCTTATCCGCCTTCTCCTTTGCAATCTTCCATGTTTGCCGCGTTCCTCTCCTCACCTTCGGACAGACAGCTGTACGTTGCACGATTGGTGTTTACAGTTTCAGATCTTCCAAATGACCGAGCTCAACGAGTCGCCCTCCTGGAGCGATTTAGTCGCGCGTGGGGCATTACGGTGCAAAAGAACGAATTGTTACGGGCTCGTCTTGCGCAGGGACCGAGTGGGAGGGACTACTTGGTCATCACAAAGGATCCGCTGACATATGAACCCGTCCATGGCGTTACCCTGGACAAATTTCTTCAGGATGGAGACCAATTAGAGACAGACTACGGATGGCCTCTGATGAGACTGTCAGTGCTAGAGGAAGGGAAGCATTTTGTCTGGACCATTAGCCATGTCTTATACGACGGCTGGTCCTTACCCCTGGTCTTGAACGATTTCGTGGAGGCATGGAAGGCGAGCACCGATACGCTCAGCACCAAACCAGGGCATTTTTTCAGCCCTAGACCTGCTTTCAAGAACTTCATCAAGTACCTGGTCAAGGCCAGAAAAACGAATCTCGATGCAGCTCTCGAATTTTGGAGGAGTGAGATTTCGAAGGGGCAAGAGGAATGTGTTCAATTCCCGCAAATACCCGGCAACGGTAGTGGGTATGTCCCCTCGACCAGCGCATTTCACTCCGCATACGTCACAGTGCCTTGGCCTCATCCATCTAGAGGTGCTTCCGGAATACAGCTGGATGAGCCTCGGTCATCTTCGTCATCTGTGCTGCCATCAACGTATCTGTGGGCGGCATGGGCGATGGTGCTATGGAAGCACACGCAGAGTTCGAGCGTCATTTTCGGCGCCACCCTCAATGGCCGGCGGTGTCCCGTCGCCGGCATCGAGGAAACCACAGGGCCAACCATGAACACCGTGCCTGTCAAGGTGCGCATGGACCGAGAAATGGTCGCTGGGGACTTCCTGCAGCATCTACAGGCGAAGGCGAACAGCTGTGCGGAGCACGGCTGGCTGGGCGTCCAAGATATCCTCTGCATCTGTGGCAGGGACACGGGCAAGATGAACTCGGTCATGGTAGTACAGCCAGTTTCTAGTCGGGAAGATGGGCAGAGTGACATGTTTGATGCCATACTGTGGCCGACAGGCCTGGTATTTGATGATGCAAGGAGCAGTGCCATCCAGCACAACATTGGGATGTGCCTGATCTGCACGCCCTCCGACACGGGATTGTCCGTCAACCTGCAGTACGATCCGAATATCAAGACGGAAACCGAAGTAACCTGGATCGTTGGCCAGTTCACCACCGCGTTGAAGCAGCTCGTGTGTGATGGCTTCAAACACTCGCCACTCGGGGACATTCGATTGTCGTCTGACGAAGAAGCGGAGCAGATACAAAGGTGGAACTTTTCGCCCCCTGAACCCGTGGAAACTTGTCTTCACGACTTATTCGAGGCGCAGGCGAGGGCCACGGGCAACGCAGAGGCGATCTGCTCTGCCGAAGGAAGCGTCACCTACGCGGAGCTGGATGCATACTCCCGACATCTGGCTCGGTTCCTGCGCGGGACAGACCTCGGGCCAAAGTCGATGATCCCACTGGCCTTTGAGAATTCGTGGCTGGCAGTCGTGGCAATAATCGCAGTGCTACGCGCAGGTGCATGCTATGTGCCCATCGACCCCAGCACACCGCGGGAGAGATTGGTCTTGATTTTGAAGCAAGTCGACGCAAAGATACTGATCTTCTCCGAGAGCTCGTCTGCTCATATCAAGTCGGCCGGTGGCCAGGCAGTCGGTGTTGAGATGCTGAAACTGACGGCTCTCTCACTCTCCAACATCTCGACATCGTATAAATCAAGGGCAGACATAACTCTCCCCCGGGTGTCTCCGTCCAGCATTGCCTACACAATCTTCACATCAGGAAGTACTGGAGTCCCAAAGGGTGTCTGCATGTCCCACCGCGCCTCGTCTACCGGCAACACCACCTACGCGAGAAAGCTTTCCCTCTCCCCTCATTCACGCGTGCTCCAGTTCGCATCTTTGTCATTCGACGTATCGTGCCTAGAGATCTTTGCCACTCTGCTCTCCGGAGGCTGTATCTGCGTCCCATCCGTGCAAGACCGGCTTCTGAACCTCCACTCAGCCATCCAGAGACTGGGATGTGATGTCCTTGTGCTCACTCCGACCGTGGCAAAGTTACTGCAGGCCGAGTTCGTCAAGGACCCATTACCTGTCAATACGCTTTGCCTAACCGGAGAACCATTGACGGCCAGCGACGTGGAATTCTGGTCACCGAGGACGAGATTGGTGAACGGGTACGGCCCCACCGAGACCTGCTTCTGCACATTCTCGCGTCCGCTCAGCACGGATTCGAGCGCCGGCAATATTGGCTACGGCTCTGGGTGCATCACCTGGATCGTCGACGAGTTCGGGACAGCGTTGGCACCACTGGGCACTCAAGGGGAGTTGTTCATCCAGGGGCCCATTGTGGCAAACGGATATCTTGATGATGCCGATAAGTTGAACTCGTCATTCATCGCGAACCCGGCATGGCTCCCGAAAGGATGGAATGATAATGGGACAAATGCTTCTGCCTACAAGACCGGCGATCTGGCGAGGTACAATTCGGACGGGAGTATCGAGTGTTTTGGCAGGAAGGACTCCCAAATCAAGGTCCGGGGCATGCGGGTCGACCTGGGAGAGGTCGAAAAGGCAGTCTCGTCCCTCGGGCATAAGGCTGTCGTCCTCGTGCCCACAGAAGGTCCAGCCGCTGGCAATATCACAGCTGTGGTGGCTTTTGAGCACCCTGGCGGTGCCAAGAGTCTCGACGGACTTCCAGATGCTGAGCCTAGTTCCCCATTGACCCTCCAACTTCTAACTCTACGCCACCACATCAGCTCCCTGATACCTTCTTACATGCACCCCACAGCCTGGATACCAACCTACTCACTACCCATGTTGCCATCCGCCAAGATCTCCCGAGCGGCTATTAAAAGCTTTGTAACCCAACAGCTTCAGGACGGCTGGGTGACCGCCTGGGCCGCCATGCTAAATGCCGCCGATCTGAAGAGCTCTACGATACAGCCCGAGGAAACTATGGCGATCGAGGTTGCTCGGATGGTCGACAAGCTGATTGGAACTGCAAGTGGCCATCGTAGCGTCACAGGAAGCAGGCCCTACCATGACATCGTCCCGTCCCGAGCCGGCATCGACTCTATCAAGACGGTTCAGCTGGTGCGAATGCTCTCGGAGAGGTACAAGATTTCCCTGAAAATGGCCAGGATGTCGGGTGGCGAGATGAGCATTCGTGACATCGCAAAATATGTCGAGCAATTGAGAGCCTGTCCTGATGGGCGGGAAGACCTCCCACTCCAGCGAGTAGACTTGGTCGACGAGTACCGCCAACTTGCAGACGTTCTCGAGGACCATGCCACCACAAAGGTTGGCGCGCACATGCCGTCGAAGCTGGCCGGAACCATCTCTACTTTGTTCATGACGGGAGCAGCAGGGTATCTTGGTGTTGAAGTCTTACACCAGCTAGTTCAACGCCCTGGAACTACCAGCGTGATCGTCCTGATCCGGGCCGACGGCCTGAAACAAGGTCTCGACCGGCTGGCTGCAATGGCCGAACGCATGGGGTGGGACCTCACTCCATATCTTCCTAAAATCGAAGTCTGGCTCGGTGATCTCTCCAATCCTACTTTAGGGCTCAAAAGTCAACAATGGGAGCGGCTTCATGGTCGCAGCCTGTCGCACGACCTGATCGACGCGATCATCCACGTCGGAGCTGTCGTCAACTGGTCCCACAGCTACAACCAGCTAAAGGCCGTCAATGTCTCTTCCACACTGACCTTGCTGAATGCTTGCACGGAATCTCTCAAACGGAACGGAATCAAGCCGCGCTTTGTCCAGATATCCGGGGGCCGAGAGCCCACCTCATCGTTTGCAACCCCGACATGGGAAACCGACAGCCTCCAGCTCGCCCGTGAGCTCTCTACGCCAGGGACATTGGGCTATATCCAGACGAAATTCCTCTCTGACCTCCTCGTTTACAAGTGGGCAAGTCTCTACGGCGGGCTCGAGGATGCGAGTTCCCGCGTCGTGATGCCCGGTTACATTATGGGAGGAGCACCACTCGCTGTTGCACATACTGACGACCTTCTCTGGAGATTGGTGAGCACCAATGTCAGGTTGGGTATGTACAGCAGCGGCCAGCCGGTGCAGGATGGTTGGGTCTACCTCGCCAGCGCTGCAGCCGTCGCCCGAAGGGTACTGGGCTGTCTGTTCTCGGATGCCACCAGAACAGTCCCGTCAAGCTCACTTGTAGGGGTTAGTGGCGAGGGCAGCACAGAGGAAGTTACCGTCCCCATTTTGGATGGTCTCCCAGAGGGTGCCTTCTGGGAGCAGGTGTCCAAGTCGGGCTATCCCCTAACGGCTACTCCTAGGGATTCGTGGCTCGCCGCCGTCGAGGAGGCGGTCAAGGCCGAAGGTGTCAGACATCCTCTCTACCCAGTGCTACATTTTGTCAAGCAGGGTGTCGGTCTGGGCGGTACATTGCCTGCTTGGGATATCCGCGAGGAGCATGCTGCTGAGGTGAGGACGGAGGTGGAGAGGGACATCGCCGCCAACTTGGCCTTTTTGAGGAGCACAGGGTTCTTAGCGACTGTTGACGGCGGTTGATCTCATGGGGCTGTTGGCTTTTCTACTATTGTCAGACAGCAAGCCGCGAAAACAAAAAGCAAGGAATTCAGAATGAAGCTGCTCTCGCTCGCCGCGCCCCTCATGCAAACCTTCACACAACGATCTCTTCACCTCCAGCAGTTTTTCCTAGTCTACATCCGGGCCTTGCTGCCTGCCATAGGTCCCTCCACAACAACGCATGCACACCTTAGGAATTAAATGAGCTTTTTCGGGTTTCCGCTTCGCGGCCGCAGTAATTCTTTGCTAACCATACCGCGACCCATTGGGCAGCCTCCTACCTGAGGATGCAGGAATCTCCTATAGGATAGCCTCCTATTGAACTACCATGTACAGAGACACATCCTATGAGAGGTCTCGGTCACAGAGGCTTCACAGTGCCATGGTGTAGTTTTTGGTGTTGTGGCAGTGTTATGATAATACATATGTAATGTATGTGACTCAGGGTTACCGACTCAGGCTACAAGGAGACTGAGCACATGCAACCAGTTAAACGTGCAGATTTGGCGACAGACGGGCAGCAAGGGATAGGTGTGGTACGGAGAACCACGGGAGAGGCTTGACTTCCGGTTATCATTTTCATGCAGACTACGATTGCCACTTTCAGCCCTAATTGTTGGTGACTGTAAGGAAATACAAATCCACCATGACATATAGAGTTTTGCCAAAAAGGACGCATTCCTAGTTCATTGTGTCACCAATTCCTAGTCTTGACTCCAGTCTCTCATCCCGTCCATAGCCACCACGTAAGCGACGTAGCTGCTAATTTTGCACCTGCTCGCACAAGGCTGTGCCCCTATATCAACAAAACCACATACTGTCATTATATAACCCATTCATCATCCTCGATAAGTCTGGGGTTCCAAGTCCCGTGACTGGATCCCAGCCCTTGGCCGCTTCCCACCCGGCACCCGGGATAACTGGTGAATGGGAACCATTTAAGACAACGGAGCCATTGCAGCCCCATGACGAGCCCTCGGTCACATCACTCAATATCCCCGAGCACAACTGGTATAGCCAAGGATTCAAGAATCCCAGTGGCGGTAGTCCGTCCTTTATCCTCGCTGCATTGAGCAGGGAGACTACTGATGCGAAAATTGGCGATGCAGCACTGTTGAACCTGATCAGTTTGCGAGCGACTATGATCAACCATGAAGGGGCTGCTCGGCGTCCGAAAAGCCAGAGTAGCACAGGGTGAAGTTACTCACCTGGTACCTCCAACGCGCCTGTCCTGGCCGTCGTGCCGGATGAGGATCTTGTTTGCCTGCGCCGCGACATCCGGGATTGCTCGCCCTTGCGGGTTATATAGCCCATCCCAGCGGCCGCCAACCGTTGCTCCGAGGTACCCAGCGACCGCAGAAGCTTGGTACTGCGGGCGTGGGAAGACGTCCGAGAACCCACCAGAGGAGAACGGGACGGCGCGTTCGCACGGCTCGAACCTTTCTGTGCCTCCAACGGCGGTGACCCACGGACATGATGCCGGGAAGTTTGGGAGAAATCGGGCACCTTCCCCACGAGCCCAGCCTCGGGGCTTGTTCGCGTTGGCCTGGCAGCTCTTGCCGACGCCCGAGTCGCCGGACGCGACAAGGACGCTGACTCCCCTGACCCCTAACTGGGCCAGCATCTTGCACACCTTCCTCGCGTACGGGATCGGCATCGACTGCTCTGTCTCTGCAAATGAGAACGTGAGCGTCGTCGGGAGTCCCGCGTTCGGCAGCGCGAGTAGGGCAGCCAGGAATTCCAAGTACGGCTCGTTGCGAGTTTGGTCGGGCTGTTCTGAGTCTGGGAACCAGGGGGCTCGTCCTGAATGGGAATATACGGTGACCGAGACTTGCTTTGCTAGCGATACTGCTAGTTCGACGTCAAGGTCGACTTCCGCTGAATCGGAGGTCTCGTCAACGCTTAACTCTGTGAGCAAGATGATAAAGGGCAACGTAATGTTTTTTTCAGGCAAATGATCTACCACAAAATTCTGCAAGTCTGTCACACTCAACTTTACCCAAGAAATGCCGCTATCATTAAGCGGCCATTGATAGTCTAATTAATATCAGAAGAAACGTTGATCCTATATAAATGTCTGAGATAATTTAAAATGATGATATCGTTGCAGAATGAGTGATTCAGCGCGCTGAAATCGCTTCTATTATAATATTTATTAACCAAAGTCAGATCTATGTATATTTCTAGATCATTTAAGGTTTCTAAAGAATAAAATCCTTTGAAAGGGTGTATTGGGTTGATGTATTTCTTTATATTTTCTAGCAGCGAGAAAAAAGATTTACTTAGATAAGACTCACCGTTTTTCTTGAAGCGATATATGCAGAAATCAGCACCCAATAGATCATTCGCTTTTATCAGACTCGTATTAATATAAATAAAATGTTTATTTTTAATAAACTTATATATAATATCTTTAAATTTTATTCACTTTAATACTATATATTTTAATTAATTATTAAATTATAATAATATTAAGGCCTTTTCATAACTTAAATAATGACTATATTATTTACTCATTAGGTTAGATATCTAGAGAATAATATTTATCAGATTCTATACCGCATCACAGTTAATTATAGTGATTTCATAGGTAAAATTATAATTTATAATAATATTATATTACTTATCTTTTTCTATTAAATCCTTATATTATAAAGATTAGTTTTATCAAGTTAATAAATAAATACCTTAAGTATTTATTATAATAATCTATAAATTTATAATGAATTTATAATAAACTATTATTTTATAATAAATTTATAATTTAATATACCCCCTTAGATTAATATATTATAATAAGCTAGATTTTAATCCTCTTTTATCACTTCTTATCTATATTTTATAAGATTTTCTAATAAATTTTAATCTTTCCTTTAATTATTAATATCTTTTAAGCTTAATTATTAAAGAAATCTATTCTATTTTTTAATTAATAATATCTTAATTAACTTATTTATTATTATTTATATTAATAAAGTATATTTTATATTAATAATATTATTTTAAACCTCTTATTATAATTAATAATTATAAATATTTATATATTATAATTTTATCTTAAGTTAAATAATTTTAAAATTTATTAAGTTTATAATTTATATATTATTATACTTAATTTTAATTTTCTTTTTATTTAATTTTATTAATAGTTTTATAAAAAGTTTATTTATAAATAAGGTTTCTTTTATTATTTATATTAAGGTAAAAAATTCTACCTTTATTATTAATATTATAATTATATTTTATTTATTAACTTTTTATTTAATCATTCCTTTAAATAACTTTATTATAAATATTTAAGAATTCTTTTAATTAATAATATTATTAATAAAAGAAGAGTTATTTATTATTATAAATTTATCTATATTTATAAAATAAAGAATAAGATATTTAATATTTTTAAGATAAAGAAATATTTAATTTATAATATTATAATATTTTTAACTTAAATTTATAAAGAATTATATAAGCCTTAATATAATAAATATAATATTTAATTAAATAGATATTATAATAAATAATATAAACTTAATCTTTTATTAATAAGAGTTAATTTTAATAGGTTTTATAATATTATTTTATAGCTTTAATTCTTTAATTATTATAAAGATCTTATAAGAAAGATTTCTTTTATTAATTATCTTAATAATCTTCTTAATATATATAATTTAAGTTAATTAAATCTAATAATTAAGATAATCTTTATAAATCTTTATATTTAAGAATTATTAAATTAAATCCTTTTTATTAATTTTATATTTCTTTTAAAATTATTAAATAAATTTATCAATTTATCTTTATTAATTCTTTTAATATATTATAATAATATTATTAATATAAAAGAAGATTAAAATATTATTCTTTTTATAATAATAAGGCTTATATAATATTTATTAATATTTAAGCTTAATAAATATTTTAATAAATTCCTTTTATTATAATAATAATAAAATCTATAATTTATATAATATCTTATTAAGTATTAAGATAATACCCTTTTTTTTATAATTATAAGATATTCTTATAAAGATATCTTAATTAATTAAAATATAAATAAATATATTTATTATATTATATTAAATTAACTTAAAATTAAACTTTATAATAATAATAATTAATATATAAAATAATTATCTTATTAAAATTATAATATAAATTTCTTATATTTATCTTTATATTTATTAATCTCCTTTAATAATAAGTTATATTTTATATTTTTTAAAGATATTATATTTATTAAATTTATAAATATATATTTATATATAATTTAAGATTTACTTTCTTATTATATAAGGATCTTTCTTATAAATTTTAATTTAAGATTTTATTTTAATATAATTTTATAAATAATTAACTTTAATTTATTTAAATAAATTATTAAATAAATAATTTATTAAATCTTTATATTATTTTAATAGCTTTAAAAATTATTTTTTTAATATCTTTATCCCTTAATATAAATATCTTTTAATTTAAGCTTTATTAAGAATATTATTATTTAACTTTATTATAAATATTATTTTTATTTTAATTATAAATATAAGTTATTATAATAAATTTATTAAAAATTTAATAGCTAATAAGATTTCTTTTTTATTTAATTATATTTATATAATATATATTAAAAGTATTAATAATAATAATTAAGGTAATATAAGGAGTAATATAAACTTAATATTTATATAAGGATTATTTTATTAATTCTTTTTAAGTTATATATTTTCTATTTCCTTTATATTTCTTTCCTAAATCCTTCCTTTATTAAATCTTTTTAAGCTTTTAATTTTAAAAAGATCTTTTCCCTTTAAATCTAATATTTTATTATTATCTAAGAATATATTTTTCTTTATTTATTTAATTAATTATTTAATATTTATAATAAAGAGTTTATTTATAAATCCTTTTTAATTTTTATTAAATATTTAATATTTATTAAAAATTATATTTTATATATTAATTATCTTTCTAATAGATAAAATTTATATTTAATAAATATTTAATGATTAATATCTTATAAAATAATTAATTTAAGCTTATAATTCTAAATATTAATATCTCTTTTTTTTAAATTAAATTATTAGATTCTATACTACATCACGGTTAATTATAATGATTTTATAAATAAAATCATAATTCTTAATATAATTATATTACTTATATTCTTTTATTAAATCTTTATATTATAAAGGCTGATTTTATTAAATTAATAGGTAAATATCTTAAGTATTTATTATAATAATTTATAAATTTATAATAAATTTATAATAAAATATCATTTTATAATAAATTTATAATTTAACAGTAAATTCATAATAAATTTATTAAAAATTAATTATTTATTATATAATCTTTAATTTAATACACCCCTTTAAACTAATATATAATAATAAGCTAAACTTTAACCCTTTTTTATTACTTCTTATTTATACTTTATAAGATTTTTTAATAAATTCCAATCTTTTTTCTAGTTTTTAATATCTTTTAAGTTTAATTATTAAAAAAATCCATTTCACTTTCCAGCTAATAATATCTTAATCAACTTATTTATTATTATTTATATTAATAAAATATATTCTATATTAATAATACTATTTTAAATTTTTTATTATAATTAATAATTATAAATATTTATATATTATAATTTTATTTTAAGTTAAATAATTTTAAAATTTATTAAATTTATAATTTATATATTATTATATTTAATCTTAATTTTCTTCTTATTTAATTTTATTAATAATTTTATAAGAAATCTATTTATAAATAAAGTTTCTTTTATTATTTATATTAAGATAAAGAATTTTACCTTTATTATTAATATTATAATTATATCTTATTTATTAACTTTCTATTTAATTATTCCTTTAAATAACTTTATTATAAATATTTAAAAACTTTTTTAATTAATAATATTATTAATAAAAAAAGAATCGCTTATTATTATAAATTTATTTATATTTATAAAATAGAAAATAAAATATTTAATATCTTTAAAATAAAAAAATACTTAATTTATAATATTATAATATCTTTAATTTAAATTTATAAGGAATTATATAAGCCTTAATATAATAAATATAATATTTAATTAAATAAATATTATAATAAATAATATAAATTTAATCTTTTATTAATAAAAGTTAACTTTAATAAGTTTTATAATATTAATTTATATTTTTAATTCTTTAATTATTATAAAGACCTTATAAAAAAGATTTCTTTTATTAATTATCTTAATAATCTTTTTAATATATATAATCTAAGTTAATTAAATTTAATAATTAAGATAGTTTTTATAGATTTCTATATTTAAAAATTATTAAATTAAATCCTCTTTATTAATTTTATATTTCTTTTAAAGTTATTAAATAAATTTATTAACTTATCTTTATTAATTCTTTTAATATATTATAATAATATTATTAATATAAAAGAAGATTAAAATATTATTCTTTTTATAATAATAGGATTTATATAATATTTATTAATATTTAAGCTTAATAAATATTTTAATAAATTCCTTTTATTATAATAATAATAAAATCTATAATTTATATAATATCTTATTAAGTATTAAGATAATACCCTTTTTTTTATAATTATAAGATATTCTTATAAAGATATCTTAATTAATTAAAATATAAATAAATATATTTATTATATTATATTAAATTAACTTAAAATTAAACTTTATAATAATAATAATTAATATATAAAATAATTATCTTATTAAAATTATAATATAAATTTCTTATATTTATCTTTATATTTATTAATCTCCTTTAATAATAAGTTATATTTTATATTTTTTAAAGATATTATATTTATTAAATTTATAAATATATATTTATATATAATTTAGGATTTACTTTCTTATTATATAAGGATCTTTCTTATAAATTTTAATTTAAGATTTTATTTTAATATAACTTTATAAATAATTCACTTTAGCTTATTTAAATAAATTATTAAATAAATAATTTATTAAATCTTTATATTATTTTAATAATTTTAAAAATTATCTTTTTAATATCTTTACCCTTTAATATGAATATCTTTTAATTTAAGCTTTATTAAGAATATTATTATCTAACTTTATTATAAGTATTATCTTTATTTTAATTATAAATATAGCTTATTATAATAAATTTATTAAAAATTTAATAATTAATAAGATTTCTTTTTTATTTAATTATATTTATATAATATATATTAAAAATATTAATAATAATAATTAAAGTGATATAAAAAATAATATAAACTTAATATTTATATAAAGGTTATTTTATTAATCCTTTTTAAGTTATATATTTTTTATTTCCTTTATATTTCCTTTTTAAATCCCTCTTTTATTAAATCCTTATAAGCTTTTAATTTTAAGATAATCTTTTCCCTTTAAATTAAATATTTTATTATTATTTAAAAGTATATTTTTCTTTATTTATTTAATTAATTATTTAATATTTATAATAAGAAGTTTATTTATAAAACCCATTTAATTTCCATTAAATACTTAATATTTATTAAAAATCATATTTTATATATTAATTATCTTTTTAATAAATAGAATTTATATTTAATAGATATTTAATAATTAATATCTTATAAGGTAGCTAATCTAAACTTATAATTTTAAATATTAATATCTCCTTTTTTTAAATTAAGCATCTAAGGTTATTATATAAGCTTTATAATTAAATATTTTTAAATAAATTTAATTAAATCTTAGATTTAACCTTAAAATTCCCTACCTTTTAATAATAATAAAGAAGAATTAATAATATAATATTTATTAATTTAATTTATAAATTAATATTTAATTATTAAGATAAATAATTATTTATTTAATTTTTAATTATAAAGAAATTAAAAGCTTTAAATTTATTTATAATACTTATATCTTCTCTTTAATTATACCCTTTAAATATTCTACTTTATTATTTTATATTTATATATTAAATATAAAGGGCTTAATTTAAATATATTTTAACTTAAGATAATCTTTAATAATTTATCTTTAATTAAATATTTTATTATTATATTTAATAATCTTAATTTTTATTTTATATTAAAATTTTATTATTTTAAAAAAGGATTTAAATATTTTAAATATTATATTATTATCTTAATTTATAAGATAATAATCCTATATATATCTTAAGATTTTATATATAAATAAGAATTATAAATTATAATTATAAATACTTAATTTATAATTATAAAAGTTTAATATTATCCTTTTACCTTTTTATTTAAGGATCTCCTTTAATAAATAATAGATTTACCTTATATTTTTAATTAAGATATATATTTTATATTTAATAATTATTAATTTATAAATTTATATCCCTTAAAATATATTTATTAAATATTTTAATACCTTAGATTTAAAATAATTAAATTATTTATATTAAAGAAAAGCTTTATTTATTAATAATTTCCTTTTAATAAATATTATATATTTTTTCTTTTAAATATTAAATATAGCCTTTAATTTATAAATTAAGTATTTAATAATATATTATTTATAAATATTTATAAATTTATAAAGGATTATTTTAATTTTATTTATTTAATATAATTAAATTTATTTTATTATTTTTAAAAATCCCTTTTCTTTAAAATTATCTTAAAGATATTAATATAATTAAAAGCTTTAAATATAAAGCAATATTTTCAATTTATAAGATAATTCCTTTAATATAAATCGATATTATATTATATATTTAAATAAAGAATTATTAATTACCTATTTATAAATAATTATTATATTTAATTAGCTATATATTAAATAGCCTTTTATAATTATTAATAATTAATATTATATTTAAATTTAATATAATTAAATATTTTAAAGGTATTTTTTATATTTATAATAAAAGCTCCTTAACCTTTATATTAATTATATAATATCTTAATCCTTAATCTCTTTAATAAGTTCTTTTTAAAAATCTTAATATCTTTAATTTAAATTTTAATCTTAAGCCTTTTATAATTTAAACCTTTATTTATAAATTAATATTATCTTTAAAAGCTTTATATATCTTTTCTTTAATAATTTTATTTTTAAAGCTTTAAAAGCTTTTTTAAGGAAGATATAATAATAATTTATAAGGATATAATTCTTAATATATATTTTATATAAATTAATAAGTTTTTTACCTTAAATTAATTATATTTTTAATTTATATAAGTTTTATATAATTTATTTATATTTTATTAATTAAAATTTCTTTTCTTAATAATATAAATATTTTTTTATTATTATAATCTTTTAAGCTATTATAAATAATTATTTATATTCCTTTATAATTTTTATAAGTTTATTTTATATATTTAAAGCTTATAATTCCTTTTAAAGGAGGTTTTTAATATTATAATATATAAAACTCTTATTTATAATTTTCTACTCTTATATTTATTTAAATATAATTATTTATATTAATAATATCCTTTATAAAGCTTATAATAAATTATAAATCTAAATAATAAATTATCTTACTTTATAATCCCTTATTAAATAACTTTTATTATAATAATTTTTTATTAATTTATTTAAAATATAATATCCTTTAAATTTTATAATAATTTAAGAATATTTTTATATATATTTTTTATTTTAATAAATTATTTAATTATAATTATTTATATTTTTATTATAAATTTTTATATTATTTTTAAAAGGGTTTTTCTTAAGATATAATATATTAATTTATAAGTTAAATTAATAATTTATATTATTTATTTCTTAAGTTTTTAAATTATAATTTCTTTTTTTTATATTTTAATTTAAATTATTTATATCTTTATAAATTTAAATTATAAAGCTTAAGGTTAATATTAATAAAATAATTATTATTAATTTTATTATTTTTTAAAATAATTTTAACTTTTTTAATATTATTATTAAATCTATTAATAATTTAAGAAATAATATTTTTATAATTATAATAGTTTTTATATATTTTTATAATTATAAGTTAAGTTTTTATAACTTTAAAGGAAGTTTATTTAATAATTTATATAATCTTTAAGTTTATAGGTTTTAATTTAAAGAAGGAATTTATAATTTAATTATTTTATTCTTCTGCCTTTATAAATATTATATTTTAAATCTTCTTATTAATTTTATTAATTATATTAATTAATTTAAGGTAATAAAATTCTTAATTATTAAATTTTATATCGTATTATAATTAATTATAATAATTTCACAGGTAAAATCATAATTCTTAATAATATTATATTACTTATCTTCTTTTATTAAATCCTTATATTATAAGGGTTGGTTTTATTAAGTTAATAAATAAATACCTTAAGTATTTATTATAATAATTTATAAATTTATAATAAATTTATAATAAATTATTATTTTATAATGAATTTATAATTTAATAATAAATTTACGATAGATTTACTGGGAATTAATCATTTATTATATAATCTTCAATTTAATAATATTCTTTAAAAGTGTTTTATTAGTTGCTATTAATGAGTTATGAAAAAAAAAGAATATATTATAAATAAGCGGCTATAAATCCATCTATTTTGCAAATATAATTATAGGTTATTTATTAATTAAATATTAGTTTAATTTTATTAACTTAATATTATTAAATAAAAAAGAAAATAAAAAGTATAAAAATATTTTTATATATTAAAATATAAGCTTCTTAGTTATTCTTTTTATTTAAACGTTTTATTAATAAATTTATTTATAGATTTAAGGTTAATATTTATTTATTTATAATTTTTTATTTATTTATTTATATTTTTATATTTATTTATTTATATATTTTAAATTAAATATATATTATATTAAAAAAAGTATTTATTAAAATTACTTTATTATTTTTAATTTTTTAATTTTCATACTTTTTATAATTTTTATAATTTTTATAATTTTTATAATTTTTATAATTTTTATAATTTTTATAATTTTTATAATTTTTATAATTTTTATAATTTTATATATATTATTTTTTTATAATTTTTATAATTTTATAATTTTATAATTTTATAATTTTTATAATTTTTATAATTTTTATAATTTTTATAATTTTTATAATTTTTATAATTTTTATAATTTTTATAATTTTTATAATTTTTATAATTTTTATAATTTTTATAATTTTTATAATTTTTATAATTTTTATAATTTTTATAATTTTATATATATTATTTTTTTAAAATTAATATTAAAATAACTTAACTTTTATATTTTATACTATTTTTTTTAATGGAATATGTAGCTAATTTTAAATATATAAATAGACGGACGGAAAAGCGTAGGTAGGTGGACGTAAAACGTAGGTGGGTGGACGCTGACCCCCCTGGATGCATCGTTAGATAATAAACATGCCTCACTCGCAATCTTCGCGTCTTTGCACTCTCACACATGCAAACCACCTCTGCGCTAGCTGATGCGATTACAGAAAAACACCGCCGGTATGAAAGGAGGCAGGTCGTCCGCCATGGGTGCCAGCCACGACGGCCCAACCTCTGACAGCGGCTCCGAATATGACGTCCCTCCGTCGTACGAAGCTGCGATTAGCACAGGGTTTCTAGCAGACGCTGCCTGCTCAACAGGTATTGTGCTACATCTCAGTCAACCTCTCGGTCCAGCATCACTGACTAGAAAACAGACACGGGCCGAGTCGACGTCGACCCAGACTCGAGACTCTTCAAGACCCTGTCCAGATTCGTGCCCGACTTCAAAGCCCCACAATAAGAGCCGCTCGAGGGCCAATCCATGGACCTGGCACCAGAGGACGATGGTCCCGGCTGGAAATCGGAAGCCTGCCGCAGGACCATCCCGACCGCGCGCCTCAATATCGTGATTCAGGCCGTAGGCCGTCGCGGCGACGTGCAGCCTTTCATTGCACTGGGCAACGAGCTGCAAAAAGATGGCCACCGTGTACGATTAGCAACCCACAACACGTTCGAAAAGTTCGTCATCGATTCTGGCCTCGAATTCTATCCCATCGGGGGAGATCCAACCGAGCTCATGGCCTACATGGTGAAAAATCCTGGGCTGATCCCGAAGATAAACAGTCTCCGGGCCGGGGATATCCAAAAGAAAAGAGAAATGGCAGCAGAAATGCTTGAAGTATGTTGGTGGTCTTGCATACAGCCTGATCCCAAATCGGGTGCTCCGTTCGTGGCCAATGCCATCATCGCCAACCCTCCGAGTTTTGCCCACATTCACTGCGCTCAAACATTAAGCAAACCCCTCCACTTGATGTTCACCATGCCGTGGACCAGTAAAAGGATGTTTTCCCATCCTCTGGCCAACCTGAAGAAGAAGAGCAAAAACCAAGAGAACGCTAATTACGTCTCGTTTGCTGTTGTGGAGTGGATGACTTGGCAAGGGTGAGTCCACGGCTCAAAAGATTGCTGGAATCCTGATTTTAACATGTTGGACAGACTGGGGGATATTGTCAACGACTGGAGAAAAAGACGTGACCTGGAGCCTGTTCCGATGACCGAAAGGCCGGATTTGGCAGAGACTTTGCAGATACCATTCACATATTGCTGGTCGCCGTCACTGGTTCTTAAAGCCATTTGATTGGCCTGCACATATAGGTGAGACTCCTTGCGCTCTCTCTCTCGAACTTGTTTAGACTTGCATGCTAACGCTGCTTGGCAACCGAAGATGTCTGTGGCTTCTTCTTCAGGGATCCGCCCCAGTACAGCCCTCCCGATGAACTTGATCGTTTCTTGCGCCAGGGGCCAGTCCCGGTATACATCGGCTTTGGCAGCATTGTCATAGAAAAGCCTGACGAGATGACGCAGCTTATTCTCGAAGCCGTCAAGACTTGCGGCGTGCGCGCACTTATTTCCAAGGGATGGAGCGGGCTCGGTCAGGCGGAGAGCTCCAATGATCAGGTCATGTACCTGGATGACTGTCCTCACGAATGGTTATTCCAGAAAGTTGCAGCCGTTGTGCCCCACGGCGGAGCAGGGACTACGGCATGTGGGCTTCGTTATGGGAGGCCTACTCTTGTAGTGCCTGCCCTTCTTTGGGGAGTAAGTTCTCTCATGGTTTCGTCTCAATGCACGAACTGACTCCGCCGCTAGCCAGCCATTCTGGGGCGATATGATAGCAGCAGCCGGCGTGGGCCCGGAACCGATTCCGTACAGATCGCTCACCAGCGCCAACCTTGCCGAAGCAATCCAGTTCTGCTTGCGCCCAGAAGCTCAGATTGCTGCGCAATCTATAGCAGCAAGCATGAGCCGTGAAGAGGGCGTGAAGACAGCTGTATCGTCCTTCTATGCCAACCTACCAGTCTCAGATATGTACTGTGACTTGTTGAATGATCAACCGGCTGTGTGGGAGTATCAACGAAGAGGCAAGCGCCTCAAGCTATGTGGCCTGGCCTCAGAGATTCTCACCAACCGTCTCAAGGTTGATCGTGACAAGTTGAAGGTGTAAGTCTCGTTTCCATTCAAGATTAAAGAGTGACAATCAGCTAACCAATCCTCTTCAGATATGAGCCCAAGGGATCTTTTATTGAGAATCAGCGCGGGGATCCTATAACTGGAACGGTGTCTTCTGCAATCTCCACGTTTTCTGGGATGGCTCGCTCAACCGCAGATATCTTCGTGAAACCCGCTCAAGTCCATCGCATGGGAAGCAGTCCCCCACTCCAACACCCGGGCGAGACACACGAAGCCGAAAGCTCCAAACACAATGATTTCCCCGGAAACCATTCGCTTTCAGGTTTACCCAGCAAGGACGATTCCACGAGTGACGTTGCGTCCGTCAACAGCCACAACTCGTCCAAACACAAGCCTCATGGCAGGCCAAACGTGGCTTTGTCAATGGCATCTGCATCTGCCTCAGGTGTCGGCGGGTTCTTCAAGCATTATACTAAAGGAGCCTTCATCGACATGCCCCTTGCCTTTGCAGAGGGGTCTCGAGCTTTGCCAAAGCTGCATGGTGAAGAGGTGCGGGATTATGGAACCGTCAAAGACTGGAAATCAGGATTCTGCAAGTCGGGTAAAACTCTGACCCTCGGCATCGGCGAAGGTTTCGCAGATCTGGTTGTGAAACCATACAAAGGCGTAAAGGAGAAGGGTGCTGTTGGAGGAATTACGCGAATGGGCAAGGGCATGTCAAGTTTTACCACCAACGTTTCATCTGGTAAGTCTACTCGGTCTGCTTTCTCTCATCTCTGGCCTAGTTTCCGGTCTCTTCTGCCGGTTGAATTATTACTAAGCTCTTACTCTAGCGGCCATGGGTATTTTCGCATACCCGAGTCTTGGTATTTATAAAAGTATCAGCTCGACGTTCAGGGACAAGACTAGACTTGCGATTGCGCAGGCTAGACACGAAGAAGGGAGATTTCATGTCCAGGGATTGAGCGATGAGAGTCCAGCTGTCAAAACTGTGCTAGATCAATTCTCAGCCTTCAGATCGCATTAGAAATATTACCGGTCAGGTTGAAATCGAGTACGTCGACCACGAGAAGAGTCTATCTGCGTTCACTCTCACTCGGTGCAGGGTTTGTCTCGGGTCTGGCCGCTGAGAACTAAAGCTGCCACTGGAAGTTACGGATACAGCTGATAACACGCTCTTCTCACTGAAGAACAAGCTTATCTCTATCCACACGAGCGTTCATGCGAAGGAACCGGAACCTATTAGCATGATGTAGTCGTTGTTAAAGTGGCACTTCTTACGTAATTGATCTCGCCGTGGTCTGATGAAATGGAAGGGTAGTTATTCTCTATTGACGGGCCACTAGTCTTTTCAGCCGAGTTCACAGTCAATCTCGTATATGCCTCCGACGAGCACGAAGCAGAGCTTTCAGGTTGAAGTCGGAGGTGACTGACTGAGCAGACATCGTCTATGCAGGCCGCCTAGTCGCCAAAATTGCTCCCAAACTCTTCAATGTTGGTCAAATGACTGGAGACAAGCAAATAGTAGCCTCTGAACGTGCGGGGACGATTTGGTGTTTCTAGAAACTGGACATTGACTCGATATACCAGCGGATTAGATATATGTTGTCGATCTCGTTCTGACTGCAACAATGTTTATTTACTTGGATAACTGAGAGAATGAGAAATAGCTGGACAGGCTCTTCGGACATCGCCATATATCTCTTACACATCTGCGGACGCGGACGCGGATACCTTTCAAAACAACATATCTCATAACCCAGCCATAGGCTCCGCTTCATCTCAGCTAATACGCACACATGTATAATCCGATGATGTTTTGACCTATGA
The DNA here is from genome assembly GCA_039880775.1 of Diaporthe vaccinii. NCBI lineage: Eukaryota > Fungi > Ascomycota > Sordariomycetes > Diaporthales > Diaporthaceae > Diaporthe > Diaporthe vaccinii. The sequence goes on from JBCEDN010000036.1 coordinate 138,060, forward strand.
TTGTTTAATCAAAGCTCTTATTTCCATGTATTCAGATACACTTACATCTGAGCGCATCGCAGCAATCCGTGTCATCATCGCAAGTGGTACCAGGGTTGGAGGTGCATCGCTTCTCTTGTTAGCAAGATGTTGTGGCGAGCAGTATGCGGTAGCACGGCTCTGTGTGTTCGGACAGGGATGTACCTTTTCCAGGTCATGGGTCCTCAGGTTTGGAACCGCTGATGCAGCTGTGAGGAAGCTTAGGAACAGGAATGCAGCTTGGACCTTCATGTTGCAATGTGGTGTCGGATTTCGATCAAGGGCTAGCTGTCGATGTAGGGATGTGATGGGAGATTTCTTTTTTTCGGTGGTACTTGGGAGCCAGAATTATATATGAGATAGGTGCCGGTGCTAGCTGGTGCTATGTCGCACGCAGGATGAGGCGGAGTTGCATGGCAGCGATGCCGAGGCGCGTCAGAAAGGGGTTGCACTCGTGCTGCGATTCCCCCTAGGTTTGGGTACGCAACCGCCACGCAATCACTGCCCGGGTAGTGAGCACCAAGATGTCCTACTTTTCATGGAGAGTCAAGGCTTGGCATGAAGTCGCATAGTGATGTTGCATCCGTGACGTGAGCAATCAATTCGAAAAAGGTATTTCGTGGACTTGCGAGGCTTTATACGTCAACAGGGCAGGAAAGGCAGGTTTCGGCGCGCCCTCCACCGGAACCGCGTGTGTCTATACTCAGGGCTGACTTTCGGCCACTCCGCATCGATTTGGCCATTTGAAGTTGGCAAGGGGGTGGCGCCTCGGGATTGCGCAGTAGTATTGAGATGTAACCGTACGCTAGACATGTTGGTATTTTCATCTCATAGGCAATTGCGCATGGTCCTTATTTTTTTTATAAATATATTGAGGGCCGTTAAGATATGTTCTTGTTTCGTGCCAAGAATCCAGCCTACACGCTCGATTTCACTCAGTCTCATCAGTTGTGGCCTTTTCGCTCCAACAACGATCTTGCACAATCTTTCGAAAACATCTCGCAAATATGTACATCTTCGTTGCCCTTCTCACCGCTCTTTTTGCCGCTGAAGGTCACGCAGCAAACTCAGTTACCCGGCGCGACGACTCGTCGAGCGTCTGGAACACGACCTCCTGCGCGACCTCTGATCTTCAAATCATCAAAGAGTGGAGGAACCTGACTTCATCTGAGAAGTCTGCATACATCGCGGCAGAGAAGTGTCTGTGGGAGTTGCCCGCTAACACTTCATTTGACGGGGTTGTCAATCGCCATGACGATCTCACCGCGGTTCACCAGTATCTCACCCCTGTCATCCACGCCGTTGTAAGTCCTCCAACTGCTCGGTCACTTGGCTCTGTTCCGATGCAATCACTCACACAGTCCCCAGGGTCAATTTCTGCCATGGCACAGGCTCTTTATGAAGACACATGAGCATCTCATGCGCACCGAGTGCAACTACACCGGCCCTATGGCGTTCGTAACCCAGCATCGCTGAGCCACCTCAACTCCCGCCTTCCCACTGACGTATCTCTGCAGCTGGTGGGATGAGACCCAGGATGCGGGGGACTACATCAATTCTCCCATCCTTGACCCAGACACGGGCTTCGGCGGCAATGGCACCGGTGCCGACCAGTGCGTCACGGACGGGCCATTCGCCAATTCTACCCTTACTGTCGGGCCCAACACGACCTACACACCAGAAGGTTACTGCCTGAAGCGCCACGTTAATGAAACCTTCTCGGCTGGCGCGGCTGCGGATATCATCTCAACGTGTGACAACATCACCAACTATGCTGACGCTGGCATCTGGTGCATCGGTGCCAGCCCGCACACAGCGTATGTCTTATTCCCTGCTCCTCGTTAACCTGCCACATTGCATCTGCATCATAGTGCTCCTGTTTTCCTATGCATCAGTTCCGAAGATAGCCCATACATAACCACCCAGAAATGTTAACCCTTGGTGTCCAGCGGTCACGGAGGTATTGGAGGAGGAGTTAGTGGTTCCATGGGAGTGAGTAGCGTGACCTTCCCATTCCTGATTTCATCGGATGGCATCTGACTATATGCAGGATATTTACGTGAGCCCTGGAGACCCTCTCTTCTATCTGCACCATGCTTTCATCGACCGCCTCTGGTGGCAATGGCAGAACGAGGACATCGACACTCGTCTGTACGAGATTGGTGGGTACACGACCTACCCAGCTTCTGACGGCGGCAACACCACCACGACGCTGGAATTTGGGCTCCAGCTCTTGGGTGTCTGGAACGATAAGGTCGTTGGGGATGTCATGGACCTTCACAACTCATTCTTGTGTCACGAGTACGACTACTGATTGGCAGATGTGTGTGTTCAGCCACTCGAGTGGAAAGTTGTGTTGTTGAGTTCCGGGGTCCGAAAACAGAATCTTGTTCACAGGGATGATCTCTGTTGTACAAGAACTCCAGCAGCTCATTTTGTATATTTTTTTTCTTTGTTATTTCCGTTGGTTCAACGCTAGGTGTTTAAGCGTTTATCACTGTATGAAGGGACTGGATGCACACTGCTTAAGAGGCATGTGTGTACAGATTGAAAATGAGACCACTTTCCATTGGTTCCAAATATGGTGGCTAAAAGGTTTGCCTCATGGTTGACAAAACCCATGTACGGTACCGTGATCTTTGACGTGACATACAACATGTTCCGGAAGATGTGTTAAGGCAGGAGTGTTACAAAGATGACCGATTTGTATCACAAATAAAGTACATAGTGACCTACGCCCTCGACACTCCCACATCAGAGAGTCTTCGTTCCGATCCAAATCGGTCCCGTCGTGCAACTCAGCAAGTCGCCATGGCGATCACATGTCGCTTGGACATAGGCTACACCAACCGCATCGAGTGAGCTAGGTTCATGTCAGCAGCTGCCTCCTCATAGTTATTCCGTCGAGGTCTCCACTTACACGTCGCCGCACTGCCAGCGTTGGGTGACCGTGAGCATGTCGAGCCTCCTGTCGAAGACGAATTCCGCCGTGCTGGCCGAGGCTTGATCGGCCGCGACGCAGGTACCGGTGAACCTGTCGTCCTTGACTTCCCCGGAGGTCGTGCAGGTGAAGGAATCGGCCCCTCTATTTCTCATGTTCCTCAAGACAAAACGCGGACCCGTGTCGGCTTTTGGTGGGTCGGATAACGACGAGCCCGGGGCCAATTCGTACTGCCTCTGCCACTGTTCCAGCTGCCACGATTGATAACTGTGCACACTATCCATACAGCCACTACCGGGCTCTTGTGGAGTCGGGCCTCCCTTTGTGGTGAACGCCATCGAATCACTGGGAACCAGTGCGCATGTCTCGCTTCCCTCCTCGGTCGCCGTGCAATTCATGTTCAAGGACAGTATTCCTGTCGCCAGGCCATCGGCCCTGGAATTCGTGTCAGGTCTTTTCAGCAACTTCGCACAGCCAGAGATCTGCCTCGATACTTACCCTTGCGCATCCGAGCAGGCGAACGTATGCGAGACATACATCGTCCGATTAGCCCAGTCCATGGCGAAGGAGACGGTGGTGTCGTCTGTGAATCCATTGCCGGCCCAAATGCATTCGCTCCAAATGATATTGTTTCCGCCGTCGTGCCATCCCTCCCAGGCCTCCGGCCAGGATGCCACGCATTCAAAGAACGTCCCGTAAGTCCTATTGGTCGGCACTATACTGACTGCCAGAGTCGCGGAGCTGGAGCTACCTTTCGGGTCTGCACCGTCGTACCTCGCGTCGCTCACTCGCCACGAGTACGTCGTTGTAGTGTTGCTGCTACCGCAAATTCTGGCAGCGCTTGCCATCCAAGACAGCGCGAGTGCCGCGATGGTTCTAAGTAAGTCGTATCGCATGGTGTCAAATGTTGGTAGCCGAGATCGCTTCGTGTTCAAGGGCCTATTGAATGTTGCAGGTCCGGGTTTCCTTATTTACGTTGTCATCAGTCAGTAATAGAGGACTCGCGCATCATCGAACTGGTGAGATAACATGGGACCTCCTTCCCTAGCCGTAACGTGCCGCCGCACTTAAATACCGAGGCTTGGTCGTCGTATTTTAATATACGCTGCCAGATAGATAATCGGTCCTCTATTCCCGCTTCACGATGATAGGACGGGATAGATTATCAGAGCGGCACACATAGTTCTAGGGCATACGTATAGCCGCTCCCACATGTCCAGTTCCCCGATTTGGCCACGTCGATTCTCGCCCAGCACACCAAGGATGGTCACTCAGGTTGATCATCAATTCTGCCTGAAGTGCAATGCCTACGACGGGCTTTAATGTAGCACCGAGGGTCTTGTGGTTTGCCGAGAGAATCTCTCTCTACGAGTAGGCAATTTTCCCGGCTGGATCGGCAGCCCCGGCTATACGTTACATAGGAGGCGAGCACAGGTTGGTCTTTATCGAGACATTGGACATCTGCCGGCCCCCTCAGCGATATTACATGCAACCCGTTCGTGGAAACACAAAGATAAGAAAAGATCTAAGAATAGAAGAGCACCATATTTCATAGACATGAGGTAGAGGCATATTTATATAGCAATCCAGCATTGTGCCAACACCAATCCAACCACGCCCTCAGAAGGTCCAGCCCTCGTCCACTGCAAAGGTCAAAAAACCAAGATCTGAACAGAGGCACCAAATTTCCCTGCGAAGATGATTTGGAAAACCCTCGCCCTGGCGCTCTCCCTGCAGGCGGTCGCCGCGCAGCAGATGATCCGATTCGGCTGCTCGCAGCTCGTCGTGGAGAGGCTAGACCCCTTGGTCAACCCAGGCTCACTCGTATCGCCGCACGTGCACCAGATCGTGGGAGGCAACTCATTCAACGCAAGCATGGACCCAGCGTCGCACGACCTGGTGGCGGACTCGACTTGCACGAGCTGCACGTTCTCGGAGGACTTCTCGAACTACTGGACGGCGGTGCTGTATTTCCGGGCGCGCAACGGGACGTACATGCGTGTGCCGCAGTTCCCGAACGTGGGGATCCGCGCCGTCGGCGGCATCACAGTGTACTACATTCCGCCGTACGACGGCAAGACGAACGTGACGGCATTCGCGCCAGGCTTCCGCATGCTGGTCGGGGACGCTGCGCTGCGGGAGGCCAAGGGCCAGCAACGCCAGTTGTGCCACCGCTGCTACGTCAAGGAGGACTATACCGGCGGGTCGGGCGGCGGTGCGCCCTGCACCGGGTCCGACACCGCGTCCCTACCGCCGCAGCCCTGTGATGGAGGCATCAGGACTACCATTACTTTCCCCACCTGCTGGGATGGCAAGAGCCTGGACAGCCCAGATCACAAGAGCCATGTGGCCTATCCCAGTTCGGGGACCTTCGAGTCTGTTGGGCCTTGCCCGGCAACTCACCCCGTCAGGCTGCCTCAGCTGATGTATGAGGTCATGTGGGATGTGAGTTTGATGCAATATTCCAACTCTATGCTACTGTTTGAGGTCGATTTCTGATTCTCGTGGCCCAGACGCGCCCCTTTAATGACCCCGGAATGTGGCCCGAGGACGGCTCGCAGCCATTTGTATGGAGTACCGATGACAAGTAAGCACTCCTCCCCTCCCCTCCCATCCCCTATGTAATGCTGCATCTGCGAGTCCTGCAATCGCTGACTTCTACGTGCAGGACCGGGTTCTCACAGCATGGCGACTACGTCTTCGGCTGGAAGGGTGACAGCCTCCAGAGGGCGCTCAACGCCCGCTGCAACAACGCCGTGTGCAAGGAACTCAAGACGCAGAGCTCGGAAGAGGCCATGAGGTGCACTCTGCCGCAGACCGCGGTCGAGAATGTTGATGGATGTGAGTCGCATTTTCCCCCCGTTTCACGCAGAGACGCCCCCTGCTGACATTAGTGTAGGGCTGGATTCGATTCCGGGTATGCGAGATTGATGCGGTGCCATGGAGTCGTGATGCGTTATAATCAGACTTTGACATCCAATAAATTGCCATGAACATTGTGGAGGGGATCTCCCAGAAGAACAGCAGTCCAGCGGCTGAAAGTGTCGTGACGTGCTTGTCGTCACTGCTGCGGCTCCCTGTTGTTGGAATGCGGCTCTTGCTTGTCTGTATTGAAACAACTGGCCCTCTATCATGCTTTTTGTCGTCCTAATAACCCTTTTTAATTGGCTCGGAAGTGAATAATGGCGATGTGGCTCGATCTCATGACGGATGGGGTGTTGTCCGGTTTCTCGGCCGCACATAGACCTGCTCAGTAACCTCTGGCCCCCATGTCGTCCCAATCCCTTGGTATTCAATATTGAACCCAGCCATTTCATACAGTGGTTTCACTTCCTCTAGAAAGGGCTTTCGTTACTTTTTCCAAGTCAGATTGTGCCTCGTAAACTTCTCATTTCCTCTCTGTGATATGCCCACCTACAGGGAAGAGAAAATGCGCCACCCAAGAAGAAACATCAGGTGGAGAGACCGAGTGCCCAGGTGGTAGAAATTAAAATGATCACGGATTAGGGTGTGAATGTTAGCCGTCTAGAGGTGTGCCCGGCTTTATTCCGTGTTTCCATACAAGCGCTCGCCTACCGTTTACACAATTGAGCAAAGTATTAGTCTGCTTGGAGCTCAAGAGTGATATGACCCTAAAGCACGAGATGTCCTCTCTGAAATTTAAAGGCTATTTAAACTGTTGTAGGAAGTGGTATTAGGATCGCCATGGACGGGCCTTCTCTCACAGATGCTATTGAGACTAAAGCAACAACAGCAGGAACCCTCAAGCGTGACATGCATGCCGTCTTCCGAGCTGTGCGCGTAACGCTTTAGCCTGTTCTGACATGCTCCTCCCAGCAAAGCCACCGGAATTCGTAACATTTACAGAGGTCGTGTTTGTGTTGGGGAATTTGGCCGTGACACCCTCGCCAAAGTTGGCGCCATCAGCAACATAGAGGACTTCTCCACCAAGCACTGTCAACAAGACCTTCTGTCGAGCGATCTCCTCCTCTGGGACCTCAAAGCAGTTGCGATCCAGAATGATAACGTCCGCGACCTTGCCCACCTCGAGAGAGCCTATGCTGTTGTCCGCACGCAGGAATTTGGCAGTTTCGATGGTAATCGCCCGGAGTGCAGGCTCCCGCTCCATCTTCTTGCCTGGGAAAGTCGAAGTATTGAAGGGTGCACCGTGGGAAGCGGGACAATGCGAATTTTCGGGGTCCCCTTGACGGGTGATGGCTGATTTGAGCGCAAGGAACTCATCAAGAGGGTCGATCTATCCACCTTTGGTAAGCAAAGGATTGAATTGATAAGTATCGAATAGGAACAAAAATCTTACCGGCCAGTCACTTCCGTAAATTACTGGGCGCCCACCGGCGGCGATATCCACAAAGGCCTCCAGATACTGCATGAGACCGGGCCCCATGGCGTCGAAGGTCAACGGTTCCCAAGTGGATACCGCATTGTGTGAGAACATAATAATGTTGGTTGATGGAACAACCGTGGAGACAGTGGACACAGAGATTGACACTGCCCTGATGAACCAGAGCATTAACCCTGTCTCGTGTGTCAAGGTCATCGGACTGTACAGGATGACTGGAATGGCCAGACGGCCCGGGAAGCTGTGCCTCTTGTGTCCTCAATCTTCAGAGAGGTGGAAATACAGAAGCTCTCGGTATCGTTCACCTCCTCCAGCATGGCAGGTGCTGGCGCAGAACTCACACTCGTTTACCAGAGCGGTTTGGTGGATGCAATGGTGGAATGCATCAACGAAGGCAAGAACATTGTCTTTTTCCTGCCGCGAAATGCCCTTCTAGACTGCGTCCGCCGCGTAAAAGAGTCACCCAGCAGGAGCGAGCAATTTAAGTTCAAATACATCTCGCTGACAAGCGAGACCTCGATGAACACGAGGTTCGACGACAGTTTGGACATTGGCGACATCTTCCAGACAGAGCTACCTCTGAGGACCACGCATGGCAAGAAAATGCCAGTGGTTCGTACCTGGTCTGTCATAGTCGCTATAGACGCAGACGCTGGGTTCACCAGGGTGCCAGTTAAAGGGGTAGGGCTGGTTGTCTACTCCCACCTGTTGGATGCAAAGAACAGCATCTTCAACCGAGACGCTGGCGCGGCTACATATTCTGCAACCTCGTGGCGAGTCAGCCATGCCCAGATGCGGTCTCAGCGTCAGTCATGCCGTGGTATCCGGGCAAGACACATCTGCATTTTCCAAGGAATGCTTGCCGCTGAGGCTGCTCATCCCATCGATCACAGGGATGGTAAAGAGTTCACATTCGAGATGATCCGGAGCTGGCCGGGGAGGCGAATGTCTGAGATCCCGGCGAGACTCGGAAAGAGAGACCAGAGTCTCATGGGACGGAATTTGGATCATTTGGCAGTAGCGGGCGTTATCGAGCCCCATGAGAATGGCTACATGTTGACCAAGGGAAATGGCGCGGAGCTGGTGGAACTCTTGCCCATTGGCGCCAAATGCGGCCTCTCATTTGAGTTCATCAGCTTGCTCGCCAGCGTCAGACACTCTGTCACACACGAGAGGTCGAAGCGGCTGCTTATCAGGTTGGCTGTTCTTGCGGGGCAAGTGGACGGGTTCTTGTCGAGGTTGGAGCCAATCCCTATGGACGAGGACAACCAGACTGTTTCCTGGGGCTCGATGGAGGGTGCTCGGCAGCACATAGCCGGTCCGGCTCGCGGCGAGATGTCAGCTGGACGGCTGTGGTTTGCCCTTGGCATATGGGAAAAGATGAGAAAGGACACTCACAACTTGAGCGTCAAGATGCCAGGCCTGGTCAATGAATCGGGCGAACAGGATGGGGACTTTCATCACATCCAGGGTATTGGCCTGTTCGACAGCACGATTGCTGTAGATGTCTACGTGTGTGTTCTGGAGCTCGAGGACCGAGTTGGTCTTCGGCTGCTCGCACCCTCCGATCCCGAATGGGAGGAGCCCCTGAAGGTGGCAGAACTCCACGAGGTACAGGTGCAGCTCATGCTTGCGTTCATGTCTAACCTGGCTGTATGGAATGTTGCCGCAGGTGGGATCTTGCTCGTGAGCAGCCGACGTCTGGTAGCCTTGGCCCCTAGCAGTCTCGTGGCTCATCCACACATTGCGAACGTCGACAGCAGGCCCAGGAACGGCTATCTAATCATTCCTGACTGTATAGAGGAGGGTAACGGCAAGGTACTATCGGCCCTGTCGGCCTCGCGCGTGCCCTTGAGCCTGTTGAGGCTCATCACCGTCATCACCGGAGAGCCAGCCGGGGACTGGTTGAAGTGGCCGTGATCGGGAAGACGGGGGGGGGGGGGGAGACATAGATAGAATACGCAATTTCCCTCTTGACATTTGTTTTCAGCATGCGACTTTGATGATGTTAACCTGACCCTTGATGTAGTTTTAATTCTCATTCAGTTCTCCGTGATCTCGTGTTTACAGCTTTTTTGCCTCACTCTCTCCACATCTTTGCCTCGATCCTTGTAAGTGACATGTGCAACTCATCCTTGAAATGCTGAAACACCTTTGTCATCTGGAACTTTTCAACGGAAGCAGAACACAAAGCAGACAGTCTGGTCTTACGTTGGAGATGCTTTCGTTGCAGCGCAAGCCCAAACGTGTCTGAAAATCAAAGTCAATTCCCTAACGACGAATCTGCCTTTGCTGGGAATCCTCGCCACTGATCCATGCTCCAGTCTGTCCACATGACAGGCCGAGAAGATCATCGCCGTGACCGCCGCAATCCGCAAAGCATGGGTATTATTGTCTCCATCACGTGTAGTTACAAACGGCAACATCAAAGTGAGCTTGGCCTGGAGTAAATAGACGGCTCAGACGGCTTCACGAGAGCAATGAGTACCATCGCCGCAACCGCAAGATGTGCATATTCATGGGAGAGAGTGGGTGTCCAGTTAGTTTGGTGCATATCAAAGCCCGATATGCATACTAATTTGATGCATATTGCCTGGTCCGATACGCACCAGAGTAATTAGGTGCGAGGTTGCAGGTAGAAGTTTTGGTGCCTACTGGAAGGACCAGTATGCATGTAGATTTAGTGCGTATCACGGTCCACGAGCCTGCACATAGGGAAGAGGGGGGCGGGTTGCACTCGGTCCCGCGATACGCGAAAGGTATAGAATTTGGTGTATATCGCAATTGGGGGGGGCACTATTATTTGCTGTGTATCGCGATTGGGGGGGGGGGGGCAAACCAGTCCCGCGGTTCAAGGGGTGAACCGATCCCGTAATCGAGGGGCGAGTGTTAGATACTAGACCAAGTGGATCCTCCTTTACAAACCTTTTAAACGCTTGCTCGGACTTGTTTTTGCCTCACTCGCTATATCTTTTCTTGCGTGGAACAGTCATGGTCTTCTATATTGGCTATAGTACTCATGTTCTGCCTGTGGGAAGTAGTCGTTGGTGTATTGGTGAGACATCATCTCTGGAGGAGAGTAAGATGGCTGTGGCCGTCGGATGTCTGGACTCGAGAAAGTTTCTTTGTCATAGGCGTAGTTGTCTTCGTCTGAGTAGTGAAGAGCTGGGTCGTAGCCGATGGTGGCTTGCCCCGGGTACTCCGAGTACTCGGAGTACTCCGGGTCATGGTGCTCCGTGTGGACCGGGTACTCGGGGTACTCCTCCGCGGGTGATCGCCACCAATCCCGATGATGCGCTTGTGGGAATGCAGCTTGGCGATCATTGTATGATCCTCCATAATAGCCATCATCCAGTCCCTGATCATCATCCACGTAATTCATCCGTGACGGCTCATCTCTGAATGCCCCTCCAGCAGTCCCATGCTCACGTGTGCCCTTGGCCTACTCTTGTCAGCTCTAAGAACACAGATAAGAACCACAGAGATCTCAACATACCGACATGTAGTCATCCGACATTGACTTGTATCCTGTGTCATCGATAGAAGTGCTTGGACGAGGCTCTGCTAAGTACGGCAGGTCCTCATTGTCAACCTCTTCGTCCCCGTTGCGCCGTCTCTTGCGAGTGAATGGGATCCTCCATGGACAACAGCACAGATCTCCCAAGAATCGTGTCACAGGTGGAATACAAAAGAGCAGCGCGGCAAGAGCAAGGAACCCGAGAAATGCAGCGCTTGCAATTGCCGGGACGTTGAGGTCGGTCATGAGAAGCTGGCTCACAGTCCAGCTGTGTCAGCCGGGTGCACTTCAACCAGGAGGTAGCAGCCGTAAGCGCACCCGACCATTGGGATGGAGTGAAAGGAAAAGCGAGAGACGCGCCGGCTGAGCTTTGGGTAATGTTCAAGCTTTAAGAGTGGCCAAGTGTAGTACTGGTCTGCTGGTAAAACCTGAAAAGTTGCAGCCAGCGCCGCGTTTGGGATATATGAAACTCATCAGTCGAGCCGCAGGGTGAGTTGCGCAGGGTACCCCGGCCCGCTCCACCGATCCACCGCAGGCATAACGGAAGCTTATTTGCAATCTTCGCGCCCTTAATTTACCAGGTTCAGACGATCTCGGCCACTTGGATGAACTTGCTCGTCAAATGCCGGTCTTGAGTCAGACCAGAGACCGGATGCTCGACCCTGTTACGTGCCTGCGCCACAATCATGCTGACGCCCACTTAGGACAGAATTAACTCAGACGCCAAATTATTATCTGGAGACTGAGATGCACGACGTTGTTCTTCAGAATGTGTGGCCCGAAAGATTGACCTCTTCTGTGGCTATGCTATTCGCTGGTTGGCTAGTTCCGGGCATTTGATTCCAGTCGCCGCGTTCAAGATCAATGACGCTGAGGACATTACGCCACCAAGACCACTCACTCAGCAAAATGCGTCATCTTCATTCGAGTCCATATATAAATCGCTTGCATTCCATCACGTTTTCAAGCCATTCAATCAACAAGGACGCAATCATGCTAGCTCGCTCATCCGCCATTCCCTCTCGGTTTCTTGCTGCACCCATAGTCTCACGCAAATCAAGCTGTCGCCTGGCCTTTCCGACTATCCCAGTGAAAACAGCTGCATCAATCAGACAGTTCTCTGTGTCCAAGATGTCTGCCTTTCCCACGCCCTCGAGTGATCCTCCCAAGAAGGAGATGGTCTACTTTCCGGATATGACCACGGCGCTCCCGTCCAAGTCCGCAGAATTCCGTCGTGTCCTCTGGACCGGGCTCTATTCGCAATTGGTGCTCATGACAGTACCTGTTGGTGGGGATATTGGAGAGGAAGTACGACGCCCACTTATTCGATCAAATTGAAACACGGCGCTGACAGTTTCTAGATACACACCGTGGACCAGATCCTTACCTTTACGTCTGGAACAGGACTTGCTCAAATTGCCGGCAAAGAGCAGGACGTCAAGGCCGGGGATATGGTCATTGTGCCAGCCGGCACAAAACATCAATTCTTGAACACGGGGGCGACACCGTTGTCTCTTTACACCGTGTACAGTCCTGCTGAGCACAAACCAACTACTGTACATGAAACCAAGAAGCAGGGCGACAAGGAAGAGGAAGACGGCATTGACGTGGCACCGGAATGGAGCAGGAGAAGCAAGAAACAAAACGAGGATGAGGGATGGGTCAAGGCTGAAGAGTAGATCAGCTTCTTAATTTTCATCATTGTCTTACAATTGATCTAGCTTGATGCTGTAGCCGCAGAATAGAAGCTTTCGGATCTGAGAAAACGGTTCCGTCATGGATGCAGGGACAAAGTATGCTCTTGTAGCAAGCTACCGGTATCGTGGTGGGCTCAAAGAGTTCTGTGAATTGAACTCTAGACAATGATAATGGATGAAGGATCCCATGTCTTATGCGTCTCAAGGTAATAAATCAAGGCCTCTTGACGAGGAGCATGCGGCCGAGCTTGAGCCCAGCGAGAGAGCGAGAGCCGACAAGGAAGCAGCCGATAAATGGATCGCGGAGACTCTGCTGCTGAAGGCCTTTGCGGAGAACAGGTCACCGAGCCCAACTCGGGGCCGCATTGACAGAGGTCCCCTGTTCCGGGCGCCCAAGGAGTACATTGGCGCCTGGGAAGAGGAGGATGAGGATGACATTTAGGATGTCCACGTCGAACATTCGGTCCCGTAATCAAGGGGGGGGGGCCGGTCCCGTAATCAAGGGGGAGGTCACAACGGGTCCCGTGATTAAAGGAGGAGAAAGCTAAGTGGATAAACCTAATAGGCATCAAACCAGTAACCAGCACACTCTTCTAGAGATACTTGAGATTGACCAGCCAGGCGAGATACTCTGCACCGCAGCTACAATATATGCTTGGGTGGTCATGTAGGATGAGCTGTGTTGGTGTGTACTGCGGAACATACAAATTTGTTGTATAAATTTATATTGCTGGTCCCCTTTCGCACTACAGTATATATGATTAGGGGAAACCCTTGAGACTTTGCTATGAAATCTTTCCAAGGTTTATTTGCAGCAAGATCATGTACTTTGGCAAGGACAAAGGGACAAATGTATAGTAGCTAGACAAAGGATTGTGCGGTCCTGTTGTTTCTTACATGACCATAACAAGATCTAGATCACATTGGTTTTTGGCCTAGAATGCCAACCGTCATCCCACTCATGCACTAGTGCTTACAGCCGAACCCCTCACTCTCGTGCAGTTACTGTGGTGTTGGCAATTACCAATTACTTTTCATCTATTTCAAGTCGCCTTCGAGACATTGGTAACATTAACCTCAGCAAGACCCCAGGTCTGGTTTTCAACCCAGCCTGCAAACCGCCTGCAAACCAGAAGTTGCAAGCAATATGAGCATAGCCAGCACCGCCGGCGCCGATGACGTCCTCATAATCGGGGCGGGCATGTCGGGACTCTTGCTTGCCCAGGGACTCAAGCACCGCAACGTCCCGTTCCAGGTCTTCGAACGCGACGCAGCTCTGGCGCCGAGGGGCCATCGCTACCGGATTATGGACGGGGGCCTCAACGCATTCGAGAAGACCTTGTCGCCGCAGATGTGGTCTCTCTTTCAGGAGACACACGCGGGCCGCATCGAACCGCCCGCGCTCGCCGTCCTCGATGCCTCAACGGGCCGACAGACAGACACGTGGCGGCTCGGAGACCGCTCCGTCAATGTTGACAGGCCTTGGGTTCGTGAGCTCCTCCTGAACGGGATCGAGGATCATGTGCATTTTGGAAAGGCATCACAGAGTTATGAGCTGCTGTCCGACGGCGGCAGAGACGGTGTGCGTGTGCACTTCGCAGATGGTTCGGCCGTCGAAGGACGCATTCTTATCGGAGCGGACGGGGTGGGCTCGAAGGTGAGGAAGCAGATGTTCCCGGATGTGAAATTGGTTGACACAGAGAGGTGCTGCATCTGGGGACGGACTTCCCTGACTGATGAGTTTCGGGAGGAGTTCGGGCAAGAGGAGGTGCTCCAGGCGCACTTTGCAATCGCCCTCGACAAGAAGAATCCCAACCAGTCGATGCTGTTCGCTCCGATCGAGTGGCCACACAGTGGTAGACTATCCGCTATCGAGGGATGCAACCTCTCTGACCAAGAAAGCTACGTGTTTTGGGTCCTATCCTTCCCGCCGGAAGCCTCGGTCCCCCTGTTGACCCAAGAGCAAAGGCGAGCCTACGCGCTAAGATTGGCGGCGGATTGGGACTCGTGTTTCCGCAGGCTGCTGGAGATGCAAACACAGAGCGCTGTCACTCCAATACACTCTAACAAGCCAGACATCCCGCCGTGGCCGACGGATACTCGCATCACCTTTGCTGGGGACTCGATCCATGCTATGGCGCCAAGCGGAGGGTCTGGGGGCGAGACGGCTGCTGTTGACGTCGGTCAGTTGTGTGATGTCTTGTCTGAGTCTAGGACAAATGGACATTGGGATTCCGCGGTCTTGAAAGTGAGGCTTGCTCAGTTCGAGTTGGACATGAGGGAACGTGCAAAGAAAGCAATCGAGTACAGCTTCCAGTCGGCCACTTTGATATGGGGCGGCAGCAAGGATTGGTCTACGTATCCCGAGGTTAATAACTAGATTCTACGCAAAGTCAGAATGTGGAGGAAGCCGAAAGGTTCCATGAGAAGGCCGTCGCCCTTTCCGCTTCGTGGCGGAACGCTAGGGTCGACTCACTGCTGAAAAGAGATGGAGTTTTGCTACCTACCCTTTTCATCCGATGAATGAAAGGTGGTGTGAGCGTTTTTAAGTCAGTCGGAAACTTTACAGGTGTGGTTTGGTACATGTATCTATGGTATACAGCAATTTAGCTGTCCAAGGTCCCACGTAGATACCAGCTCCACGGTGCTGTGCCTCGGAGGCTACCCTATGACCAACCTCGTTTACGAGCACACAACGCAGCTGGGATTCGGCCTCAGTTGATATTCATGTCGCAGCTAAGGGTCAAGTCAACGTCGACAGTTTGAAGAAAAGCCGTGTGGGATGAAGGTGGCATTGAGGAACTCGCACACCCACCCCTAACGCCCACAACACCCAACACATACACACCCAACACTTATACACCCATTACCTACGCACCTAAAGCCTTCACACCTAGAACCTACGAACCGAGAACCTATACACCTAAGGCCTACATACCCAAAATCTACAAGCCTAAGACTTACACACCCAACACCTATACACCCAACACCTATACATCTAATGCCTACACACCCAATGCCTACACACCCAGCATCTACACACCCAATACCTACACACCCACTTCACACATTCAATTTACACAGCTAATTAGGTATGTAAATTAGGTGTTGGGCATAGAGAGTCTTTTCTCCGTCCACAGTGTTCCGAAACTCATCTCACTATTTACTTATGGGCGAATATCAACTAAGAGGGGTTCAAGTCTTGTTCTTCTTGTGTTTGGTATCTCTTTTCAATTTATAATTCAACAAATAGGGGCTGGCTGATGAATGATTGCTGAAATACAACCTCTCGTTAGCTAGGTTCTGACTAGCTCCCCGATAAAAAAGGAACATCCTGCCCGAGATCATGCTGCCCTATTTGTTTTATTCCAAAGTCTTAGACAGACATACATCTCCTAGGAAGATGATCAACCCCGGCAGAGAGGTTTCTTCCAATAGAGCGTCGAGGCTGACAGAGCTACATCCTGCACCGAAGTAGTTGGAGAGGCCTTCGTTCCATAGATGAGCTGTGATGCCTGGACAGTAAAATTCGCCTACTGATACTGACCCAATCGTGGGACCCTCGGCCGACTGACTCGATTCTGCAGAACAGTGTGGTCTTGGGCGCTTTCATGCACTGGCATCATCCGGCTACCGAATTCACTGCAGACCACTTCAGACACTTTTGGCGGTACCATATCATTCTTATTGATGAAAGCCGCCGTGACTAATGCAGACCTGTTTATATATATACAAAAGCAAAGATTATTTACGAGAATCCAAAACTGCCACGAGCTAGCTGTCCGTGTCAGAGACACCAGTCTTCACCTCCACGAGTCATTCTTCCGGCCATTTAGCAGGCAGCACCGCCGCTGGGGATGTTCTGGCACTTGGTGCTCTTCTTTCCACCGGTGACGCTGTTGCCGGACCAGGTCCAGCCGGAGCAGGAGCCCTTGCCGCAGAGCAGGTAGGTGTTGGTGCCGGAAGAGGCGACGGTGCCCTTGACGCCGGTGACGGTGAGGTCGGTGATTGGGACGCCGGTGGTGGGGGTGCCGGTGGGGCTGCCGTTCTCGTAGTCCTGCTCGATGACGATGCCGTACTTGGCGATGTTGCTCAGGCTGATGCTGCTGAAGGTCACGCCGGTGACCTTGCCGGTAGCACCGGAGACGGTCTTGATGCGGACGCCATTGTCCGAGTTGATGACCTTGCTGTTCGTGATGTGCACAGTGTCGACGGTGTTGTCGGAGCGGCCTCCCACGGAGCCGATAGACAGGCCGTGGCCGCCAGTGCAGGAGCCACCGGTGAAGGTGATGTTGGTGCCTGAGTTGATGGCCAGGCAGTCGTCCTGGTTGTGCACGACGGCGCCCGAGATGTAGATGTTCTGGGAAGAGCCGACGTCGAAGGCATCCGTGTTGTGGCCAAGCTCGCTCGTGTCGCCGGCCGAGTTGTCGTACGTGACATCGACGACGCTGAGGTCGGTGGCCGAGTTGATGCTCATGAACTGGACGGGCGAGTTCTTGACGTTCAGGCCCTTGATGGTGGACTGCTTCATGGAGTGGGCGTAGAAGAACTTGGGCTTGGTCTTGCCTCCGTTGGAGCCCTTGCCGTCCCACCACTTGGCGCCGTTGCCATCAATGACGTGGCCCGAGGCGCCGGTGACAGTGATGTCAGTTCCGGAGACGGAGATCAGGGGGCCTTCCCACTCCTTGTAGCCGAAGGAAGTGGTACCCTGGAAGATAACCTGGTGTGGAGGAGGAAGTGTCAGCACAGAGTACTGTGTCTCCCTGGATCACAAATGTGACATACCTTAGTGCCTGTGTTCAGCTTGGTCAAGTCAAGCGTGGTTCCGGCGGGGACGGCAATGTTGTTGAGGGTGATGGTGGAGCAAGACGCCTTGCCCTTGATAGCAGCAGCGGCATCGGTGAAGGTGCAAGCATCAGCTCGCTTGACCTCAGCAGGAGCTGCGCTGATCATGGGCAGCAGGGCTGCGAGGGCGACGACGGGAAGCATGGTTGCGGGTTTTGGTGTTGGAACTGTAAAGTAGTGATAGCACGAGGGCAGGGATGGAAGTTGAAAGATAATGAGCGGAGGCAAACAGCAATCAATGCTGGACTTCAAGGGATGTGAGAATGAGAGACTGGAGAAGAGCTTAGCAAGGCTGATGGAGCTGGGTTCCAAGATCTGACAGCTTGGCAGCGGAACGCCCTCTTTATACCCCCAAGACAGAGAAGCCTTGGTTCATGCCGGCAGACAGCCTGGGTTGTGCCCACCGTCTCCTACTGCGGCAGTGCCGTCCGGATCATGAACTAGAACCGGCGGAGTGGACATTCAGGGCGGATATTACCAAGTGGGGACTTCCCAAAATGGGGATAGAAAGTACGGAGCGGAGGAAATATGTATAGCAGGCAGCGTTGATCATAGGACTTTGTCGTGCTGCGCGCTGACAACTACTTTACATGAAAAGGTGTGCTGGATTTTGTTCCCTGAATGCACAGCAAGGCCACGATGCGACATGGTGTATCGACGACTGGCCGGCATGAGGCATGAAAGGAGAATTCTTGCAGTCTTGGACGAGACATTTCACAGCAAATCACCTCCAGCATCAGGCGGTGCATCCTGGCAGACGGCGTGGTCGAAGGTGCGAACGGGAGACGGCAAACAAGTCACCAAACATCAAACATGGCTCTGCGGTATAATATCGGACCCGGCCCACAAGTCAAGCTCTCGGTTGGCTACTCAGTGTCGCCCCTGCCCCTAAAGTTAGCGTTGCATCCAGGTTCAAACAGAGCTAGCGAAAATTGGTGATCCTCCAAGCCCCCGTAATTTAGAATACGATCTAGCCCAAAGCCAAGGGAAAGCTTGTCCCAGAGCCAAGCCTAATTTCTTCCGTGTTACACGATTGGTGGAATCCATTGCATCATTCGATTCCCTTGAGCGTGACCCATCTTAAGAGGAGCCGCACATTCGGCTTCGGCACGGCCACCTATCCACGGCCGGCTATGTCATGGAAGCCAGGTTTCGCTAATGCAGACTCATGACAGAGTTATGAACAGAGGATCCACACATCGCGTGCAGCGAATGAGAGGATAGGCAGAAGACGCAACAAAAGAATGAAGATCAGGAAGATCAGGAAGATCAGGAAGATCAGACTGACGCTACGCGAGATGAGAGGCCTGCATATCCGCCACGCCCCACACCCCACATGCTCACAAAGAAGCAAGGAACCAACGTGCTGGGAGCGCATGTCTTGCCCTACCACGTTTCTTCCTCCCCTCTCGTTCCCCACATGGTGCAAGCAGCTACCGAGATACGAGAGGCTGGCCTGGATCTGGACCCTTGACTGCTCGGAGCCACAAGTGCATGACTATCGAGTTGCCGGAAAATTGAAAACGCGCGACGAGTCCGACCATGGGCAGCATGGTCAGTCCAGAACTGCGCGATGTCAGTCGGAATGCTCCCCTTAGACATACGACAAGCAGTTTGTCTTTGACAAACATCGGCATAATCTCAACATAATCTTGTGCGCGATTTGATGGTGCCGCCCAGATCGGAGGCCATCTTGTGCTGACGCGGCTGTCGTCCTGGAATATGCCAATTGATACATTGTGGACACGAGATCGAAGGTGCTGTCGTTCTGGCCTGTTCTCCCCACTGTTTCATTTGCTTAGCAAATGCTTGTTTGCACAATATATGGAGCTGCTAGATTCTGCTGCAAAGCCAGGACCGATCTAAATCCGGCCTCCTCTTCCAGGAGGTGGGTCTGGAACTGTTATAAATCCAAGTACCTGCACTTTGGATGTATTCGCTCCCGATTTTGAGCATTTCAAACCGTAGCACGGGAACTGCGTGAAATTGCACCAAACCTGTCGCCGTGGGAAGGCGGATTGAATGAAGAGAAGGCCACAATCAGCTCATCACATTAGTCGTACTCGCGCCATGGTATGGGATTCAGCTGCAGAAGCCCAAGCTCATGTGACCTTTGATCTTGTCTGCCCATACAGGCGAAGCAAGTCTTTTCTTAGGTCTGTGTTCTGTTAGCCGCAGACGAATCCCTCATGTGATTCATACCAAATGGTTTTAGTATGTATCAGCCTCAATAACGCTGGCTGTACAAGAACCTACCACTCCAACAATTGCGTTGCATTTGAACTGAAAGCAACTCACTCCCACCTATAGCGCATCACGGTTATCTCACAACTACCATTACACAAAAAGATTAGTATCATGATTCCGAGCAGGGCAATCGAATAGAGCACAATATCTGCTATTCTAAACTATAAATAATAGAGCGGGCGACGCTCAGCTTTATATAAAATAAAGCATTATAATAATAGGCCCCTACTATATAACATACCCCCTAAACAATTAATGATTATTTAAATAAATATTATATATTCATTATTATAATATTTTTTAATAATAGCATTTAAATTAAATATATAATAATGCTTTATATATACCTAAATAGGAATAATAAAGCACTTAATTAATATAATAAAATAAATAATAATAACTTTATACCCTTTAAATACTTATAAATATACTTAATCCCTAAGATCTTTACCTTAAAATATTCCTTTTCTCTTTTTTTAATATATATATCTTCTCTTTTATACTCTAACTATTAATATATATATATATATATTGAAAACGAAACCACCGCGACAATGGGGTGGGCTCGTTCTGCCACGAGAAGCAAAAGCAACTCTCATGACGAGAGGGAGGGCATGAAAATCAAGGGTAGGAATAAGGATAAAAGAACGATATAAACAGGCCGGTGGAGGTCTGATTAGAGACGACTGCACACGTATATAGTCAAAATTAATAAAAAGAGGGAGTTGATTCTTTTCTTAAAATCTAAAAGCAACGAAGGGCAAATAGGTACTTATACCCGCTGTCACATACTAAATTCCACTAGACCCCGGAACAATATATATAATGCTTCCTTTAATTAAAGAGAGCTCCTTTAATAAATTAATCTTAGCTTACCTTATATATATATAGTTACCCCCTTATATGGAAGTCTCCTGCTTTAACACTTCTTAGATCTTAAAGTTGGGGCGTAATGCGCTTATGTATTATAACTGCCCTACATGATAAAATACTCAGCTAGCCAAACCATATACCTACCTCCTTATTTACCAGCTACCAGCTGCTAATCCTACTTACGCTATTATATTACTTATAACGTAATATACTTATTAGGCTAGCATATCACAATATAGATATATTTATTTAAAGGGTAAATATAATATTACTTAGTTAATATAAAAGCATTATAATAATTATTTAGGTAATTATTAGATATTATAAGTTATAAGAATGCCTCCTTATTTAAATTTTAAAGCTAATATTATTTATAGCTATTAATATTTAAAGCTATATAGCTATAAAAGTTTATTAATGAATATTACTTAGGTTAATTTTTAAGCGCTATTTTTAACCTTTGATATATATATAACCTATAAGATTAAATGAATTTAAATATTATATTAAGTGGTTAAATTTAATAATTAATAACCTCCTTATATCTTTAGTTAATTTTTACTTTAATTACCTTGCTAACCTTAAATCCCTATATAGTGGATTAAGTATTTACTTTCTTTATTGCTAAAGGATAGCATTTAAGGTTTTATTAAATTTATGCCTAATCTCCTTATATATATATCCTCGCCTCTTTAGCTTTTATAAGTGATTATATTTTAATGCAATCTATTAATATAAAGTTAAGGCCCGCTGATATTTATATAAAAGGGTATATTTATTTAAATACGTTTTATTGATGTTAAAGTTTAGATATTTATTTAGTTGTATAGGGGTTAATGGCTTGCTTTTAGCTGATATAGCTTTTTAAATTATATTTATCATTGCTATAGTTAGGTTACGCTCTAACCTTTTTTATTCCTGGTTAGCCTTAGATTTAATATGTTGATTTAAATGGGGGAGACTAATATTTATAAGAGATTTAATTCAACCATAGGGGATTTATAAGGTGATGATAATATTTTATAAAGTTAATAGCTCTTCTTAAAAACATCTTACCCCTTATCTTAAATAGCGAGGGCTATTTTAATAACTATTATTACTATCTATATACTTAATATCTTTAATACTTTTTATAACCTTATCACTTTTACTAGAAATATCAGGCTTAATAATATAAGATTTACCCTTTTTAATCTTAACCTTATTAAGATAGGTATTGGTATGCTTATCTTTATATTTTAATATATCCTTATCATTATTATTAAAAGTAATTGGTTTAATAGCATAAGATTTACTTTTTTTAATCCTCACCCTATCCTTGCTATAATAAATACCGGTAATCTTATCCTTATATCCCAACGCCCCTTTAAGGTAGCCCATAATACTAGGTGCGGCATTAAATAAAGCGCTCTTATTTTATAAGTTACCCTTAATAGAAGTGTTGGTGGCGGAACTTTAATTATCCTTTGTAAATATAAGCTAAATGGTATAATGCTTATTATAAAAAAGGTGATATCATTAATAAAAGGATTTAATATATTCCTGATATTAATAATGCAATATTGATAATGTATTTTAATAAGATTAGCACTTTATATGATGGGATTTTGCTAGGGGGTTACTATGGTTTTAGCTAGGGAGAGGCTTATTTAAAGCATTAAATGATTTATCCTTAATAGCCTCTTTAATAAACCGGTAAGATTTAGATTTAGGGCTACTTAGCCCAATAAGAGGATTTATATGAGGCTGCTATGCATTATAGGTAGATAAGGGCGGTGGGGAGAGTGAGGATGTTTATAAACTGTGCTGGCTGTGAGATTTAATAGGCTTGTGAATATTGGGCCCGCCCTTGTTAGTCTGGCTGTTACTATTTGGAATATCTTTATCTGGCTAATTATATTTGCCTGACCCGCCCGACCCGTTTAGCTCGTTAATTTATGAGTTGGTAGAAATAACCTAGAAGGCATGGGTAGGGTATATATCGCCTATATTAATAATATAAATCCTATATAGGTAGAACTCTAGGTATACTTTATATTAATGCAATAGTTCTCCCTAGCTGTTATAAAGCTTACATCTATTACCTATAGCTCCTAATTAATTAATAGGGGATATATAATTTTAGGCTAGGCTTTTTAAGATGTGGGTTTGGGCCCTTATGCTTTTTATAGCTGCTGGCTTATGATATCTTAAATAGGCATTATTCCTCTTCCTGCATTGAAAGTCATTATTTTACAAATTATCTATATTTATAGGCTTTATAAGTAGGTTTAATCGTGAGTAAATCATCCAACTGGTTACATTATATATCGTATTTTTAGGCAGGACGGAGTTACATTTACTTATCTTAGCCCAGCTTCATCTGCATCTAGATGCAATGGATGGGGTTAGTATTGGTATAGGTATAATCTATATAACTTAGATAGTGCTGATTACTACTTACTTTGCCTTTTCTTATATTATTTATCGCTAGACTTAAGATTGCTATTATTAAACCTAAGCCTAAAGATCTTTAGGGTTTAATAACATAGATATTACATTATATGGCGATAATATAAGATTTTATCACTTTAAGATAAAAGAATTACGGGTTATTAATGCAGATAACTGAGTTATTAGATAATTAAAAAGGGCAACTATATTAATTACTAATACAAGGCTAAAATTAAGTATATAATTAAAGTTAAGCCTTTGGTTGGAATAAACTATTTATATACGGTTAAGCTAATTAAGCTAACTTATTATAAGATATCTAGCAAAGGTGGGTATATATATGGGAATATGTACCGGCTAAAAGAAAGGCTGAGGCCGATTTAATGCATAAGCAATTTTAGATTTTACTTTCATCTAAATCAACCTCTACATAATTCCAACGACTATACTAATTCCTCCCTTTTTATTATTAAGGTAGTAATAGTTTTAACACTCAATATAAGCTTTAATAGCAACGAATGCTATTATAAGCCCGGCAT
This sequence comes from Diaporthe vaccinii, assembly GCA_039880775.1. Taxonomy (NCBI): domain Eukaryota; kingdom Fungi; phylum Ascomycota; class Sordariomycetes; order Diaporthales; family Diaporthaceae; genus Diaporthe; species Diaporthe vaccinii. The sequence continues at coordinate 161,530 of JBCEDN010000036.1, forward strand.
TAAGGGCAAGGAATATTCACTACCATCTCCCCAGCTGATTAATATAGATGCCGCTAATAATATTAATAAAGCTAACAACATTTTAGATAACGAGCCTATATACAAAGGAACTATAATAAATAAGGCGATTAAGTAAATATACTAAGCTATCTAAGATAGCTTTTATAAACTACCCAACCATACCAACCTTACCTTTTACCTTTACAATTAATAATCATATAAGCAACTCCATTAAAAACTTACTATATATCCTAATAATAAGCTTCCACAGCACTTTAAGAGTATTAAGATAGATTAAGATGCTGCTATAAGGGATCTAAGATTATATTTAATGCTAATAGCAGTTTATAATATCGTTTAATATTATATAAATAGTATAATTAAGTTATAACTCCATTATATTATGGAGTATATAACTTTTAAGATTATTGCCGGCAGTCATTCCGATATTATATAATGAGCGAATAGGATTATAATTTTAATATTTAATAAGTCCTCTAATGGATAGTTTTTCTTTAAATATAATTCAGATATAAATATAACGGATTACTTATACCTACTATTTATTCTTAAGGTTAGATATAATTAAATAAAGTATAATCTTTAATAAATTATAATAAGTTTCCTTAGAAATATATTAGGCGAGATCTGCTTAATCCTTATTATCGATATTAATTATATTAAATAAGAGAACTATTAAGTGAAATACTATGCTACGTTATTCTTTCTTTAAATAACTAGAAAGGAATAAAATTAAAATGGTGAAGTAAGGCTATTATACTTAGCCTATAAGTTTTATAATAAGGATGGCTGAGTTTTACTAAGGGAATTTATCCTCCCGCTTAAATTATTCTTATCCCTTGATGAATGCAGCGGGAATTTAAATAGCGGCAGCCCTATATATAATGATATGCGCCTAAGCTTTTCTTATTTATTAAAGTTTGTTAATAAAGCTGAGGATTGGTAATATAAAGTTAATATAAGAGTAATAGCATTATCGCATTTAAAGAGGATCAATACATTTATATAGGAAGATAAAGATAGGGATATTATTAAAGAAGATTTAAAGGCAGGGCGTAAGCATTAAAAGATTAAGTTAGAGTTAACTCTAACTATTAAGATGAGATTAAGGATAAGATCGCTTAACCAACCTAAGAGGTTAAATTAACTACGCTTAGCCAGTCGTAAATAAGGTAATAGGTTTAATTATATATAATCAGGCCTACCTATAAGTGATTTTCTATAAATATATACATATATATTTTACAGCCTTATTTTTCATAAGATTATAATCATTATATAAGAAGTATATAAGTGGTTTAAATTAAAGATTCAATAATAAGTTTAGATAATTATTAATAGCCTAAGTAATCAAAATAAATATTGCTTAGTTATATTAATTTCCTAGCCCTTACCTCGCTTCTTTACTTAATATTACCCACCCTTTATAATATTTAATATAGCTACCTCTGCATTACCACTAAGGGGCTGGTTGAACATCAATATATAAAAGTACCGGATTGCCTTGATTATAAGATTCTTATTGAGATCTGGAAACCTCCTCTTAATCTCATCTAAAGCCAGGTAATCCTAGCCTATGCCATTATTATATTTAAAACCTAGGTCCTATATTAAAGTGATATAAAATAAACTTACCTAGAATAAATAAGATTTATATACTTTTTAACTTTCATTATAGGGTGCTAGATATTGCTAGATAAGGTGACTATCATCCTTAAATCCTAATAATGTTTTTATAAACAATGATTTAATCTCCTTAACCTTAGCTAGCATCTCCTTACCCTTTCTAGTTTCTAGTTTACCCAGCTTCATTTCTATAGCCGTGAACTTCTCTTTTATTATCCAATATTAACGCTCCTTATTAGACTTAAGTGCTTTGCTTAGTTTCTATATCTTAATTTCCAACTTGCCTAATGATTTCCTTAAGTTTAACTTAGTTAATGCTAAAATAAACTTGATTATCTTAAGCTTTAATATTATTTTTTTGAATTCTATTTTAAAATCGCCTAATTATATCTAAAGCTGCTCTTAAGATATCTTAATCTCTAAGCTTAGCTGCTTTTTATCACTTTACTCCCGGCTTAGGCCTTAACTCAGGTTAGCTAACTCCGCCTGAAGACTTATTTTAAGGAGCTTAGACTGCGTAGGCTTTAAGGGGCTACTATAGCGTTTCGCTGGTATAGGTGCTGGGGTATAAAAGCTGCCTATAGCTGCCATTAATATGGTTAGCTGCATTAATATTAAGTTTACGGGCGAGGTTAATCCAGCTAGCATGCTATAATTTAGCTATAGAGTAGATAAAATAGGTGTAAATACATTCCTTAAAATGAAAATACCTAGTGTGATTAAGATATTTAAATTAAGGGTCTATAATATAGCTAATAAGAAAGTGTTTTTTATAATTAGGAGGTTTAATACTTTTATATCAATAGATATTATTTATAAGGAAGATATATAAGCTTCGCTATAACCTGATGGGCTGGGAGGTGGTTTATATACCACTGATATTAATATCGTCAAGGCGGAGGTAAGCAGTAATATTGATATATTAAAGCTGGATGGCATTAGCTTAAGCGGCTTAAAAGCTATAGCAGCAGCTATAAGCGTTAAGGGTTTTAAGGGCGCGTTTTTTAGGATAGTTCACTTAAGTATCTAGTCCTCCGGTGCCAAGGGTACGCTCTTAAGGTGCTAGATTTTACCAAATAAAAGAAATAACTTATCCTATATTATAATATTTAATATACTTTTTACTAGATAATTATAGCTAATTAGCATAATCTTAATATCCTTAAATTTAAATATAATCATATCCTTTAATTCTAAGTTATAAAAGCTTAATATAAAAACCAACTCCTATTAATATATAAGAATATATCCATAATCTACCCTTAATAATAAGAGAGCCCATAGCTGCTATATAGTTAGCCTAAGGGCGCTAATAACCTTAAGCCTAAATAAGAGGGAGCGCTTTACCTGCTACCACCAAGTTTTTTCATTATTAATTAGCTTATCTTTAAGAGCATTAAGGAGGGAGAGTATATATAAGGCCTTGAAAGCTATCACGTTATAAAAGTAATCTTAGAAGGATATTATCGTTATATTATATAACCTACTTATCTACCCTTAAATTACCTTTTCAGCTATTTCCCTTATCGCAAAGCTATTAAGTAAGGTACTCTCTATTAATTATTTTAAGTAGTGAATAGCCTCCCTTAAGGGTTGGTATATAGAGAGGGCCTTTAAAAAGGATATAGTAGATTTAGCTAAAGTAATATCTAGAGAAAGCTATAACTCTATATTTTAAATATCTATGATTATATATAGGATATCTAATAAAGCTTAAAAGCTTTAATTCTTATAATATTATAATGCGGCCATTAATTATATAAATAGGATCTTAGCAAAGATCTCATATAGGCGGTATAGCTAATAGGCGCTTTATTGAAAGAGTGATTAAATAATTAGCTAATTTTAGAAGTTTTAACTTATATCTAATCTTTCCCGCTAATATATATACCATTTATAAAGTAGCTTACCTTAATTATTAGCCAAGGCTAATCTTTCAGCAAGCTAACTTGTAAGATATTATAATTCTTACTTTATTTTAACTTAACTTATAAATACAGGAGAGTTTTAATGCTTACAGAAAAGGGTGATATCCTATATTAAGATTATATAACCTGATATTTTATTATTGCTAATATTGCCCTTATTATTATTAAGGCCTTTATGGCCCTTATGGGTATGCTAAGCTTTATTAATGTTAGCGATTTATATATATAAGGTATTCTTTAAATAAATTATACCGCGCGCTTAATCTTGAAGATAGGGTATGATATCCTTTTAAATATATATAAAGTTTTAAAATAATGCATTATAGTTGGTTAATAGCTTTATCTTGGTATCCTGCTCCTTCTCCTAGGAGAATACCTTATAAAGGTTGCTTGTAGTTATGCCCTTTTAAAATCCTTTACGGATATCTAGGGTCTCCCAGTTTTGGGTAAATATCTACTTAATCTCTAACCTAATAATGATATTTTTAAACTTAATGTTATTTAAGTGCGTAATAACTAAAAGAGCTAACATATTTGGCATTATAAGCCTTATATACCATTATAAAGGCTGGCATAAATCTACCTACCGGCGGATATATGAAGCCCTATCGCCTTTAAGACATACTTCTTCCTACCTATCTCCTTTTCGCCCTTAGTATTATGATTATTAAAAGCCTTACATTAGCTTTTCCCCTTTATAACCCAGCCTTCCAACTATAAAAAGGCTTTTATAGCCTGTTTCAATAGCTTGTAGTGAGATGGTATAATCTCGCCCTTATAGTAAAATAAATACTTCATCATATTACCGCTGGATATATGAGAATACTAGCTAATAAGACCCCCCAAGATATAATTATATATAAAGAGGTAGAATCTAGTGAGTATATATTTTTAAATGGATACCTTATCTTATTTAAGATATCTCTTTATAATCTCTTTATATCTGATTACTTGGGTAAGATCTAAGAACCTATTATGCTTTATATTATTTAAGAACTACTTATATGCCGCCTTTAATGCTAGGCTAGGCTTTTAAAGCTAATCTAATATAAGTATAGCCATAGATCTAGAACCATGCCGCTAAGGGCTCTTATCATTATTAGTTATCTTTAAATCAAGCGGCAATAAGTTAAAAGCAAGAGGCTCTAAAGCATGGCTTAAGGTTTTAAGCTTAATATGCTTACTTTATCTATAATATAAATAATATATAAGTATCTTAAGAATATAGAGTATTAATAGGTCCGCCAGGTGGATCCGGTGTATAGGTTAGCCAGTTGGGTGTATTTATAATATAACGTTCATATATATATATCGCTAGTAAATAGATAAATAGTTTATTATTAAAATAATAGTTAATAATATCCCAGCCATATATAAAGATTGGCAACTAAGTAAATATTAAGTTGCGGAGGTAAAGGACCTTAATGCAAGCCCAGTACTATTATACTCTCAAATCTAAATATCAACCATATATTCAATATGCCCAGGGCGGACCATTATATAAAACAAGCTAAGGTTTATAAGCTCTATCTAGGCCACATCCCTGATATCCATTATATATATAGGCTACCTTAAAGCAGAATATAAACTCAAGCTTAACGCTGGTAAGAAAGGCAACAATATATCAATATATGCCTTCCTAAAGTATAAATATATGGCGCAGGTCCTAGATAAACTTATATCACCACTTTATAAGACCCGAAATCAAGGTTAAAATCTTAATAAGCACGCCTTTCCAGTCTATTAACTGTAAAATATAATAGATCGCATTAGCCTATAAGGGATATAATATATCTCCATATAAATTACCTATAAGCATAGGCCAGGCTAATAGCTTAAAGTAATAGTTAATAAGCAAGAAGGTATTTAAGTAAGCTTAAACGAATGGAAATACCTAGGTATTAAAAGGCTTCCAATACTAAGAAGCAGGAGGGTAGTAAATATAGATATAGCAATATAACCTTATATATATAAGAGATTGGTATCAGCTGCTAGCTTATAATACTACCTAGGAGTAAGCTTATCTCTTGGGGCTATAAGACCTACAGCCGTCACTCCTCTTAATTCACATAACAATAAAGGCGTAAGGCGCTAAAAGCTTAAGGTCTTTATTAGTTCTTAGCTCAAGGCCTTATATAATCTTCACTTATCTACACACTCTTATCACTAATATAATCTATTAGCTACTTAGTCAGACCCTTTCCAGCCTATCTTAATATCTCCTAGGCTGCATTTATTTATAAAACCGAGGGTTTGCCGCTATTAAATAATAAGTTAGGTATAATATAAGCGAAGTGGTGCTTATAAATGGCGAAACTCACTATTTAGGTTTCTTTAGATGGTTATATCAATATATTTTAAAAGTATTTAAATAGCTATTAACAAGCATTATATAAGAAATATAAGGCCGGCTTTTTATTATTTGCTCTTATATATAAGGTATAATATTTTGCATTTAAGTATATATTATCTTTCCTGCGGGCTTATATTAAATAATTACCTATCTTAATAACTATAGGTAAGGGCTAACTATAAGGAGCAGAGTTTAAATATCTTATAGCGTCGTTATTAAGCCAGCGTGCCTTAAATCCTAGGTACTTATAGGTTGCTTGCATGCTTAGGTAAGCAGTGCTTAAAAAAGCTATATATAAGGCTGAAGAAAATAATAAGATTTAATATTAAAGCCGTGGGGTAGATGTCATGCCTATTTATAAATTTTACTGCTATTATATAAATGCTTATAAGGTTCTATACTTATTAATTATCTCTTTAGCCTAGTTTAACCTTAAGCTATCTTACCTATAATAGCCTATCTAACCCTTGATTTCCTTATATACCTATTTTAAAGCTGCCTTGCTAAATAATCGCTATATTAGCCATTGATACAACAATTATCTCTTATATAAATAAGGCTGCCTTAAGGGGTATGGACTTTATACCTTCTTAATGTAAGCTCTTATTAGTGGAGCATAAGAGGCTAATCGCGAGGCGCTTTAAAAGGAAGCCTATACTATTTAAGAAGTGTAATAAATATATATAGCTTTATAATTCTTAGGTTTGGCTAATCTTTTAGCTTTATAGCTTTAACTAAAAGGAAGTTTTCTATAATAAGCTAACCTTAAACTTCCTACTTAAAATATAGGTTAATATTATACGTATAACCCCCCCTTACCCCCTACCCCACCTAACTAATATTACTTAAGCTAATATATTCATTAATTATAATAAGATAAGGGTTACCTTAATCTTATCCTTTATAAACCTGGAAATATATTATAAGTATAGGATAATGATAATAGCTATGATATAGATAATAACTGTAATTAGGAGGGCCTTAGCGATATAATAAATTAGCCTAAATTAATCTTAAAAGGCATAGCTAATATTATATAGGGCCCGGCTGGCTAATAATTATATAAAAATATGTTTAATCTTATATTTAAGAGAGGGTTATATAATGATGGATTTATATTATTCGGTTGCGGCGGCGGCAAGACTCGCTTAGCTATTGCAGGAAATATATATAATGCATCCCTTAAATGACATTATATTAAGCTTATAGGCTAATAGGAGTAAGTAGAAAAGAGAGTTATAAACGGCAGGTGTTTTATTATATAAGGAGTTCTAGCTAAGTAGATGCCTCCTTAGCTTAATATAGCATAGCTTAATTCTATAGCTATAACAAACTAAGGCCGCTCTTATTTTAATAGTCCCGAATCTAAATTAACCCTTAAATATTTCACTATTAGTTATATAAATCCTCCATATATAGTTGCCTAAGGTATATCCTTATTAATCAGTTTTAACTATTTTAAATATTAATTAGCTTAATATAATACTATTTATTTAAATAGGGATATAGCTTACTTAAGAATTATTATAAGTAGGCTATCCTGAGTATATAATAAGGCTGCTGGGTAAGCTTAGGCACAACTATCCCCGCAAGATAATAATATAGCGCGGCACAATACATATAAGATTATCTTTTAAAATATATCAGGTCCTACTATTTATACCTTATTATTAACTTATAACTTACTGAAAAGGTCTTCCTTAAGGACTACCTCCTAGGGGGCCAGCCAGCCCCCAACATTGCTATATATAAGCTTAAGGATGCGGATATTAATATAAAAGGAATAAGTTTTATAGGCGGGTTAACTACCTAAGGTTAAACAAAACTTATAATACTATAATATAAAAGCTTTATAAAGGAGGGAATAAATCTAAGCAATAGTTTTATATAGCTTAATCTTAATATAAAATCTTATTATACTTATATTTCATATATAGGTATTTCCTCCTCTAGAAGTTTATATCTATTTAACTCAACCTATATTTAACTAGATGTATATAATCTTTATTAAAACATATTAAGTATAAGTTAAAGTTATAATTTTCAATCCAACATATTTTTACCATCCCTCCCTTAATATCAATAATATAAGCTAAGCATTAAAAAGGCAATATATTCTTTTAAAAATCCTCTTCTTATGATATAATAGGCAACCTATTTACTAAATCTAGTATAATCTATAATAAAAACTTCTTATCCTGCATATATTTTATAGGCTCCCTTCTTTAGTTAACTTTAAAGTACTTTAAAATAATAAAAACCAACTCATTATTAATCGCAATATTAATCTTACCATCCAGCAATATTTATTATTATTTATTATTAAGCACGAAGCAGATATTACTAAGTAGGATATTTACCATTATAATTTAATACCTAATCTTATATAATAAGATATAATAATTATTAATATGATTTCGCAAGCAACAGTTAATCTAGATATTTAAGAAATCCTCTTAATTATTTAAATTATGATATATAGGATCTACCATTAGTTTAAATTACACCACCTTATCCCTCCTTACCCTATAAGGGATTGATTATTCTTAGGCCCTGAAAATATTTAATCTAATAGTGCTTAAAATAATTATAATATTATCTCTTAATTATTAATTCTTATTCCTCTTAGGGTTATATCTCTAATAAACCCTTTAAATTCCTATAATAAATTATTCTAAAAGAAAGGCAAATCTAGGTATAATTAGAATACTTATTACTATATCGCTACTCACCGCTATTATCTTATCTTACATTAGAGTTTAATGGTATACCTTACTTAGGCTTATTTATTAACGCATTTCTATCTTCCTTAGGAACTTAATATTAATCTTAATACCTTTTCACTTCCGCTGGATTTAGCGTTGGAAGCTTTCAACTTTTTATTCCGCTTATATATAGAAGCCCTTACTCTAGTAGCTCCCGCCTATGAATAAAATACTTATATTTTTACTTAATTCCATAATAATATTTATCTCTTGTTTCAAAATAGTAAGCCCCTTATTAAAGGTTGCGCTAAAGACTTTTTTAATTTATCTAGGGTTGAGATTAATATGAAGCTAAGGGGTATCCTAGGTATAAAGGTTTATATTCTTTCTTTTTATGATATATTCTTAGTAGTTAAAGCTTTTATCTCTCTTTAGCTTTTCAAAATACTTAATGTAATTTACGATATTATCTTCTGGGAATTAAATTCCTACCTTTTCAGCAGCTTAGATAGATTTTTTTATAATCCTTTACACCTTATCATTAGCTAATTAACTACCACCTTAAACACCTAAGAGGAAATAAGTAATTCTAAAGGGTATATAAGGTTTTTAGGATTTTATAAAGGATTTACTTACTAGCCAGCTAATTAAGGCGGATAAAAGACTAATTGCAATCTAGTTTCCTATACTTATTAAATTAGATATAAATACTTTAAATATTTTAATTACTTATTAATATAAGCCTATTATTATATATATATATATACTTATTATTATAAAAGGAAAGGAGGGTAAGTAGCATATTAAATTATTGCTTTTACTATTAATAATAGTTAAGTTAACTTATAATCTCTTATTAAGGCCGTAAAAGAGCCTTTTAATCTGCTCTTACATATCGCTAGAAATTATATTAAAGAAAGGTAAGTAAATATACATTGCTATTACCTATCCCTCGCTCATTAGGTGGAACCTTATTCATAGTCCCTACATTAAGTGAAGTAGGTATATATAATGATTTATAAATTTATTAAAGTCCTTGGTAGCCTTGTGATAGAATAAGTAATTTAGGTATATAATAACTAAGATTATAATCACGGCCTTAATATAGGTTGCCTATACCTTTGCTATATACTAGAGGCGGGTAAAATATAGTTATAAGATATCGTTCATTAAGGCTAGAGTAATCTCCTTATCATTTATAGCTTTTAATAAGGCTGGACTAAAGGGCAGACCTTTAACTACTTCTTTGCAATATTTAATATGATCTTCATTAAGGGCAATATATATAAGCATTATCTTTAGTAGAATATTAAGGTTATACTTTAAAGTAGGTACGCCTTTAATAAAAACTTATCCATTAGCTAAATAAATTAAGGCTATATTTATAATAAACTCGAATTTAATATTATTATCCAGATAATTCTTATCGTTATTATCACCAATAAATAATATATAATAAAGGTAAATATTCTTATCTTTAAAATAGGTTAGCGCTATCTTAAAGTATAGATTTTTTAAATTATGGCCTAATATATAATCCTGGAGGTTCTGGGTATTTTAAGTTAAGTTTTTAACTTAAGTTAATTATAATATCACTCTATATATTTTTCATCTTAAACTAGTAACTTACCGCTATTATCATTATTAAGAGTATCTTTAAAATTCTAAATAAGGATATTATTATCCATTTCATCTTATATAAAGGTTAATGCTATACTTATAACTAAGTAATAAACTTAAGATGATTAAATATACTTAGCTAAATAAAGCTAATATTTATATAATAGTAAGATCTTATAGGTAATTATATATATAAGTGGTAGGGTAATGGCTATTAAAAGCTAATACCCAACCCCCTTATTATCTTATTTTATTAAAGAGACCTAACGGGGTTTAGGGGAGTTTTACTTAGCGTAGAATTCTATAACTAAATCTATAAATAATTAATATTCATATATATAACTAAGCATCTTATATAATAATAGCTAGTAAGCTCTTTATATATAGGGATGCTAAATATTATTTATGAAAAGTAATAGTTTAAATATTATTTATATATTTTAATCTAGATATCTTTCTTATAGATTAATTAAAATATTTAAGAATACCTTGCTTTTATTAATAGGCGCCTTATTATTATTTATCTAAGGAGCTAGCCGTATATTCTAAAATAATGCATTTATTAATAATTCACCCCCTATTAAAACCCCCGCCGAACGGGCCAGCCACAGTGGCCCCTCGCGCCATTCCTTATACCGCCCTTCTAACCGCCCCTCCAGTTCCGACTTAATAGGTTTACTGCTTAGAAAGCTTAAGCTATATTTAAATGTAAAGATAGATACCGTGTAAAAGGGGTGGGAAGATATAGTTTTATAAAAATAAGCTTAGGATATAAAAGTTAATGCAATTATTTAAGAGCTTAAAAGATATAGCTGATAAGATAAGGCAGCTAAGCTGCAGTCTACTCTCCTCGCCTATAACCTCATTTCACACCCTTATGATTTTTAAGTTATATAAAATACTTAATTTAGGTAAGAGATCGTAATAGTAGTCTTCCAAGCCAAATCTTTAGATGCTAAGCTTGGTGTGATAATAAGGGATAAGGAGCCCTAGACTTCAAGGTTTTATATAAATATTAGCATTAAGGAATTTAATATTGAATACTTATATTTTAATAATGAATCTAATGATAAGGCTAAGTCCTGTATATAGCCTGATAGGAAGAATACTTACCGCGCATCTGACAGTGAATTTATTGTTAGTAAGGACTTGGATACCTTACTTATCCCTTATTACCTGCGATCTAATTATAGATATTATATGAGAAGATAGTGAACCTTGGACGGCGGCTAGGCATAATAAGTCTAAACTAGCATAGCGGAACCTTATCCTAAGTTGGTAGAAACCTTTAGTATTATTCCTTAACGATGCTACATTATATCATAAGGCGCATAGCGATTATTTCTCTCTAAGCTGGGTTTTATATTCTATGTTAACTACCCTTATAATAAGATTTTCATTCCAGTATTTAATAGATGCCCATCTGATAAGATATATAAGACCGGCTTGCCAACGTTTTATATGACATTCCCTCAGCTAATACTATATTTTCATAATAAATATAGAATCAAGAAGCTAGATTTAAAGTGGATCTTAGAGAACTAGGCGTAAAAAGGTAATAGGAACCTCTTTTTTATATTATATATAGTATTAATTTTAACCTATTATAATTAAGGATGGGGATTTATTATCTTAAAAGATTATGGAAAATAATTAGGCTATTAAAAAGCTAAAACGTAGATTCATTAATGATTGGTTTTTTATTTAATTGTTGGCTTTAAAGAATTAACCTTATAACCTTAACTTACCTATTATAAAGATGATTAAAGTTACCTTATTTATATATATCAGGAACTCATTTAATCATTATATATTCTATCTAAGTTTCCAGGCTAAGCAATAGGTGGTATTTTGCAATATATTTAATTGCTTTAATAAAGCTATCATCTAGGAACCGTTCTGGTGCAGTGCTATTATTAACCACTTTTATAAGCATAGTTTAGATTTAATTAAAGATTAAGTCCTTAACTTCTTTAACTACTAAGGTAAATATTAGCTTTTTACCCTAGAGACCTGTTTTATTAATAAATAGATATAATAATCTAAGATATTAGAAGGAATTGAAAAACACGGAAGATAACAATATTATTTCAAGAATCAGCTATATATTTAATGGATTTAGCTAATGAACTTAGATTAGATAAGTTATTAGGAATAATCGAGGAGGATAGCGGCTATAAGCTACCAGATTCTTCCGCATTATAGTATAGAAAAGTATTAATATAGGAACTTACTGCTAAGATCTTTTATATAAGGGTATATAATAGCTTTATTCATTGTTAAAGATAAGCTGCTAACCTTTCGTTAATATATAATATTAGAATAGGCTTGCAGCGGAGCTTAGCCGTTATACTTTTAATACCTTAAGGCTAGGGCGAAATATTAATATACCTTATATTATATAAAGGTAGGGCCTTAATCGTTACCATCTTAATAAGTGATGATATTTATAATTTCATTTATAATATTATACTCATAAATAGATATCTAGATAGCAGGGCTTTTATTAGAAATATTAAAAGGTAAAAGTATAGAAAAAGTAGCAGGCAATAATAAGGAGCTATTTAGGAATAATAGCAGAATATATATAGTAATTATATAAAGCTTATAAGATTAACCTAGAGGCCATACCAAAGTTAAGCAGCGCCTTATAGCTAAAATAGCAACTAGTTGAAAATAATAACCGGGCTTAATGCGCTATGGGACTAATTTAACTAGATTATCTACTTCTATCCTAATTGCTATGCTAGATGCAACCATTAATAAGTATAGGAAATGGCTGATATTACTATGAAATACTTAATTGGCTTTAAAATATGAATATTTAGCATTTTAATTATCCTTATCTCTTATTACTTTAAGGCCTAATTATAATATTAATACTTATGTTTTAATTTAATAATACTTCACTATTATCATGTTTTTAAAAGATAAGAGAAGCGCTATATTATATAGCTATTATAGTTAAACCTAGCGCTACATGATGCCCCATCCCTTACCTAGACATTAGCCCTAAGTTAAGTTTACATGGCTTTTATAACCCGTTTATAAAATGTTATATAAGCATTTTAAACCAGCTATAAGATTCGTAAAACCTAAGTCTCGCTAATATAATTTCAATTAAAGTTGAATTGTTTAATTAAACTATAGTTTATTTAAAATACGTAAGTTTATATACTTTGCCGCATTATATAATGTATATATATTTACTCGATCTATAGCCTAGATGATGCATAAATAAAACCCTAGCTACTTAAGTATATTAATAATATCCATTATTATCTTAAGATAGCAGCCCCTTAACTACTCTTAATATTGATTAAATTAACTTAAGGTTAGCTACCTAGGCCTCCTTATATATTAAGTTTTACTAATTATCTTCTCACTTAATTACTTTACTCTCCTTATTATTCATATTACAACCTATCTAAAAGCATTATATTAAGCCTACTTCATTTTATAATATTTAGTTCTAACCATATCATTATTTAAGAGGAGGCCAAGTTAAAGATGAAATTAAGCAGTGGTTTAGAGTATAAGAACTTTATTATAAAAAAGATATACTTTAATTATAGCTCTAAGTTTAATGCAGATTTAAATGATAACATTAATTATAATACATAAGGCTAGCATCCTACTATAATATAAGAATGGGATCTTAATGCCGCTAATGATATTATATACCAGCTATAAATAGATATTGCTAAGGTGGATAAATAAATTGCAATCCTTAAGGACCTTAATTTTATTAATAACCCATCTAACCTTAATATAGTGAATAACGGGAGAAATAATTTACCTACTTCATTTTACTAATAGAATATATAGATGCTTAATATCAATAATTATAAGAAGAAGATATATATTAAAGGTAGCCTTATTATAATAAAAAGCGCTTAATGCTTTTAATAGATGTATTAAATCCTTCTTTTAAGGTTTCCCACGACTTGCTAAATCTATATTAATTAATATCATAGATTTTATCTTAAGGTTCTCTTTATTTAAGATTAAGAGGTTGCATTATAAGATATAGATTTCATTATTATTTATTACTTCTTATAATGGTATTTAAATTAAAAAAAGAGTCTTAATAATAAGAAGAAACGGCCTATTAGAGTATTTAGCTTATTAATTATATTTTAATATGTTTTCCAGCTGGTATATAAGCGGTTAACATTTGAAAAGATTAATGATATCTTATTGCATGGTATAATCAATAATGTAAGATATGATTTAATCTACTATTTAAATCTTTAATTCATTTAACCTATATTCCAGGTATTTATTAACCTTAGGAAAAAGTTTAACCTTAGGCGCGAGAAATGTAAGAATAGGTCCATTATTATTACCATGCTCTAAAAATAAATCGAGACCCTTATAAGTACAACCTAGATTAACTTTAAGCTTAGCAAGATATACATCCTAGCCATACTCTTCCTACTCCTGCTAATACCATAAGGCTCCCAACCTTAAAGTATTCTCAACTTAAAGTATGTTTAATTACTTTTAAAATACTATATACTGGGAGATTAATATAATATAGGTTTAAGGATATCTTAATTATTCTCATTTATAACCCAGAAAACCCAGACCTAGATGCGCCGCCTAGGCTTACTTTAAGATTCCAGCTAATGGTAATTAAGACCTATAAGGGGCTAAAGTTTATATAAGTTAATCCATTATTAAAATATATATAGTTACTTATATATAAGATATATAATAAGGTATTATATATTCTTATATATAGCTAATATTAAAGTAGAAAAATATTCTTAATATTAAAGATCATATATAATCTTAGCTTATTCCTTAGCCTTTATATATTCCTCTTTATGGTATTGATCCATAACCGTGCTTTTATAATTGAGGAATTAAATGATTATTTGGAAAAGCTCGCTAACTTAAAAGTTTATCTAAGCATAACTCAGCTGCCTCTCTTATTAAAGGAGAGTCTTAAAGATATATTAATATTTCGCCAGTTTAAGAAGTTTATAAGCGGCTATAGGATGTTATATAATATAGCTTTAACTTAGAAGATAATAGGTAAATAAATAAGTATATTAAGGGAGATTTTAAGGATTAAGTATTACTTAATTATATATAACCTATGCTATATAGTTGCGAATAACATAAACTAAAGTAGTATAATACTTAATTTCCTTAGATTAAATAGCTAAGTGTATTTAAAATATAATTATTAATGTTGGCATTTAGATAATATTAATTATCCGCTTTATAACCTTATCTTTAATTATACATTAAACTTAAATACCTTTTAAAAGCATTATTTAAATCGCAATATTTATGCTAACCTATAAATAATTTATCATAACCTTCGCCCTTAATAAGCCCTTATTTAAGAGGCTATCAGCTATAATAGCTTACGGGATATTTATTAAATATATAAGCTTAATAAAGAAGATATAACCAAAGTTAAACGTAACCCTAAATATATTCATATAATAAATATTCTTAATAGTAAGATATTAAGTTTTTAGTTAGATGAGAAGAAAGCCTTTATACGTAATAAGAAGAACTTATTTAAGAGGCTTAAGAAATAAAAGCTTAATAAGATCATTAAATAATGGATTATAAAATAATCCCATGAGGATATATAGCGCTAACTTTAAGGCGAGGATATCTTTAAAGACCGCTATAATAAAGATCTGTCGCTTATAAGCTTTAATTAAGGAGGAGCTAAACTATATATAGCTTAGGAGAAGATGCTATAAGCTATTATAACTCTACTAGTTAATAACTTTCATATATAACAACAGAGAAATATTAATATTATTAAAGCTCTTGCGATATATTACATTAAAGAAGAGCCTTTCTAAACCATTATCACCAGAGCTAATAGATAACCGCCCTTAAAGAAACTGGCACTGGATTTTACCCCAGCCTTAATTAATAAGGAGATCCATTACTCGACCTTTATCCACATTCTCAGCTATCATTAAGTGTAAAGGTGCTTTATTTATATTGCTAAGGCTTTATAGCTTAGGAGAGATCATAAGCGCTTTAATAGCCTCTATTATAACTATTATAACGAATATATATTAATGAAGCATTTTACTAGCTACCATCTAAATAGCATTAAGGATAATAAAGAAGAGGAGTATCTTATTTATTAAGAGATACTAATTAATAAAAACCATCTTAGAAAGCATATAGATAACGTCTATAGTATTTATATAACGGGTAAACGGCTGATAATATATCATCCTTAAATTAATAAGAGGTATAAAGAATAATATATAATAATTAAAATATAGGATCCACTATATCTTACTATATTTTATTATATTAAATAGATTAAGTTAATATAATTAGGTAGTTTCCCGTTTAAAACTAAGCATATATAATAATAAAATAGGTATTTTACTTAATTATAGCTATTAATTATAAGAAATATTAAAGCTAAACTTATATCTTAAATATCTTAAAAACTAACTTATAGATACAGCTAGGATATTAGCCATGTTGGGCGGTACTTTAAGCGGAGCCATAAGGTATATATAGTTAGCACCGCAGCCATAACTTCTCTAATAAAGAAGTGGAGGCCGTTATGCCTTAAAATAGCCTTTTAAGCTAGAAAAATATTTATATAAATATCTTTTATTTAAAATTAAATATTTAAAATGCTAAATTAATTAAAATATAGCCTATTTTTAAGGGTAGCTTATTATCTTTATACTTAGCTATAAAGAAGAAAAAGTAATATAAGATTATTATATATATTATATATTAATTCCTTAATATTTATATAAGCTTTATTAATAAATTATAATATATTAATAAGCCCCTAACCCTAGCCTTATAAATCATAAATATTTAATAAGTTATACCCTATCTGCCTTATATATATTTTATATTAAATAGCTATTTAGCTAGCTTTTACTTTAATATTATTAATATCTTATATATTAACTATTATTTATTATATTTTATAAAATATAAATATTTCTACTTATTATTTATTATATATATTATAGCTTAAAAGCTAATTTTATTATTTAAGGCTAAAGCTTTTAAAAAATATATATAATTTATTTATCTTTAAAAATAAATATATTTAACCCTTAACTCTTAATTTAAAAGATTATTTATATATAATTTATTATATATTAGCTTTTAAAAGAATACTTAAAAATACTTAAATTTAAATAACCCTTTAAGGCTAAGCCCTTTAATAAATTAAAAGATAATAATAATAATAATAATAAAGAGGAGGAAGAAAATAAAGAACTTATAAGTAATATTATATTATACTTTAAGTATAAGGAAGTACTTAAGAAGGGCCTTTATATCTTAATTAACTTCCTTTTTAAGAAATATATTTTTAATATTATTTAATATAATTTTATAATTTAACTTAAGGGGCTTTATTTTAATAAATAAAAAAATAATTTTTTATATTTAATTAAGCACCTTATTTATATTATAAAAGTTTAATAATACTTAAAAATACTTAAAATAAACTTATAAAAAGTTTTTTATAAACCTATTTATTAATATAAATTTAATTAATAAATATTCCACTTAAAATATCCCTTTATTATATTTTTATTTTAGCTATATATTATATATATTTATATATTTAAGCTTTATAACTACCCTTTTATATTTATTAATAATTAATTAAATTATCTATTAATTATTATTATATAATTATAAAAAACTTTTTATATTAATAGTAAGATTATAAAATAATTATTTTAATATTATAAGCTCCTTTTTAATATATACCACTTTTAGCAGCTTAGCTTTTATAATAAAAATAATAATAATATCTTATTAAGCTGCTCTTTAATTAATTAACTCGCTATATAAGTACATTATATATCTATAAGATAAGTGCTGCATTTCTTTATTATCTATAAAGAAAGCATTTAATATAAAGATTAAAATCTTCTCTTATTTACTCTTATATTATATAATAAATATATAAATAGTATATAAATACGCTATATATTACTTAGCTATTATAAAATACCTAAGGCTTAAATTAAGTAGATAAAGGGAGAGCTATATAATTATATATATTATATTTACTTAAATTATAATTCTAATATATAAAATTAAGCTCACCCTTTCTTAAAATCCCTTAATCTACTCCTTTATTGCAATCCCTTTATATTTTTATAATAAAATACTTAAAAGTAATATATTTAATATAATGCCTTTTATAAAATTAAAATATTTAATAATCTTTTTAATATATAAATTATGAGCTAAATAAAGCCTCTTAGCTATTTAATCTCTTATAATATATACTTTAAGGTATTATTTTATATTTCTTTAATTTTTAACTTTATACCTTTTTTTTAAAATTATTAATAACCTTTTAAGCTTTTAATTTATGTTTTTTATAATAAAAAACTAAATAATTATTTATGTAAAAGATTATTATAATTATTTTATATTTATTTTAAAATAAATAGTTTTCCTCTATATTTAATTATAATCTAAGCTTATAAAATAATAAAGTAAATTCTTTATATTAAAGGAATAATATATTTTTTAACTTATAAAATATATTTAATACTTTTAAATATTTTTCTTATTCTTTAAATCTATTAAAAAGCTTATAATATATAGGATTTTCTATTAATAATGCATTTAAAAATATATTAATTATATTAAATTACTTAATTTTAAGATCCTTATATGCTATTATAACTATTATAATTTAAAAGGATTTTATAATAAATATAATAATATATATTTTTTAAAATAAATTAAATAATTAAAGATCCTTATATATTATTAAATATGCTTTTCTTTATTTAAGAAATCTATCTTTATTTTATTTATAAGTAAAAATTTATTTAAAAGGAAATAAGTAGTTATATATTAATGCTTATTCTATCTTTTTTAAGCTTTTATTTTTAATTAAATATATAGCTTAAGATAAATAGCTTTAATAAATAAATTTTAAGCTAAGTAATTTTAAAGCTTTTTTTAATTATTTAAAAATAGCTTAAATTTATATAATCTTTTCTTTTTATTAAGGAGCCTTATATTTTAATAAGCTATTATATATTATTATATTATAGCTTAAAGCATTATATATAATATCTTATATATTTAATTATTTTATTTCCTGATCTTTAGCTAATTAAATATAAAGGTATTAAAAAAATTATTTATAAGCTCTTAAGATATTAATTAAGTTGTTTTTATAAAGTATTATAATATAAATTCCTTTAATTTCTAATAAAAGTTTTTATTAATGCTAGCTTGCTTTTAATGCTTATTATATTTATTATATTTATAATAATAAGTTTATATATATTATAATTATATTATTAATATTCTTTTTTATTAAAGAAAAATCTTATATACTTATTTTTAAGATTTTAAGTATAGGAAAATATTATATCCCTTAGCTGCTATATTTATTAACTTAAATAGGATTGCTTAGCTTTAAGAAAGTAACCTTTTAAGTATCTTTAAGCAGCCTAATACCTTTTAATACTTATTATATTAATTTTTATATTTCTTTTAAGCTTTATAAATTTATTAAATATTCCTTTTCTACCCTTAAGCTTATAAGCTATATATTTAAAGGCTTTAAATTAAGCTCTTTAATAAATTACTCTTATAAATAGCTTAAGATATTAAGCACTTTATATATTAATTAAGATATTAATACCTTTTAATTTATAATTTTAAGGAATACCTTTATATATTTTATTTTACTTAACTTATTATTTTTTTTATTAAGTTTATAAAAAATCTATTTATTAAAAATTATATTTTATATAATAATTATTTAATTAAATATAAAAACTTAAATATAATAAATATTTATTACTTTATAATTAATAAGATATTTAATATAAGTATATAATTTAATTTTATAAGCTTATTTTCTTTATTTAGCTTTTTTATTTTTTTAAATAAGGTATATTTAATATTTATAAGTAAAAGTATTAGATTAGTTTAAATATAGGTTTATTATAAGTTTATAGATTTTTTAAGGAGTATATTAATAGAAGTATTAAGTAAATTATGCTTTTAAAATTCAATTTAATGATTATTATAAGCATCCTTAATATAATAATTTATTAAAAAGGTATTTAGCTATTATAATAATTTATAGTTAAAAATGCTTAAGAAGGTTTATTATTATATATATTTTTATTACCTTAGTAATTAGTTTTTATTTTATATATTTATTTCCTTTATTTAATTTATAAATATAAGTAAGTATTAGCTTAATTTCAATTTCCTTATAAATATATTAAGCTTTATAGCTAATTATATTATATATTGAAATAATTAATATATCATTATTTTATTAAATTTTATAGATTAAAAGCTTATAATATACTTATATTAAGCTTATAAAATCTTAAAGAATTATAAAAATATTTTCTTTACTTTTTAATATAAATAGTTAAATAATGAATATCTTAAAGAATTCATCCTTAATTATTAATAATTAATTTAAGCTATTTAAATTATATAGAAAATTAAATAAATCTTAATTTATATATTAAAAAAGGTGCTTTATATAATCTTTTAATATTTATCTTAATATAATTTATATAATATATATTATAATATAATCCTTGCACTTTATATATAATATACCTTCAATCTTTACCTTTTATATAACTTATATTAATACCTTTAAAGCTTTTAACCCTAAATATTTAAATTATAAGTATTAAAAATGCTTAGAATTCTTTTTAATAAATAAGGGGTATATAAAGTATTTTTAATTATTAATAAATAATATAAATATTATAAAGCTTACTTTATTTAATTTAATTATATTAAAGCTATTAAAATAAATAAAAAGTAATTTATATTTAAAAAAGATTAAGTTATAATAATACTTTAATTATTTAATTATTATATTTAATTTTATAGAATTATATTATAATATATAATTTAATTAAAAAACTAAATACTTATATTATTTAAATAAATTTTTAAAATAATATTTATATGAAATTCCTTAATAATAAAGATATTTATAAGTATTAAATTTTTAATATTTAAGCTTTTTGCTTTATTAAAAGTATTATAGAAAATTTATATATCTCTTTTTAAAATAAGAAAAAAGGTTATCTTTATTTTTATTATTTCCTTATATTTAGCTTTTTAATAAGTTTTAAATTTAAATAAAATAGGATTATTTATAAGGTAAAAAGCTTTATAATTATTAAATATAATATTTTTTAAAAGCTTATATAAAAGATTTTAAATTATAAAATATACCTTAGCTAATTTAAATATTCCTTTTTTTTAAAAAAAGGTAATAAGTTATTTAAGATAAGCCAGCTTATTTAAAGTAATATTATTTTTATTAATTTTATTACTTAATTTCTCTTTTATTTAACCCTTTTTAATAAGCTATTAATATAAATTATATTATTTAAGAAGCTTGAAATACTTATAAATCTTGCTTATTTAAATAAAAATAAGTATATTATAATTAAGCCTTTAAGTAATTTTTAAATACCCTTTAATAACTTATTTTAAATTTATATAATTATTAATTAAAAACTAATATTTTTTTAAAAAAATCTTTAAAATATATATATTTATATATATTTAAAGATTTATTTATTTTCTCCCTTTTATTAAAATTTAACTATTTATAAAATATAATAAATATTATTAAATTTTTATTAATATAATTTTTACTTTTATATTTAATAATTATAAATTCAATTTTAAGCTTTTTAAGTATAAAAATAAATTTATTAAGCTCATTATCTTATATAAGCTCCCTAAATACTTAAAAGGCTTAATTAAAAGCTATATAAGCCCTTATAATATTAAGGAAATCCTTAATAATAAATACCTTAAATACCTTTTTAAGGTTATATATTTATATATAAAGGAATATCTTATATTATTAAATATATTATTTAAATAAGTTAATTTTATTACCTTTAGCCTTAATAAAAGCTATTTAATATTCTTTAGTTATTATAATTTAAATATTTAATTTTAAGGATATAAGGTAATTTTATAATATTTAAATAATTTTTTAAAGTAAAATATTTCTTTTTTTAAGAATTTTAATTTAAATAAAACTAAATATATTAGTATTAATTATATAATTTATTTAATTTTATATTATTTAATAATAATTTAAAATTATTATAATAAATATTAAGCTTAAATTTTATTTTTATAATTATTTATTAAATTCTTTTTATATTTTATTTATATTAAATAAAAATAATTATTAAGATTTATTTATATAGTTTTTAAGTAAAAGTTTTAATTATATATTAAGTTATTAAATATATTAAGTTTTAAGCTTAGCTTTATATTAAATAAATAGGTTTTTAAATATATAATATTTAAGAAGCTTATTTAAAGGGTTTATATAATTCTAAATATTTAAATTAATTTATTTTTAAATACCTTTAATTTTATAATAAAATTAAAGTTATAAAAATTAAATTAAATAGCTTCTTTAATTATATAAGAGTATTATATTAATAGGAATAATATTATTTAGGCTAATTAAGGATATAATAAAGATATTAAGAATAAAGTATTTAAAATAATGAGAAAAGCTTAAAATATTTATAAAATAAAGGGAATTAATAAAGTTAGGCTTATAATTATTATAATTCTAAGCAGGGTAATTAAATAGAGTATAATATCTGCTATTTTAAATTATAGATAATAGAGCGGGAGATGCTTAGCTTTATATAGAATGGAGTATTATAATAGTGGGCCCCTGCTACGTGACAATTAGAATACCAATTAAATGCACACTACGACAAGTGATTAGATGTGATGTGGATGCCATCAGAAGCGCACAAATTGGAAGATATCCTAGACACTAAAAATCTGAGGACGTGGTGGAAAAATCTCAGCACGCTTATGCAAATCAAGATGTCCCGTCGCTTCCGTGTTTACAATCAATTTGCAGCAACAATTGCCGCAACAAGCGGGGCCGGAAAATATTAGATTAGCTCCTATGTCGCGGACCGGGATTTCTTTCTTACCCCGGCACTAAGAATCTGGCGCTCAAAGGCACGGAAAGAAGGTCGATGTAGATTAATACCACACATGTTAGTGATTAATATGAAGAGGCGGAAACTTTCGTTTCTCTTATGCCTATGACTCGTATCCCGGCAGTTAAGGGGACACCCTTATAACAACTTTGTAACACACGTGGTCACTGTGCTCTGAGCTTTTATCATCATTTCCCGTCTAGTCCTCGATCTTCTCAGAGGCTTGGATGTTCAGACTTTATAGCCATGAGCACTCCCGTGACCAGATAGTCGATGCCAAATGGGTTGGTGCTAACATCATTGTGTTTTATTATGAATTATGTGGCTCATCTACTAGTAGTTGCCAGTTCTGCAGTCTACTCAGAGTATTGTCTTACAATCTCATCATTAAATTCATTCATACTATCCGTCAGCTTTATTTATCAGACGACCTAGCAGCTTGTCGAGTGATGAGGAGAACTCTTGGGAAGCAGCCGCTTGACGACCGGAGCTATAAATATGACCATCTCAATTCTGATTGGCCGGTACGACAACAGTATCATTTACATTTTAATAGAGCATATCCATTTTGGTTACCTTATGCCCTGAGGTCACGAAAACCAGCCGATCGAGCTGATGTTCGAGGGCATCCTGCCCACATTGCGTAGTTGCCTTCCCTCAGTTGGCGTTGGTCTGCTCAAGTCAAGGATTGGCACAACTTTCTATACATTATACCCTGACAGAATCCCCGATATCATCGTCTGTGTGACCCAAACTAGGAACTAACTTCAAACAGCAGACAAACTAAAGTTTTCCACAGCTCAGTACAAGGCACAATTCCAGCACATGAGGCCGACCAATCCATCGCAAACGTCGTTTATTCAAAATCGCTTCCAAGAGAATCGTCACGAGTGTAGAGGCGTAAAGTAAACCACGGTTCATTCGGATATAATATCCGGACTGGCTTGTAGTGAAGAAGAATTTTGAGATTGTCCAGAGAAGGTGATACTGGAGGGGTTTGAGAGATCTCGTATGGGTGACAGACTGAATGTTGACATTCGCAATGAATCTGTCACTATGTCTGTAGAGACCATTCGGGAATCTTTGCAGTCTATTTCCTGAGCCACCGAAAATCCATTTTGTTTTGTCAAACCCTGTTACCCCGATGCACTCAAGGCGTATGGCGGTTTGTATAAAATGATTATGGGTCTCAATCTATGCTTAAGTATATAACCCTTAATGACGTACAGAGCAATTGTTACAAAAGAGGCGGTTGTCGATATGAAGTTGCTTTCATACATCACGGGTAATACTGTTGCCTGAGGCAGGATGTTGCCCAAGACTCCAAGCCAAGGATTAATGATGAGCCAACTTCCGTAAGACACGTTTCACATCTCAGCCACCGACGTACTATTCGCCAAGTGTAGCCCGGTCCAGTCGTTGCTGCCATCACCACATACTGTCATCGCGCCGCGGAGTCGTGTCTCGTCCAGATGTGTCCTGCGGTAGAACTATCGAGAAATGGCTCCTGTTTGTGGCTGGGTGCGCAAGGCGTACATCATATCTCCTCAACACTTGTCTGCAACCTCATCGTCAACTCCAGGCCAAAGGCCGTCCTTTGCTGGTCCTCTTGGGTCGGACTCAATTACACGGTCTCAGATTCTAGACTGGGTCATGAGCTAGATGAGCAAGGACACAACAGGTGATAACGCGATGATGAAGTAAAAGTTTTCATTTTACTGGGTATCAACGACTCAATATATATATATATCTACAGGAATATGTGAGATAATGCCACAGAAGGGAAAGTAGTGCAATACAGGTCAATGATATGACAGCATGTCTCCCAACGACCAGTTGGAACAGCTTAGACGCACTGAGAGTACCAGTCATTGATGAACTCGCACCTGCCCGAGGAGCAGGAAGTAGCTCCAGTGTAGCCCTGACCACCGCACTGGCCGTAAAGAGCAGCGGACCCGGAGGCACCCTCGGCGGCCTCGGGCTCGGATGCCCCAGTAGAAGCTGCTGGGGCGGTAGTGGCGGTCTTGGCGGCCTCGGAGACCTCCTCAGAAACAGCCTTGGATGAGCCCTGGGAAGAAGAGGACGAGGAGCTAAGCTTGCCGGCGCCGGCGTTGCTAGGCACGCTGGACTTGATGTCGCTGGCGGCCTCGGCGCTGGCGATGGACAGGCCGTCAAAGTCACCAAAGAAGGAGGTATCGGTATACTTGAACTCGTCGGTGGTCTGGTCCAGGACGTTGACCTCGCAGGCACGGCCGAGGGCGCTCTCGCACTGGGCGTTGGTGGTGGCGTGGGGGGGAGGAGAAGAGCCTGCCCTGGTAGTCGGAGACGAGCTGCTTGACCTTGATGAAGGCGTTTCCCTCGAAGATCCCGCGGGCAGCCTTTTCGCCTCCCTCGATGGCGTGGCCGTTGACGTCTTCCCACACGTTGTTGACGGCGTGGAGGAGTGTGCCGCCGCTCAGGGCGGGGCCACGGCCGGCAGTCTTGTAGATGTAGTTGTTCTTCATGGTGATCCGGTCGTCCTCGCCGACCATCTCAAATGTCCAGTAATGGTACCCGTCACAGCCAGTGGAGAAGTCCGACACGCCGTTGATAAAGTTGTTGGAGAGTGTGATGCGCTTGCTGGGATTGAAACCAAACACGTAGTGCTGGCGGCCGGGACGAGCGGTCTGACAGGAAAGTTAGCAAATACACATGGTGAAAATACACACGTATGCCGTTCTCAGGGCTTCTTACCGTGACGTGGTCAACCCAGACGAGGTCGGCGCCGTCGAAACCGATGGCATCCCCACCCCATACATACTCGTGATTCAGGTCGGAGACTATGATGTTCTGATTAATCACGTTGCTGCCCCTCATTCTCAGCCCCTTGCCCGTGATGGCAGTATCACTTCCCACCCCAAGGATGGTCTTGTTGCTGCCGACGTCGATAGGCTGAGTAGGAGCCTTCCACCAGGTGGCCTTCGATCCTTCGCCGCCGTCACAGCTATCCTGGATAATCTTTTGGCAGGCGGCGCCGTTGCCCCACGAGGCGCAGACATTGCCAGACTCGGTGCCCTCGGATTCGGTGTAGGAGGAAGTGATGACAGGTAGGACTGGACCTGTAGTTAGATGAAGATGCGTTTCCACTAGCATCCACATGACAGGCTGTTTTCATGCAGCATTCTGTATATGTGAGGGATGATATAATTGCAGGGAGAATCGAATTCCTTTCGCCATATATAGATAGTCTTGGAACAAGACACGCTTGATGCAGTCAGTATACCGGAATGCGTCTAATATGGCTATTCCTAGTTCTTTACTTAGAGGTTGGGATGACTGTGGAATCGCCAGGATAACGGATTTAAATATGTTGCTTGCTATCAACGGTAGCAATGTTGCCAAACAGGAAGACCTTGTAAGATCTCGACAGGATGACGGAGGATAATAGGGATGAAGGAATGATATAAAGTGTAGCTGCTCATCTAGACTTTCGCCCGGATCAAGACATCAACGGATTTCGCGGAGCCAATACCGCACGAATAGCAGTCCCTGGAAGTAATGACGTGATGTTCCAATTCTACTGCAATAGCGGACATCCTGCTGGCGTGCACGAAGTGCAGTTCGGGGGCCAAAGGTGAAGCACTGCCCTAGTCCACATGGACTCTCATAGTAGAAATGGGGATACCTATTGATCGTGACCGTGTTCACGGGATGACTGAATAGTTGCTGAGTTGCGATCGTGCCGTGGGTCTTCCATGCTTCTTACTTGCCAGTGGTTGAGACGCCATGCGCAAGCAGATTGACTCCGCGAGTTGGGTCTGACTGTGCACCTGACCGACCTTCTGCCACTCTTTGGGCATTTTTTGCTCCTTTAAATATCGAATGAGCCACAGTAAGGGTGGGCCATGCTCATTTATAGCGATATTATGTTCGGCAGTTCGGGCTGGTAGGCCAGAACGGGTGAGCCCACACGGCGAATCGTGCCTCTTCTTACTCTGGCTGCACGACTTCCGCTGTACCAACATGGTGTCATCATTGTTTGGACCAGAACGCAGTTTGCAAACTGTGGCTCACGGCAGTTGTTGAGGGCTGCGGAAATTTCCATCCGGAGCTAGACAGGGCCAAGGTATACTCTGGTGAACGCCGGAGCATTGAGCTCTGGGACTTTCTTGTCATGGCTATCATGCTTACAGCGGCAAAGGGAAAAGGGGCGATAGGCGGCCAGGTCAATTGAGCCTCCACTGGATCTCGTCGCCAATATATTGGCTTGGTCTGCCCCTGCCAAGCGGCACAGGCATCATACCTAGCTCCAGACAGGATGGCCCTACAAAAATCACGCCTTGGACTGCAAGAGGCTCTGCAGAAGAGGGCACTTTGCCTAGTTGTTGCTAGGCGTTTCGCCCACATAGACCATGCTAGTCCCAAGCGGCACTGATTGAACATTACGCTCTGGCGGTCCTGCGCCCATCATGCCACGGTCGAGAGATGTCGAGATGTTGAAACAGAGTCAGCCAAACCCCTTTTGAACCGCTGACCTCGTTTCCACATCCGAGCCTCCTCGGACCCGACATGGAGGTGAAAGAACCTGGACGTGGATCACAGGATCAGACGAAAACATTGTTTTAGAAACACTTACTCGTGAGTTGGGCAAAACCGATTGATCGACAGTCTGAACCGCCAAGAGATAGAAAGATGGAGAAAGGATGATCTCGCCTACGCCGTTGGATCAGGTCAGTCTCCTGGCTAATCTTAGACGGGGGAATGCAACCTATTGGGCAGTCAGTCAGTCGTTGTTGTTGTTGTTGTTGTTGTTGGGGTTCTTTCCACCGT
The DNA here is from genome assembly GCA_039880775.1 of Diaporthe vaccinii. Classification (NCBI taxonomy): domain Eukaryota; kingdom Fungi; phylum Ascomycota; class Sordariomycetes; order Diaporthales; family Diaporthaceae; genus Diaporthe; species Diaporthe vaccinii. Next base: position 189,590 of record JBCEDN010000036.1, read on the forward strand.
ATCTTCGAAAAGATTCCGAAGAGGTGCTGCGAATCCATCCTTATTCCGAGGCCCAGGACCCACCCCCTATGCCCGTATTGTATGTAGGCTAGGCCGTATGCACACCGGTGGGCTGGTATTTTGGCGCTGCCCAGGGACTCCAGACGGCTTGGAACTAGGTAGCGTGACACCACGTCTGCGAGCCGCATTTCCTCTCTGGACATGGTCGCAATGCATTCTGGCAGGCCTGAGGCGCCCTCAACACGTGGGCTGACGCAGTTGAAACAGTGAAACGGGCGTGTTTACTTGTTCCAAGCACTCGCAGGCTGGCAGGATGAGCTGTCAGGGGCGCCAAAGCAGGCGGGCTGGCGCTTGCGAAGGACACATCCCTGGCTGCCAAGACCCCCTGCGACCGACCTTCATCAAAGTTCACCCCGCTCCCAAGCAACACGCGAGCGTCGCCCCCAACTTCCACCAGTTGCCAGCACGCTGTCAGCCCGGCAGAAGTCTTGGTGTTTCGAGCAAACAAGCTCGTTTCCGCTTGCCTTCATGTGCATCACCCGCAACTTTCCGCTTCGGACCCCCTGCTTGCCCCGGGGACCCGCACCTTGAAGTTGAGCCGCCTCGGTTGACTCCGGATGGGCGCCTGCTCTGACGTCCTGCCTGCAACTTTTCAGGAGGCTGTCGACGCTATGCCGTGTCGAGAAGACATTCCCGTGCTAGTTGCGGGCATTCGATGATTCCAGAGATCCAAGCGAGCTCGCTCACCCACCCCCTGCGCCAGCATGCCGACAGGAGCGGTGCCTGCTCCGAGATGGGCGGGGACGCGGACGCCTTCATCAAGCTCTTACCTTGGTACACACACACATAAACGCTGGCACACGGCACTGAGAGACGCACACGCACATATATATATATATATGCATTCGTCTCTGGCCTGATCAACCGCCATGATCTGATCTTCATCCCTTCAGCATCCATCTCATTGCAGGCCACACTCTTTGGTTTCGTACCACCCTCATTCTTTTTCCACGCCATCTGACTATCTTGTCATCTTCACTGTGTGAAGCTGGGACATTCATTCTTTGAAAGCCTACCATCGTCAACCCTTTTCACTTCAACGAAACAAATCTTCAAAAATGCCTTCCTTCACCTCCAAGCTCGCCCTTGCCGGCGCCATCCTCGCCTCCAAGGCTGCTGGCCACGGTATCGTCCAGGGTTTCGCCACCGATGGCCAGTACCAGGAGGGCTACATCCTCAACGACTACTACACCAAGCAGAACACCGGCGAGGTCCCCAAGAAGGCCGGTTGGTACGAGGAGGCCACCGACAACGGCTTCGTCTCCCCCAGTGCCTACGGCGAGGCCGACATCATCTGCCACAAGAACGCTGAGAACGCTGCCTTGACCGGCACCGTCGCTGCTGGCGGCAAGGTCGACTTCTGTGAGTCCTGATGATGATAACCCCTTTCATGAGATCCAATACTAATCTCGCCTGATTCCCAGACTGGACCACTTGGCCCGATTCCCACATCGGACCCGTCCTGACATACGTTGCCAACTGTGGCACCGCCGACGACGCCTGCTCCACGGTCGACAAGACCACCCTCAAGTGGGTCAAGATCGACGAGGCCGGCATCGACCTCGACACCCAGACGTGGGCTGCCACGGACCTGATCGCCAACAACAACACCTGGTCCGTCACCGTGCCCGACAGCCTGGCCCCCGGCCCTTACGTCTTCCGCCACGAGATCATCGCCATGCACGGCGCTGGCTCCGAGGGTGGTGCCCAGAACTACCCCTTCTGCATCAACATTGCCATCACCGGCAGCGGCACTGAGAGCCCCGAAGGTACGCTGGGAACTGCTCTGTACACCTCCACCGACCCCGGTATCCTCTTCAACCCCTACACCACCCTGACCGAGTACACCATCCCCGGCCCCGCCCTGTTCGGCTCTGGCTCAACCGGTGGCTCGACTGGCGGTTCTACCGGCGGCTCCTCCAACTCGACCACCCCCGCCACCCCCACCGGCAGCGGAGCCTCCCCATCGGCCACCGGTGGTGCCCTCCCTACCTCCACCGGCTCCCCCGTCACTGGCGGCTACGCCGACGGTGGTGATGAGGGGAGCTCTAGCTCTTGCAGCAAGGCTCGCCGTCACGCTCGTGACCTCCAGCGCCGCAACTAAGCCTTCAAACCCGGGCTTCTACTGGATGTGTGTAAGATACGACTCATTGAAGGACATGAGTGGTTGGAAGAACCTACCTACCTACTTCGTTGAAATGTACATAGACTTTCTTTCTTGAGATAAACCTTAGTGTGCGGCCTACCTTTTCGGGCTGCGCCTGTCCCTTGTCAATACCCCTTCGGGGCACCTCGGAATCGCAATGCAGATACAATGAACCAAAACAATGTCTTGTGCAATCAGTGACTGGGTGTGTATTTGAATCAGTATTTGAATGCGTAGTTGACTACGTAGCTGAATGGGCACTTGGACAGGTATTTGAATGTTTATTTTAGCGTGTTTTTGAGCACGTTCTGAGCAGGTATTTGAGCGAGTTTTGAGCATGTATTTCGATGATATACGGTTATTAACAACAGAAACTACTCACTATACCCAACGATGAACACGCTGACTCATACAACAATATCGGGAATAATAGTCGGCTATAGAAGCATTCTTCATTAAGGAAACTTACAAATATCTGAGCTTGGCTGCATTGAATCCTACATACATCAGGGCAACTTGCCTCCCACGAGCGCCCTGCGCATCATCACTGTAAGATCAAAGGCGCAGAAGACTTCATTAAATGCAATAGCGCCCAGCATAAATGTCGTCTTCTCAAAGTGTCAACGGATATGCCTTGCAAGCACAAGGTTTCCTATACATTGATTGTATTCTAACTTACATGTTAGCTTGATGGGCATGCCCAGGTGCTCGCGGAACAGTGTCTGAGAGTTCAAGCTCAGTCAGAACCGATGGATTGATCCTTACCACGGTCCAAAAACTTTCACAGACTTTCCAGCCCATTGTTAAGTCTTCATTATGGTATAGCAATAGCATTTATATTCTTCTGGGTGTCTGAAGGAAAACACCAACTACCTTAGATGTGTCGGCAGATGATTGGCGTGCCAGCCAATGCCTACATAATATTAAGTCTGCTGCAACATAACGTCCCTGCACCTGATTCCGAACACACCCCTTCCCGAACACTCGCCTTTTGGTGTAAACACACTATAAGACACCTACTTTTCAACCTCTCTTTAATAAATCTAAATTAAATCTTATAACCCCAGTTTTAATAATATATATATTAATTTAATTATAATTTAATATAATAAATATAATTAAATTATAAATAAATAGGAATATATTTAAAAATATTTTTAAAATTAAAGATTTAAAAATATTAAGATTTATTAATAAAATATTAAGAGTTTATAATATTATTTAAATTAATTATTATTTATTATATTTTAATATTAAAAATTATTAAAAAGTTTTATATTATATATAAAATATTAAAGAATATAAATATAAGCCTTTTTAATAATAATATATTTTATTTATATAAATAATAATACTTTTATAATTTCTTTATATAAATTTATATATAAAAGAAAATATATATAATAAAAGTTATATATATATTAAATAATATATATTATTAATAAAGTTTTTTTAAAAAAGTAAAATTCTATTTAATTTTATTAATAAAATATTAAATAAAAATAAAGTTTTAATATTATAATATAAAATATTAATATTTCTTAATATTTTAAAAATATTAACTTTAAAAATTATTTTAAAATTAATAATATAAAGATTTGATTTTAAAAATATTTTTAATATAAAATATAAGTAGAAAACTTATATTTTAAACTCAGGGTTAGGGTTGGGGAATTTAATTAAATTTAATAAGGGAGAATTAAAAGGGGGTGTCTTATAATATATTTGCATTAAAAAGTGAGTGTTTAAGAAGGGGTGTATTTAGAATTAGGTTGTTATGAATTAATATAGCTAGCACTTAAGTACTTAGTTCTAACGGCCTAAGGGTTTAGGAAAGGATATCTTAATAGAGAAATAATAATATTAAATAATAAAGTTATAAGATAATATAAAATTTAAGGTTAAGATCTAAGACCTATCTTTAAGGATAGATTAATAGGCTTAATATTAATCTTATTAAGTAATATTAACTTAAGATTAATAAGTTTATTATTAATCTTATTAAGCTATTAAAGAATTAAAATATATAAAGATATAATTATTATTATAATAAATAGTTTTTATAAAATAGATTCTTTAATTATTAATTTAAATATTTAATTTAATAATTAAATAACTTTATAATTAATAATTATATTATTAAATATTAAATATTAAAATAATATCTTTATATATTAAAATAATTAAATATTACTTTTATATTAAACTATTAATATAAACTTTATAAGTTATTTATTAAATCTTATAAAGATTTAATATAATTATTATATTTTAATAACTTTTATTTAAAATAGCTATATAATTAATTAATTAAGTAATATAAAGATATAATAATATTTTTAATTCTTATTTTCTTTATTATTAATAATAATAACTTTTAAAATATAACTATATAGATTATTATATTTTAATAAAAGATTAATCTCCTTTATATTATATAATAAATTAAGGCTTATAAGATAAATAAATTAACCCCTTATAAAAAAAATAAAGGAACCTTTTAAAGATTTATTATTTAATATTATATTTATTTTAAATATTATAAATATTAATTTAATATTTAATATAATATAATTATCTTTATAAAATATTAGCTTAAAGGTAATATTTTTATATAATTTAAATTTATTCTTAAAGATTATTTAGAAAATAATAAGAAATATTAAGATAAAAATATTTAGAAAATCTTTAAAGGCTTTAATTATTTTAAATAAATTCTTAAGGATATTTTTAAAGATCTAAATAAGGAAAGATTTATAAAATATAAATTTATAAAACTTAAATAAGGAAAATTAGCCTTTAAATATATTATATATTTTAAATAATTTATTATTAATATTAATTAAAAAAAAGAAATATTTATAAGTTAATTTTATAAAAGATTTAAAAAAGATATTAAAGATAAAGTTTTTAAAATAAATTAATTTAATAATTTTATTAAATATATTATTATAATAATATATATTAATAATTAATTATTTAAATAATAATAAAAATATAATTATAAAAATTTTAAAAATTATTAAAAAAAATTATAATTAATTAAATATAAATAAGAAATATTAATATAATAATAATTTTAATAATAATAATAAACCTTAATATTAAAAAGGATATAATAATATTATAATAAATATTTATATAAATCTTATAAAATTTAATATAACTTAATAAAAGTTAAATAATAAAGATTATTATAATTATAGAAAATCAAGATATTTTATTAAGGATTATTAATAGCTTAAGAAATAATAGAAATCTATCTTAAAAGGATAATAATAAGTTAATATAACTTAAAGATAAAAGTTAATTATGCCTTATAACTATTTATTTAATAAATAATACTTAATATATTTAAAAAGTAAAATACCTTATATTTATTAATCTAACCTTTATATAAAATATTTAATTTATTTTAATAATAATAAAAAATTAAAAGATTTCTTATTTAATTTTAAGTAAATAATAAATATTAATAATAAATATAAAGCCCTTAATTAAACCTTTTACTTTAATAATTAATATATATTATATTTTTTAAAGAAAAAAGCCTTTAATTAATTTCCTAAGAAACCCTATTAAGAAAGATAATTAATTATAAGAAGAAGAGGATTATTATATAATATAATAATAAATAATAACGATTTAAATTATTTAAGTATTAAGTATATAAGAATAAGCGATTCTTAAGATAATATTTAGAAAAATAGCAATTTATAATAAATTAATTAAATAATAAAACTAAAAGAAAACCTTATAGAAAATCTTAATATAAACCTAGAATAATACCTAAGATATAATATCTTAATTACCCTAAATATTAATATTATTAAAATTATTATTATAAGAATTAAAATAATTTAAATAATATAAGAATTTAATTAATTTCTTAAAAAATATAAATTAAATAATAAATTATATTTATAATTAAGATATCTTAAATATTTAAATATATTTTAAGCTTTATATATTTAAAATTTATATTAATTTTATTTTTAAAAAAAAGTTAAGTTTAATTTATTCTTTAAATACTTTAAAAAAGGATTTATTATTTAAATTTATAAGAAAGATAAATTTAATTATTAAAAAATTAATAAATATTAATAAAATAAGGTTTATATAATATTTAAGCTTAATTTTTAATTTTTATTAAAATATTTATAAAGATAATAATAAGTTAAGAATTATAAATTATTTAATTATTTTATTTATAAGGAATATAAGATTATAAATTAATATAATAATAAATAATATAAAAGGTATATTATATATATTTAAATTAAGAAAATATAAGAATTAAGAAAAGATAATAATTATTTATAAAAGAATAATAAATAATTATAGATTATAAATCTTTATATATAATATAAATAAATAATTATATATATATTATATTTAAAATAAAGATTAATAGAAAAATATATAATATATTATTAAATAATAATATTTAAAATAACTTTATATTATTAAATATTATTAATAAAGATAAAATCTTATAATATTAAAAAATTTAATATTATAAAAATATAAAAATAAGACATAAAAATAAAATAATTAATATAAATATTAATTATTTTTTAATTTTAATTTAAAAATATAAAACTTTTATAATTTTAAATATTATAAATATAATATATTATAAATTAATTTTAAGATTTTTATAGCTATAAGCTGTAAATCCTTAAATTAATTAAATTATTAATTAAATTTTTTAAAATAATATTATTTTTTTAAAAAAAGTTATAATTAATAATATAAAAAGTAGTTTAATTATTAAGGATAATAAAAAGTTATATTTAAATAAATTTATATATATTTTTAAAAATAAATTAAGAATTTAAGTTTAGGAAAATAAAAAAGGATTAAGTTAACTTTAAATTTTAAAAAAAGATAAAAGTTAATTAAATTAAGAGAAAAATAACGGTTTATTATATATTAATAAAAAAATAACCTATTATAATATTATTTATAAATAAAAGATATAATAATATTTATTTTATTTATATTTAAAAAAAGCTTATAAATAAAGAAATAATAAATAAATTTATATAAATACCTTATATATATTATAAATTTAAAAAAGTCTTTTAAGAAAAATTAAATATAATCTTATTATAATATAATTATTATAATTATAAAATCTTATTATAAAAAGGGAAAAATTTAAAATATTATTAAATTTATAAACTTAATAAAAAGTAATTTAAGGCCCTTAAGGAATATCTTAATAAGAACCTTAAGAAATAATATATATAATTATTAAAATTATTAATAAAATATTTAATCTTATTTATATTTAAAAAAAATAATAAGCTTTAATTTTATATAAATTATTAATAACTTAATAATATTATTATTAAAAATAAATACTTATTATTATTTATTAAGGAATTATAAAATTAATTTAAAGGAATATAATAATTTATAGTTTTAAATCTTAAATATAATTATAACTTAATAAAAATAAAAAAGGGAAAAGAATAAAAAATAGCTTTTTATATTTATTATAAATATTATAAATATTAAATTATACCTTTTAAATTAATTAATATTTTAACTATTTTTTAAAAAATAATTAATAATATCCTATAAAAATATTTAAATATCTTTATTATTATTTATCTTAATAATATTCTTATCTTTTTTAAAAACCTTAATAATTATAAAGAATATATTAAGAAAATATTTTAAAAACTTTAAAATATAAACCTTTTAATAAAATTAAAAAAAAGCTTTTTTTATATATAAAAAGTTAATTACCTTAAATATATTATTAAATTAAAATTTATTAAGATATAAAAAGATAAAATTTAAATAATTAAAAAATAATTAATATTAATTAATATTAAAGATATTAAAGCCTTTTAAAGATATATTAATTTTTATAAATAATTTATTAATAATTATAATAATATTATAAAACCCTTTATAAACTTAATATAAAAAGATATTTCCTTTTAATAAATTTAAAAGGAAGAATAAATATTTTAAATATTTAAAGAAAAAATTATATAAAACTTAATATTTAAAGAAATAAACTTAAAAAAGGAATTTAAGATTTATATAAATACCTTAAATAATATAATAAGTAGAAAATTTACTTAATAAAATAATAAAGAATAAATATAAATTATTATAAATTTTAATAAGAAATTTAATAAATTAAAAATATATTATATTACCTTAAATAAAGAATTTATAATAATAATATATATATTTTAAAAATAATAATATTATCTTATTAAAGCTTAAAAATAAATTAAACTTTATATAAATTATAAAAATTTAATAACCTTTATAATAATTAAATAACTTAATAAAAGATAAATTAAATATATAAAATTTCTTTTTTAATTTAATATTAAAATTATTTATATTAAAAAAATTAAAAATATTTAAATTAATATTCTTAATAAATAATTAAATTATTATATTAAGGAATCTTTTTTAAAATAAATAATATTTAAAATAAAAGAAAATAAAAATCTTATATTTAATTAAAAACTTAATATTATAATTAAAATTAATAAAGCATTAAAGGAAATATTTAAGAATTTAAAAAAATAAGATAAATTAATTAAAGAAATTTATAAAGCCTTAATATATAAATATTAAGGCATTATAATAATAATTAAATATATTTAAAAGATATATTAAATCTTAAATCTTAAATAAAGAATAAAAGAAATTATTAAATAATATAATTCTTATAATAAAAATAAAACCTCTTAATATAAACCTTATAAATTATTAAAGCCCCTATTAATATTTATAATTATTTAATTATTTATTAATTTAAACTTTATTATTAAGCTATCTTTTTTATAAAAACCCTTAATTAAAATATTTTATAATAATATTTTAATAATAATTTATAAATTAAATAAATATATATATTTTATATTATATAAAGAAATTAATATAATAAAAAAACTTATATATATATTCTTATAAATCATTATAAATAATTATAAAATATTATAAGAAATTATTTTAAATAAAAATAAACTTTTTATATTAAATTTTTAAAAGTTATTAATAAAGTAACTTAAAATAAAATATAAGTTATTAATAATAACCTATTTATAAATAAATAAATAAATAAAAAGAATTAATTAAATTATAAAATAATATTTTTAATATTATATTAATTAATTATAAAATAATTAAGTTAAATTATTATTATTAATATAATTTATTTATAATAATATAATAATTAATATAATTAAATAATTACTTTTCTTTATAATTTATAAATATAAACTTTAAATATATTATAAATTATTATTAAATATAATAATTATAAAATTAATAAAATAAAAAATAATTAAAATTAAATAAATTTAAAAAGATATTTAAGATAAACTTTCTTTTATATAAAAATAAATAATAAAATATATAAATTAAAAAAGAATTAAAGGATTAATTCTTAAAAAGGGAAATAAAGTTTACCTTTTTTAATAAAATATTAAAATTAAGCAACTTAATAATAAACTTAATTATAAGAAAATTAAATTATTTAAAATTTTATAAAAACTTTTAAATATTAATTATAAACTTTTATTATTTTATAAAATAAAATAATATAATAACTTTTATATTTTACTTTTAAAATTAATATTATAAAATATAAAAATTAAAATATAAATTAAAATTATTAATAAATATAATAAAAAATATAAAGTAAAATAAATTTTAAATTTATAATAATATTAAGATATAATAAAATACCTTATTAAATAAAAAGGATATAATTTAAGTAAAAATATATAAGAATTAATAAAGAATTTAATTTATTATATTAAACTTCTTATAATAATTATATTAAACTTTGTAACTTATAAGGTTTATATTAATAATTTAATATAAAGGTAATATTTAATTATTTTAATATATAAAGATATTATTTTAATATTTAATATTTAATAATATAATTATTAATTATAAGGCTATTTAATTATTAAATTAAATATTTAAATTAATAATTAAAGAATTTATTTTATAAAAGCTATTTATTATAATAATAATTATATCTTTATATATTTTAACTCTTTAATAAACTTATTAATTTATAAAGCAAGCTTATAATTTATAATATAAGGTTTAATATTTTATTTATTAAATAGCTCATTTAGCTTATATATAAATCTTATAAGCTTAATCTTAACCTTAATATATATAAATCTTATAATTTTATATTTTAATATTATTAAATTTATATTAAAATATCCTTTTTTAAATCCCTTATTTATTAAAATTAAATATCTTAATACTATTAATATTAATTTATAATATTATCTCTCTTTTTATATCTTTTATCCTTAAAGGTTAATTTATATCTTTCTTTATATATTTTTCTATTTTTATTTATATTTTTTTAATTTATTATATTTAATAAAGTTAAAAATTTTTATATCTTAAAACCTTTTTATTATTTTTATAAAGCTAATTAATAAGATTCTTTATTTTTAATAATCTTATAAAATATTATTATTATACTTTATTATTCCTTTTATAATAATTATAATATTAAGATATATAAAGTTTTTACTTAAGATTTTAATTAATATATTAAATTTATTTAATAATAATACTTTAAATGTAATATCTTAAATCTTAATAATTTAAAGGATTTATTATAAATTTTAATTTAATATTAAAAGCTAAAGGATAAAATTAAAGAATTAAAAGAAAAGCTTTTAAAGTTATAAAAATAAAAATATATATAATATAAAAAAATAATATAGGTTATTTATTAAAGCTTATAAAATCTTAATAAATTAAATTATATAAAAAATAATAAAATTAAAATTAAATATAAATATATTATTAAATAATCTATTAAGGTTATTTATAATAGCTTACTTAATTTTAAAAAAATAAAATTATAAGAATTATAACTTTATATTAAAGGTAAAGTTAATATTTTTAATTAAAATTTTATAATAAATAAGGGTATTAATTAATTTAAATTTAAAATAATAAATTTAAATATTAATATTAAAAATAAAAATATTAATAATAAATTATTTAATAAATAATTTAATTAATAAATTAAATATATTAATAAATTAATTTAATTAATTAAGCTATATTAATTAATAAAGTTAATTAATTAATAAAATAATTAATTAATAAGCTAAATTATTTAATAAAATTAAGTTAATTAATTATATTATTATATTAATTAATTAATTAATTAATAAAGGGTTTCTTAAATTAATTAAAGCCTTTCCTTAATTAATTTATCCCTTAATTAATAGATTTTATTATTTAATTAAGGATTTAATTATTTATTAAATTATTATAAGGTTTTATTTTAATTAACTTTATTAATTAATTAATTTTATCTTTATTTTATCTTTAATTATATTTTAAGCCTAATATTATTTAAGGAATTTAATATAATAAATTAAATTCTTTATTAATTCTTATATATTTTTACTTAAGTTATATCCTTTTTATTTAATAAAGTATTTTATTATATTTTAATATTATTATAAATTTAAAATTTACTTTACTTTATATTTTTTATTATATTTACTAATAATTTTAATTTATATTTTAATTTTTATATTTTATAATATTAATTTTAAAAATAAAATATAAAAATTATTATATTATTTTATTTTATAAAGTAATAAAAATTTATAATTAATATTAAAAAGTCTTTATAAAATTTTAAATAATTAAACTTTTTTATAATTAAGCTTATTATTAAATTATTTAATTTTAATATTTTTTTAAAAAAAGTAAATTTTATTTCCTTTTTTAAAAATTAATCCTTTAATTCTTTTTTAATTTATATATTTTATTATTTATTTTTATATAAAAGAAAGTTTATTTTAAATATCTTTTTAAATTTATTTAATTTTAATTACTTTTTATTTTATTAATTTTATAATTATTATATTTAATAATAATTTATAATATATTTAAGGTTTATATTTATAAATTATAAAAAAAGATAATTATTTAATTATATTAATTATTATATTATTATAAATAAATTATATTAATAATAATAATTTAATTTAATTATCTTATAATTAATTAATATAATATTAAAGGTATTATTTTATAATTTAATTAATTCTTTTTATTTATTTATTTATTTATAAATAAGTTATTATTAATAGCTTATATTTTATTTTAAATTATTTTATTAATAATTTTTAAAAGTTTAATATAAAAAGTTTATCTTTATTTAAAATAATTTCTTATAATATTTTATAATTATTTATAATAATTTATAAAAATATATATATAAATTTTTTTATTATATTAATTTTTTTATATAATATAAAATATATATATTTACTTAATTTATAAATTATTATTAAGATATTATTATAAAGTATTTTAATTAAGGGTTTTTAAAAAAGAGATAATTTAATAATGAAATTTAAATTGATAGATAATTAAATAATTATAAGTATTAATAAAGATTTTAATAATTTATAAGGTTTATATTAAGAGGTTTTATTTTTATTATAAGAGTTATATTATTTAATAATTTCTTTTATTTTTTATTTAAGGTTTAAGATTTAATATATCCTTTAAATTTATTTAATTATTATTATAATATTTTAATATTTATATATTAAGGCTTTATATATTTCTTTAATTAATTTATCTTATTTTCTTAAATCCTTAAATATTTCTTTTAATATTTTATTAATTTTAATTATAATATTAAGTTCTTTATTAAATATAAGATTTTTATTTTTCCTTTATTTTAAATATTATTTATTTTAAAGGAAATTCTTTAATATAATAATTTAATTATTTATTAAAAATATTAACTTAAGCATTTTTTATTCCTTTAATATAAATAACTTTAATATTAAATTAAGAAAGAAATTCTATATATTTAACTTATTTTTTATTAAGTTACTTAATTATTATAAAGATTATTAAATTTTTATAATTTATATAGAATTTAATTTATTTCTAAGCTTTAATAAAATAATATTATTATTTTTAAAATATATATATTATTATTATAAATTCTTTATTTAAAATAATATAATATATCTTTAATTTATTAAACTTCTTATTAAAGTTTATAATAATTTATATTTATCCCTTATTATCTTATTAAGTAAATTCTTTGCTTATTATATTATTTAAAGTATTTATATAAATTTTAAATTTCTTCTTTAAGTTTGCTTCTTTAAATATTAAATCTTATATAATTTTATCTTTAAATATTTAAAATATTTATTTTTCCTTTTAAGTTTATTAAAAGGAGATATCTTTTTATATTAGATTTATAAGGGATTTTATAATATCGCTATATTTATTAATAAATTATTAATAGAAATTAATATATCTTTAAAAGGCTTTAATATCCTTAATATTAATTAATATCAGCTATTTTTTAATTATTTAAACTTTATCTTTTTATATTTTAATAAATCCTAACTTAATAATATATCTAAGGTAATTAACTTTTTATATATAGAAAAAGCTTTTCTTTAATTTTATTAAGAAGTTTATATCTTAAAGCTTTTAAAGTATTTTCTTAATATATTCTTTATATTCTTTAAGGTTCTTAGAAAAGATAAGAATATTATTAAGGTAGGTAATAATGAAAATATTTAAATATTCCTATAAAATATTATTAATTATCTTTTAAAAGGTAATTAAGGCGTTAATTAATTTAAAGGGTATAACTTAATATTTATAATATTTATAATAAATATAAAAAGCCGTTTTCTATTCTTTTCTTTTTTTTATTTTTATTAAATTATAATTATATTTAAGGTTTAAGGTTATAAATTATTATATTCCTTTAAATTAATCTTATAATTCTTTAATAAATAATAATAAATATTTATTCTTAATAATAATATTATTAAATTATTAATAATTTATATAAAGTTATAACTTATTATTCTTTTTAAATATAAATAAGATTAAATATCTTATTAAGGATTTTAATAATTATATATATTATTTCTTAAAATTCTTATTAAAATATTCCTTAAGGGCCTTAAGTTATTCTTTATTAAGTTTATAAATTTAATAATATTTTAAGACTTTCCCTTTTTATAATAAGATTTTATAATTATAATAATTATATTATAATAAGATTATATTAAATTTTTCTTAAAAGACTTTCTTAAATTTATAATATATATAAGATATTTATATAAGTTTATTTATTATTTTTTTATTTATAGGCTCTTCCTTTTAATATAAATAAAATAAATATCGTTATATTTTTTATTTATATATATTATTATAATAAGTTATCTTTTTATTATTATATAATAATTTATTATTTTCTTATTAATTTAATTAACTTTTACCTTCTTTTAAGGTTTAAAATTAACTTAATCTTTTTTTATTTTCTTAAAGTTAAATCCTTAATTTACTTTTAAAGATATTTATAAATTTATTTAAATATAGCTTTTTATTATTCTTAATAATTAAATTCCTTTTTATATTATTAATTATAACCTTCTTTTAAGGAATAATATTATCTTAAAAGATTTAATTAATAATTTAATTAATTTAAGGATTTATAGCTTATAATTATAAAAGTCTTAAGATTAATTTATAATATATTATATTTATAATATTTAAAATTATAAAAGTTTTATATCTTTAAATTAAAATTAAAAGATAATTAATCTTTATATTAATTATATTATTTTTATATTTTATTTTTATATTTTTTATAATATTAAGTTTATAAGGGTTTTTTTTTAATATTATAAGATTTTATCTTTATTAATAATATTTAATAATATAAAATTATTTTAAATATTATTATTTAATAATATATTATATATTTTTCTATTAATCTTTATTTTAAATATAATATATATATATAATTATTTATTTATATTATATATAAAGATTTATAATTTATAATTATTTATTATCCTTTTATAAATAATTATTATCTTTTCTTAATTCTTATATTTTCTTAATTTAAATATATATAATATACCTTTTATATTATTTATTATTATATTAATTTATAATCTTATATTTCTTATAAATAAGGTAGCTAAATAATTTATAATTTTTAACTTATTATTATCTTTATAAATATTTTAATAAGAATTAAAGATTAAGCTTAAATATTATATAAGCCTTATCTTATTAATATTTATAAACTTCTTAATAATTAAATTTATTTTTCTTATAAATTTAAATAATAAATCCTTTTTTAAAATATTTAAAAAATAAGTTAAACTTAACTTTTTCTTAAAAATAAAATTAATATAAATTTTAAATATATAAGGCTTAAGATATATTTAAATATTTAAGATATCTTAATTATAAATATAATTTATTATTTAATTTATATTTTTTAAGAAGTTAATTAAATTCTTATATCACTTAGATTATCTTAATTTTTATAATAATAATTTTAATAATATTAATATTTAAGATAATTAAGATATTATATTTTAAATATTATTTTAGGTTTATATTAAGATCTTTTATAAGGTTTTCTTTTAATTTTATTATTTAATTAATTTATAATAGATCGCTATTTTTTTAAATATTATCTTAAGAATTATTTACTCCTATATATTTAATATTTAAATAATTTAAATTATTATTATTTATTATTATATTATATAATAATCCTCTTTTTCTTATAATTAATTATCTTTCTTAATAAGGTTTCTTAAGAAATTAATTAAAGGCTTTTTTCTCTAAAAGGTATAATATATATTAATTATTAAAGTAAAAGGTTTAATTAAAGACTTTATATTTATTATTAATATTTACTATTTATTTAAATTTAGATAATAGGTCTTTTAATTCTTTATTATTATTAAGATAGATTAAATATTTTATATAAAGGTTGGGTTAATAAATATAAGGTATCTTATTTTTTAAATATATTAGATATTATTTATTAAATAAATAGTTATAAGGTATAATTAATTTTTATTTTTAAGTTATATTAATTTATTATTATCCTTTTAAAATAAATTTTTATTACTTTTTAAATTATTAATAATCTTTAATAAAATATCTTGATTTTCTATAATTATAATAATCTTTATTATTTAGCTTTTATTAAGCTATATTAAGTTTTATAAGATTTATATAAGTATTTATTATAATATTATTATATCTTTTTTAATATTAAGGTTTATTATTATTATTAAAGTTATTATTATATTAATATTTCTTATTTATATTTAATTAATTATAATTTTTTTAATAATTTTTAAAGTTTTTATAATTATATTCTTATTATTATTTAAATAATTAATTATTAATATATATTATTATAATAATATATTTAATAAAGTTATTAAATTAATTTATTTTAAAAATTTTATCTTTAATATTTTTTTTAAGTTTTTTATAAAATTAATTTATAAATACTTTTTCTCCTTAATTAATATAAGTAATAAGTTATTTAAAATATATAATATATTTAAAGGTTAATCCTCTTTATTTAAGTTTTATAAGTTTATATTTTATAAATTTTTTTTTATTTAAATTTTTAAAGGTATTTTTAAGAATTTATTTAAAATAATTAAATCTTTTAAAGATTTTCTTAATATTTTTATTTTAATATTTCTTATTATTTTTTAAATAATTTTTAAAGGTAAGTTTAAATTATATAAGAATATTATCTTTAAGTTAATATCTTATAAAGATAATTATATTATATTAAGAGTTAAATTAATATTTATAATATTTAAAATAAATATAATATTAAATAATAAATCTTTAAAGGGTTTCTTTATTTCTTTTATAAAGGATTAATTTATTTATTTTATAAGCCTTAATTTATTATATAATATAAAAAAGATTAATTTTTTATTAAAATATAATAATTTATATAATTATATTTTAAAAGTTATTATTATTAATAATAAAAGGAGTAGGAATTAAAGATATTATTATATCTTTATATTATTTAATTAATTAATTATATAATTATTTTAAATAAGAATTATTAAAATATAATAATTATATTAAATCTTTATAAAATTTAATAAATAATTTATAAAGTTTATATTAATAATTTAATATAAAGGTAATATTTAATTATTTTAATATATAAAGATATTATTTTAATATTTAATATTTAATAATATAATTATTAATTATAAAGCTATTTAATTATTAAATTAAATATTTAAATTAATAATTAAAGAATTTATTTTATAAAAACTATTTATTATAATAATAATTATATCCTTATATATTCCAACTCTTTAATAAGCTTATTAATTTATAAGATAAACTTATAAGTTATAATATAAAGCTTAATACTTTACTTATTAAGTAGCTTATTTAACTTATATATAAGCATTATAAGCTTAACCCTAACTTTAATATATATAAATCCTATAACTTTATACTTTAATGCCATTAGGTTTATATTAAGGTATCTTTTGTTAAGTCCCTTATTTATTAAAATTAAGCACCTTAATGCCATTAGTGTTGGTTTATAATAATTCTTTAGAAAATATTAAGCTTAAAATATAATTAAAGATAAAATAAAGATAAGATTAATTAATTAATAAGATTAATTAAGATAAAATCTTATAATAACTTAATAAGCAATTAAATCTTTAATTAAGCAATAAAATCTATTAATTAAAGATAAATTAATTAAGAAAAAGCCTTAATTAACTTAAAAAACCTTTAATTAATCAGCTAATTAATTAATATAAAATATAACTAATCAACCTAATCTTATTAAATAACCCATTTTATTAATTAATTACTTTATTAATTAATTAGCTTTATTAATTAATATAACTTAATTAATTAAATTAATTTATTAATATATTTAATCTATTAATTAAATCATTTATCAAATAACCTATTATTAATATATTTATTTTTAATATTAATAAATAGATTTATAATTTTAAATTTAAATTAATTAATACCCTTATTTATTATAAAACTTTAATTAAAAATATTAACCTTACCCTTAATATAAAGTTAAAACTTTTATAATTCCATTTTATTAAAACTAAATAAGCTATTATAAATAACCTTAATAGATTATTTAGTAATATACTTATATTTAGCCTTAACCTCTTTATTTTCTACCCTTTTTAGCTCCTTTAAATTATTAATGCCTTAATGAATAATATATATTATCTTCTTATATTATATCCATTTCTGCTTTTATAAATAAAGGATTTTTATATTTAATAACTATACTTTTTCTTTTATAGCTTTTAATTCCTCCTTTAATTAATAATATTTTAAAATAATCTTATTTAATTAATTAAGAGAGAAACCTTATATATTATAATTTAATAAATTAAGATAAATATAGATTAAGTAATATAATAATTTTAAATTAATAATAAGGCAATCCTTATTTAAGTTATACTCCTTATAATAAGAATAAAATATTAAAATAATAAAACCTAAAGATATAATAATAAATAAAAGAATAACTTTTTGCTTTAATTTAAGGAATAACTTTATAATATAAGATTAAATAACTTTATTAAATATAATAAATTAAAAAGGTATAAATAAATATAAAAGAATATATAAAAAAGATATAAATTAACCTTTAGGGATAAAGGATATAAAAAAGGGGATAATATTATAAATTAATATAGCTAATATTTAAATATTTAGTTTTAATAGCTTAAGGGTTTAAAAAAGGATATCTTAATAAAAAAATAATAGCATTAAATAATAAAATTATAAGATAATATAAAATCTAAGGTTAAGGTTTAAGACTTATTTTTAAAAATAGATTAATAGGCTTAATATTAATCTTATTAAGTAATATTAACTTAAGATTAATAGATTTATTATTAATCTTATTAAGCTATTAAAGAATTGAAATATATAAAGATATAATTATTATTATAATAAATAGCTTTTATAAAATAAACTTTTTAATTATTAATTTAAGTATTTAATTTAATAACTAAATAACCTTATAATTAATAATTATATTATTAAATATTAAATATTAAAATAATATCTTTATATATTAGAATAATTAAGTATCGCCTTTATATTAAACTGCTAATATAAACCTTATAGGTTACCTATTAAACCCTATAAAGGTTTGGTATGATCATTATATGGGTGCATCCCCGTTATTCTAGCAGTGCCAATAGGTCTGATGTCCTCATTGGAAAGGTTTAAAAGTGGATTCAGGACTTTCCCAGCCGCAAACGTCGAATCATAAAGGAATACTATTCGACGTTTGACATTTCGGTATTGTCTCAGGCTTAATTCCGTCTGCCTCTTCCGAGTCCAAACTGTGACGCCTTTGTCAAGTTCAGAGAATGTCTTCCATTCGCTCCAAGTTACTAATAATGCTGTCCCCATCTCAATCAATGACAAAGAAATAAATCTCAATTCCATCTGTATCAGCAGATAACAAACAAATATTTGTACTTGGGTAACCCTATGTCCGCTGCAATAATCCCTAGATAAAACCAGAAATGAACCAACTGGGCATATTAGCCACGGATTCAGCATTTCATATTCCCCGGGAGCGTCGATTTGCCATGCGTTCCTTCTTCGAGCGTCCCAAGCCTACCTAAATATTTACTTTGCAGCGTGAATCGAACGTTTGAGGAACATGGCCTCCTTCGAGTCCTGGGTGAGCACCTTGATGACCACCTTTATGGAGTCTCAAGATCGGTCAACTCCCGAGGAACAAAGAGTTCTGTTCGAAAAGATCCGAACATGTGTGGTCGATGCGATGAAGATAATCCCCGGGCTGTCCGTGGAAGCTGAAAAAGTACGCATACTTCCAGGCAAGCCAACATGACAGCTCGTCCATGATCGATCGAAGATAAACGGCTAACACCTATATAGATTGCTATAGGAGTCATCGCTGGCTTGGGACTCTGTGGCTGTATTGCGCGGATGTTCATCCCACGCAATTCCTAGCAACGATTATACCTGGATGACGCTCTCCTGACTCTTGCATTGGGCTGCTTCTATGCTGTCGCCGGCATTTTATACCGTAAGCAGCTTTTGAATATGAGGATTACCCGTTAAAGAACCAACGTCCCCAATCTTTAGCATGTGCAACAAGGACTTTACGGCTTGCAGGTTTTGAGACAAGCTATGGCCAGCTTATGGCCCAGTCCTGACCACATTGGCGTATAGCTATTTCTTTGGTGCTGTGATAGCTGACTCTGAATGCTGTAGATGCCAACTGCTATCCTGACCTGTATTCGGCTCCATAAGATTTCCCACTAGCTCAACTTAGTCAATCTCCTCACAGTGAGATTTACGAAATTCAAAAGAACGTATACCCGCTTGTAGCTTGGCTTTGGACGTCGACGTTTGCTGTCAAGGTGTGTTTCCTAGCTTTCATGCGCCCGTTCATCAGCCAGATATCCTGGCCTGTGAAGTAGTATTATTGGTTGGTTGTGGTCTTTTGCACAATATCTTGGTCTTATGTGGTCTCCAACCCTTTCACTATTTGCGCATATTTCGGGCTGGACTTAAGTAAGTATAACCACCCAGCTAACCCAGGTTAACCAATTTACAGCAGAGGCTAATCTGTTTTCAGTTGCATGCTCCTCTTCTACATTGAATAAGTAGCAGGCCCTCGCACTTAGTGTACGGATAATAGTCATGGACGTACTTTCCAAAATTATAGGTATGCTGAACCTCACTTTTCAAGCCCCTGAATTCGTTTCCCTTGAAGCTAACATCGCCTTAATCTACAGCGTTCCCACCGTCATCTTCTGCCACTGGATTCTTAGTCGGTCGACCAAATCCGGTTGGCTAGTCATACTCTGCTTATCCATGTTTCTCTGCCTATCAACTTTTCTCCTCTTATTCATCTTGAGATGTCTGGCCGTCTTTGCTATCACCTCTGCGCTAGTGTTATTGGAGTCAGTGTTAGGAAATTAGTCCTTGGTTTTAGTTAGACTAAGTTTAGTCTTTATATAACGATACGGCTCTTATAAACTGCTAGATAGCGAATCTGGAGATTGGTTATAATGGTCTGTTTAGGCTGGCATATATATGGTCGATTTGCAGCAGTAGTTAAAATCAATCCATCGCAGAGTGCCTCACTGCTCCCAACCCCGTCTTGGCTACAAGCTTTACAGCGCTCGCTGAAATCAGACCGAGTGTATAACAGACCATAAACAGTTTCATACACCTCTAAGGAGAAAAACTAAAGGCTATATTGTTTGTTGCTAACTCTTCGCCATTATACCCTGCTGCAGCTGCTTTTTATGCTGCAGCATAATAGTTAAGATGGCCGTATATTACACTATTTATACTTAGTATAATATAATATATATAAATAAACCTATTATACTTATTATATTAAAGGTATTTTTAAATCCATTATATTATATTAAAGAATTTAATAAATATAATATAATATATAATATATTAAAAATAATATAAATAAAATATTTTTTTTTACTTTTTCTTTTTAAATATTTATTTATTTATTTTAAAAAAAAATTAAATTCCTTTTTTTTTTATTTTTTTTTAAATTATATCTTATTCTTTTAAAATATTAACTATAATTTTTAATTAAATAAAGGAACTTAAATAAATATAAATAATTAATATAAAAAGATTTTTAATTTTTTATAATTTTTTATAATTTTTTATAATTTTTTAAATTTTTTATAATTTTTTAAATTTTTTATAATTTTTTAAATTTTTTAAAATTATAAAATTTTTTATAATTTTTTATAATTTTTTATAATTTTTTAAATTTTTTAAATTTTTTAAATTTTTTAAATTTTTTAAATTTTTTAAATTTTTTAAATTTTTTAAATTTTTTAAATTTTTTAAAATTTTTTAAATTTTTTTAATTTTTTAAATTTTTTTAATTTTTTAAATTTTTTTTAATTTTTTATATTTTTTATAATTTTTTATAATTTTAAAATTTTATATAATTTTTTAAAATTTTTTATAATTTTTTATAATTTTTTATAATTTTTATAATTTTTTTAAATTTTTTAAATTTTTTTAAATTTTTTAAATTTTTTAAATTTTTTTAAATTTTTTAAATTTTTTAAATTTTTCTTCTTTTTTAAATTTTTCTTCTTTTTTAAATTTTTCTTCTTTTTTAAATTTTTTCTTCTTTTTCTTCTTTTTCTTCTTTTTCTTCTTTTTTCTTCTTTTTCTTCTTTTTTAAATTTTTCTTCTTTTTTAAATTTTTCTTCTTTTTTAAATTTTTTCTTCTTTTTCTTCTTTTTCTTCTTTTTCTTCTTTTTTTTCTTTTTCTTCTTTTTTTTCTTTTTCTTCTTTTTTAAATTTTTCTTCTTTTTTTTCTTTTTCTTCTTTTTTAAATTTTTTCTTCTTTTTTAAATTTTTTCTTCTTTTTTAAATTTTTTCTTCTTTTTCTTCTTTTTCTTCTTTTTCTTCTTTTTTCTTCTTTTTCTTCTTTTTTAAATTTTTCTTCTTTTTTAAATTTTTCTTCTTTTTTAAATTTTTCTTCTTTTTTAAATTTTTTCTTCTTTTTTAAATTTTTTCTTCTTTTTTAAATTTTTTCTTCTTTTTTCTTTTTTCTTTTTTTTCTTCTTTTTTTTCTTTTTCTTCTTTTTTTTCTTTTTCTTCTTTTTTCTTCTTTTTCTTCTTTTTTCTTCTTTTTCTTCTTTTTTAAATTTTTCTTCTTTTCTTTTTTTAAATTTTTTCTTCTTTTTTAAATTTTTTCTTCTTTTTTAAATTTTTTCTTCTTTTTTAAATTTTTTCTTCTTTTTTAAATTTTTTCTTCTTTTTTTTCTTTTTTCTTCTTTTTCTTCTTTTTCTTCTTTTTTTTCTTTTTTCTTTTTTTTTTTCTTTTTTCTTCTTTTTCTTCTTTTTCTTCTTTTTTTTCTTTTTTCTTTTTTTTTTTCTTTTTTCTTCTTTTTCTTCTTTTTCTTCTTTTTCTTCTTTTTCTTCTTTTTCTTCTTTTTCTTCTTTTTCTTCTTTTTCTTCTTTTTCTTCTTTTTCTTCTTTTTCTTCTTTTTCTTCTTTTTCTTCTTTTTCTTCTTTCTTTTTTTCTTTTTTTCTTTTTTTCTTTTTTTCTTTTTTTCTTTTTCTATTTTATATATTATATTATATTTACTTATATTATATTTATACTAAAGCTAAAGTATTTATATTTATATTATATTATTAAGCCTAGTGGATGTAGTGTAGTATATGGCCACCTTAATGGTGGTAGGCAGAATTTCATAATTACCGGCCAGTCCAGGCATGGAATCATGGTGCAGAGTTGCCGTAATACATGATCAGGTTCAGCCATCCGGTGATAAGTTGTTCGCACGACAGGCTACACCGCTTAAGTCGTCAATAAGCATGAGCAAGCGATGTATGGGATCGAGCTTAGGAAGCAACGCCTGCTGATAATCCCGTGACGGGGCGGAGATGAGGATGAGCGAGTCGACAATAGGGGTCGCGGAGACGCAAGCTTGCTCAAGGCCCGTATTTCCCCCGCGGGATCTGTGGTTGATCTGCATCGATTGACATGTGCACAATCAAAGCCAGCAGGCGCATCTGCAACACGCAGGCGTATCGCCCGCACTGATCTCGCAGTCTCCGGCTGGGCCGTGCAGCCCGTGTCCGGTATGGGCCGGCAGCTGACTTCTACACATGTTGACTGCAGGCAGACAGATTATCAAATACTGACGGTCACCAGTTCGTGGTGGCTCAGATGGGATCACGGGACCTGATAGGCTACCGCAGTCAGCGCCGCAGCGCGAGCACGCCAAGCCGGAGGCGCTGGAACGGTTTTGCCCCGGGATCTCGGCAGCTGACGCGAGTGGGCGGAGCCTGCAGAGGTCGCCTGGGCGGCCCAGGGGCAGGTGATGATTCAACCTCGCAAGATTTTTTTTTCTGCTTGTCGCGCGCACGCTTGGGTGGTAATGAGCGGCAGAGTCATCGTCGCCAAGAGTGGCGTTGGATGGAAGGCTGACTGGTGACTGATGGGACAACTCTAAGACTTTCCTGCCTGAATGCGACAGTGGGTTGTTATAAGAGTGTCAGCGCCCCCAGACCCGTTTTCCGGGCTGACTGTTCAGTCGATCGCAGGATCAAGTACAAACCATTAAACAACAAACAAAACGACCATCAATAAACAACAACCATCACAACGAAATCAATCAGAACGAGAAGAAAGTACAACAATCGCCAAGATGACCAATCCGGCCAAGACGGTCTGGTGGGAGACATACCAATTATGGGACGAGGTGCTCCACCAGGTTGGGAAAGCGTACTACAAAGCAAGGCCGCCCAAGAAGGGATCGCGAAGCAGAGCAGGGCCCAGGCCAGCCCTATCAAGATCGCAGAGGGCCACGGGCAAGATCTCACCAAGCCGAGCGCCCAAGGTGCAGGCCCAACACGAACCTCACAACATGCAGCTCGTCCGACAGCGCTCGTATTCGTTGGACGGGTGAGGCCCAGCGGGCAAGGCAAACGCGACTGACTGCTGTTACATAATCAGCCGTTGAGTGGACGATCGCCCGAGGTGACCTCGGGCCCCAAGAAAAGCCAAGAACAACGATGGCGTGGCCGTGGGCGTAACATCGTGATGTTCGCCGTTACCGACAGATAAACTGTCTGGAGTGTGTCGCCTTTGAAGGCCGTCGAGGAGCTGCCTCATCAGAGTGACGTGGCCAGCCCACCTCAGCCACGCACACACAAAGGTTGACAGTGAAAGCCAAGGCTGGATAGGGGCTGGTTGACGACGCTGCCGAGCCGGGCCCGCACAGGGGCTGATGGGCCTGCTGCAGGTTGAGTGGGTACCCGACACATGCAGGCGGGAACGCCAGTGCTAGCCCACGCACAGTACAGGCACGAAGGTTGGAAGTTGGCAGGGCAGGCTGCAGATCAACCGACTGATCGATTGAAGCCTTCGAGGTCGTGGGCAACGAGCTGATGAATGATGGGCGCCAATGAGGCCCATCTTATTATTTACTCTTAGATAAACAATTAGTATAAGTACCTAGGCAGTAAAAGGCAGTAGCAGCAACTGCGGTATTGCACCCAGTTCATCGGGCATCACGCTGAGACACGACACCGGCACTGGCACCGTCCGACAGTCTCAACTCTCGAGGCGAAGGGGAAAAGAAGAAGCATTAGTTTCCAATGGATTGGCATCGACGATCTATCCGGGTGATCGCCAGGGGAATGATGCAGCAGGGGGAAGGGCGGAATCAGGTCAAGGTTGAACACCAGGAAACGCACCGGCAAGACAGCTGAGAATGAAACAAAAAGCTTCGTTGGGAGCCCAAGAAATTGGACAACGGCGCTTGCGCTGGGGCAGCGCAGCAGGGGCAGTAAGGCGCCACCAGTCGGGGCCCCAATTGCTGCTGCTTGATTGTGCTTGGCCTGCTTGGCCAGCCCTGATTGCGGGCCGGATGGCCGCCCAGAGGAATGCCCAGCAGATGCCACCAGATGCCACGAGATGCCAATCGTCGCCAATGGTCTTGGCCGTCTTGGGATGGATTGCTTGAACCGAGCCGCATCAGACCTCGAGGACGACGAGAATCACACACATTCTGATCCACGATGGCGTGCGCGGTTGGACATGGGCGTGCTGAGGTTGGCCAGCCCGATCTTGATGACGATGGACACTGAACACGATGTTGATCGTATCGTTGACTCGTGCCGGAGCCAGCCTGGGCTGAATGGACTGTCAAGACCTGACCGAGACTCGAAGCTCAAGACTCAATACTGCAAAAGACCGCCGTCGCAGGAGGCCGAGGCTCGAGACGTTCAGAGCTGAGAGCTGAGAGGCCAGGGCAGGCGGAGGGACGGAGATTGAGATTGGCCCCTCCTGGACCACTGCTCCTGCAGCTTGCAACCTACCTGCGACCGAGGGCAGATTGAACGAACCCACAAAGTAAGGAATCCATACGGTCTGACGGTGCAGCGAGCATTCGCCGGGAGTCGGTCTACCACGCCAGTTGATGGCTGCCGATTGATGGTTGAGGAATGGCCGATGAAAGGGACAGAGGAAGAAGACACACACTGTGTGGGTGTACTGTCGACGGCCCGATAGGGGGGGAAGGAGATCAAAGAGGGAGGGTGGCACGCAGGGCACGGTGGGAGCGGGCTGATTGACTGGCCTTTCGGCGGATACGAGATACCGGGCGACTGGGCCCAACACCCTCTGGTGTCTGTCTTGTGTCTCCATTGCCATGCTCCAACTGACTGTCTCACACTGCCACCACACTCTGATCAACTGCCAGGTGGTCTGCAACATCGGCGTCCTGCATCTCGCATCTCGCAAACTCAAGCCCGCGAACACCGGGGCGAGAGAAGTTGCATCTTGCATCGCCACGGCATGTGCCTGTGCCCCCCACTTATGATCTCTGCCTCCTGGGGTGGCCCATCTTGTCTGACGAGACGTTTCTGGTGGTTTTGGCCGGTCGAGCAGTTCCAGGCCTCGTCTCCAGGGATGGAGCCAGTCAAATGCAAATGTCCCGGGTGATTGACGCCCTCAACCTGGCCGAAATTGAATTAGCAGCACACCAGAGAGAGGCGATGGCCCCTGAGAATCCAGACCCAGTCAAGCCAGTCCTGCACCGTCAGCCAGTCAGCAAGCCAGCCAGATTAATCAATGATCAAAGCCAGTCAGTCAGTTCAAGCAGTCAACCCCCAATCAAAGTTGGTGTCGGGGTGTCGGGGTACGTACCCAGCTCGCGTCCCTACCTCCCCGACCCCCGACCCCACCTCGCCCCGTTCCTGTCCCCTTGTCGGCCCCTGCTCCCTGCAACATGGGCCAAACCTTCCCACCCTGGCAAGATGGCCATCCAAAATTGAAATTATCAACCGCGAAGCCATTGACGTACTGTGGTACTCGTGTCTTCCTTCCCGCCTCTGGACGCAGGGTGCGGTACTGTGCCGTGCGTCGACATACGGTGCTGGTTCTGGTACACCTCCTGCACATCTCGTATCACCAGTGACAAGCGACTGCCTCCTCCTCCTCTTCCCTCCAGCGCCCAAACCCCCTTTCCTGCCGTACCTCGTTCTTGCCTGCGCCCGCCTGTGCCCACCTTTTGCCCGTCCACGATTCGCCGTGCTCCATCATTAATTCCTCCATTTCCTGATTTCTTCTTTCCCTCCCTCCCTCACCCCTTCCGTTCCCATCCAATTCATTCATCCTTTTTCATCCGTCTCATCCGGCTGTGTGCAAATTGATCCGGGCCTCTCTTCTCTTGCCTCTTCAATTTGCCCTTCTGGTGCTTCTTCACACCTATCCATCTTGTTTGACTTGATCATTCACCACTCTCTTTGAATACCACTATACTGATCCTTTTCTCTCGAAAAGAAGAAATAGACTCTTGCTTCAAGGTACGTTGCGCTTGCTTGCTGCTTTACGCGGTGGTGTGTGGTGTGTGTGCCGTCTGTCTGTGTGTGCGGGCGTTTCCCGTGCCTTCCCTGCTCTTGTTTCTCCATCCCATCCCATGCCACCTTCCAAACCTCATGCGTCGTCCGACAAAAGCGTCAATGCCAAACGTCAATGTCCTGTCAACGTCATCCCGACCCGGCGGGCCAGCGAGAACAAACGGTGTGAAGACATCGGACGAGTTCGTCCTTGCAGGCCCCCCCCCCTCCAAAAACCCAGCCCAGCCAGCTATTTTTGTTTTGTTTACTATGGGTCAACGTCACGTCACAAGTGAAGAGAAGAGGCCACTTGAATTATCGGATTACCCGCTGGGACAACTCATCCATTCCACATTGCCTCACCTCGTTTTCTCATTCACACTGCAGACGTTTGCTAACAAGGCTTTTGTCTCCTCCAGGCTGTCTTATTTTTAATATCAACACCCACACTCTCTTGAAACCAGACCAGAACAAAACCCACACCAACACACTACTATCAACACCCACACAACACAGCCACCATGTACTCAGCCAAGCGAGTTGTGCTGGCTGCCCTCGTGGCCGGTGCCTCGGCCGCCGTCGAGCCCATCGTTGCCAAGGGCCAGCACTTCTTCTACAAGAACGGCACCCAGTTCTACATCAAGGGTATTGCGTACCAGCAGGACACCGGCTCGTCTGAGGCTGCCAAGCGGTCCACGTCGAGCGGTCCCGACTACCTCGATCCCCTGTCCGACGAGACCCTCTGCAAGCGTGACGTCCCCGTCCTGAAGGCTGCCGGCACCAACGTGATCCGTACCTACGCCATCGATCCCACCGCCGACCACGACGCCTGCATGCAGCTGCTCGCCGACGCCGGCATCTACGTCATCTCCGATCTGTCCTCGCCCGACGAGGCCATCATCCGCAGCGACCCCCAGTGGAACACGGCCCTGTACAAGCGCTACACCTCGGTCGTCGACGCCCTGGGCAAGTACGACAACACCATCGGCTTCTTTGCCGGTAACGAGGTCTCCAACAACAAGAGCAACACCGACGCCTCGGCTTTCGTCAAGGCTGCCGTTCGTGACACCAAGGCCTACATCGCTGACAACTTGGACCGTTGGATCGGTGTCGGTTACGCCGCCAACGACGATGCCACCATCCGCAACAACATGGCCGAGTACTTCAACTGCGGTGAGAGCGAAGAGTCCATCGACTTCTGGGGTTACAACATCTACGAGTGGTGCGGTGACAGCACCTTCGAGAAGTCCGGCTACTCTGAGGTTGTCTCCTTCTTCTCCAACTACTCCATCCCCGTCTTCTTCGCCGAGTACGGTTGCAACACTGTCGATGGCGGTGCTGGCCGTACCTTCCAGGAGACCACCGAGCTTTACTCTGACGACATGACCGAGGTCATTGCTGGTGGTATCGTCTACATGTACTTCGAGGAGGCCAACGACTATGGTCTGGTCAGCGTCGTCGACTCGTCCAGCGTCAAGGAATTCAAGGCCTACACCTCCCTGAGCTCCCGCATCGCCGCCGCCACCCCCAGCTCCGTCGCCATGGACGCCTACAGCCCCACCAACTCGGCCGCTGCTTGCCCTGCCATCGGTGCTTCTTGGGCCGCCGCCTCTTCCCTGCCCCCCACCCCCGACGACTCCCTGTGCGAGTGCATGTTCAACTCCATCTCGTGCGCTCCTTCCTCCAGCCTGTCTGAGGACGACTTCGGCGAGGTCTTCGGATACATCTGCGGCGCGGACCCCGACTCTTGCGCTGGTGTCAACGGCAACGCCTCCACCGGTGTCTTCGGCGCCTACTCCATGTGCAACTCCACCCAGAAGCTCGGATACGTCCTCGACACCTACTACAAGGCCCAGAAGTCGGCCTCCGACGCCTGTGACTTTGACGGCAAGGCTGTCACCCAGTCCGGCAGCTCCAGCGGCGACTGCAAGACCAAGCTCGCCAGCGCCAGCTCCGCCAACGCTGTCGCCGCCACCGCCACCGCCGGCTCCGGCTCCTCGGGCTCTTCTTCCGGCTCTTCCAGCTCCTCGACCAGCAGCTCCCTGGCCACTCCCCTGCACATGAAGAGCTTCTTCAGCGTCGGTGATATGGCCGTCGGTCTGTGGGCCGTCATGGCCATGGGTGCCGGTGCTGCCGTCTTTGCCCTGTAAGCAGGGTCAGTCAGCAGTGCTGGGTGAATGCCGACACGTGCGGCATGGGAAGCCCGGAGGTGTTGTGAGTCTGCATGGCGGCGTTGCGATGATATCCGACACCGCCCAGAGCAGTAGCAATTTTCTGCATGTGGCGGTGTCAAACTAGTTGCATTTTTCTATGTAGGATAGAGACCTCGGTCTTGTACGGAATTGATCAATTTTGCCATTCAGAAAAGCCAGAGCACGGGTACCGGGATCAGACACGAGCAACTGATGGTCCGTCATGTCTTATGCGTATGGCGTTTTTCCTTGCAGCTTCCGTTTCCTCTAGAAGGTAAACTTGAGACAGTAGGGTATGTTTCGGGTATATAATGGGGCCTGATGGTTCAACCAAACTTTAATGACCTAAACTCTTCTTTCCCACCAACAATGCGTGCGCATCATATAATAAAGATCGTACGCATCCCACGCGGTGCGATCTGGTAGTTGCCAAGCTTCAACTTGTAGCCATACCCGAACTTGCTAGCCAACCGATCAAGATGCTGTCTCCTGGCCAGGAAAGCCTCACGCTGTTCTTGGACCCTGAAGTCCCACAAGGCCAGGGCATGCCGCCGCCGCCGATAATACAAGATGCTCCTCACCGGTAGCGGGCGCCTGAACGCCACCCTGGTATTCTTGATCTCAGGCTTGCGCGTTGAGCCCCTAATGGCCTTCCCGCGGCCGGAGGACCTCGAGGCGGCTTCCTGATGACGCTGCTCAGCGCGATCCTCGCGGTTGGCTGCGATGGCGCCTCGTTCGGTGCAGGCTTGCGAGGACCGGTCGCGTTGGTCGCAGCTGTCCTCAGTGACTCTTAACTCGGGAGGTGGTGCGGTCTGCCCGTATGCATCGTTGTTGACCTGAGGCATAGCTTGTGTGGCCGGGCATTGAGGGTTTCGCCGTGGCCCGTCGTTTTGGGCCAGCACTGTGCCGGTGAGGCCCTGGAGGAGGGCGACGAGTGTGTAGGGGACTCGCATCTTGGTATCGGATCGTGCTGATGTGTTCTGCTCACGAGGGTAGCCGGGAGATTATAGGTAGTTATGGCCCAGAGCACTGCGAAGGTGAGATATGGCATGTCATTCATAGTATTTATATGACTGTGGCTTTTTTTTTTTGTGCCCAAGAAAGGTGGTTGGCGAAAATTGTTCACAATTGCTAGCTCGATGTTCGGATCTGTGCCTCACGTCAAGGTAGTCACTCTTTAGCTCTCTGACTTGCTATGATGTGGACCCGGCTAGTCTACGTTTCTTCAACACTTGGTACGCCTGATGATAAAATTGCTTGAACCAGCCTTGTAGACTCAGTAGATTGGTAAACAGGTTCGACTTTAACTTGGGATCGATCAAGCGTTTAGCGTACTGGCTCCCTCTAGCTTGGTCCTTAAGTCCTCAACAATTAAATGGCATTTAGCGAGCTCGGTTTATTAGGGATTTTATTGCATTGCAACACAGGTGTAGAGAGAATATTGCACTACCCAGTCTAGCCGCCGTGAAACGAAATTACAGACGATTGCCCATGTTGATGTGGACAGCCTTGATCTGAGTGTAAGCCTCCAAACCAGCCTCTCCCAGCTCTCTGCCGATACCACTCTGCTTGACACCTCCGAAAGGGATTCTCGGATCGCAGTCCTGGCTGCTGTTCACCCAGACCATACCTGCCTCAATGTCGCCCGCAACCCTGTGGGCCTTCTCAAGGTCTTTGGTAAAGACCGCAGCTCCAAGCCCATAGGCTGTACTGTTGGCCCTGGCAACTGCTTCTTCCTCAGTCTTAAAGCTGGAAATAACTACAACCGGACCGAAGACCTCCTCCCTGAACACTGTCATGGAATCGGTGACATTGGTCAGCACCGTTGGCCGGACAAAATAGCCTTTGTCCCCGGGCAAATCCTTTTGTCCGCCTGCCATCAACGTAGCCCCCTCGGAGACGGCGGAGTCTATGAAAGCTTGAACACGTTCCTGTTGCTGCTTTGTGACTTGTGGGCCTTGATATGTTGTCTCGTCAAAAGGATTGCCCAGTACGCTGGTGCTGGATACCCTTTGCTGGAAGGCCTCCACGAATGATGCATAGACAGGCTTATGGACGAGGATGCGGGACGTTGCGGTGCAGATTTCGCCCTTGTTCGACATGATGCCAAAGTGGGACCACTTTACAGCCTGGTCGAGATCCGCGTCATCAAAAACTAGCAATGGCGACTTGCCTCCGGTCTCGAGCGTGATATTCTTGAGGGTTTTGGCAGCCAAGGACATGATCTGGCGGGCCGTAGACGTCGAACCGGTGAATGCGATCTTGTCGACCTGGGGGTGCTCTACCAGCGCGACGCCGGCTTCCCTTCCGTAGCCGTTGATCAGATTTACGACCCCGGGAGGGAAACCGGCTTCTTTGATCAGCTGCCCCAAGACCAGGACACTGAGAGGGGTCTGTTCGGCGGCTTTCAAGACGACAGTGTTGCCGCATGCCAGCGCTGGACCGAGCTTCCAACACGCCATGGAGAGAGGATAATTCCAGGGGATGATCTGTCCAACCACTCCAATCGGCTGCCGAACAGTGTAGGCGAACTTCTCAGACGTGGTTGAGATGGTCTGCCCGAAGATCTTGTCTGCCCAACCGGCATAGTAGCGTATTGTGCCGATAGCTTCGGGCAGATCGCCCTCAAGAGCGTCCTTGTACGGCTTTCCTAGGCTAAGCGTCAGATGCAGGCGATGTAGAGGGCTCTCCAGAGCTAACCCCGTTATACTTACCGTTGTCCCATGTATCAATAGTGGCAAGCAGCTCCTTATTCTTCTCCATCAGATCAGCAAGGCGGTTCATGAGAATGCCGCGCTCGGTTCCTGGGAGCGTCTTCCATGGCCCGTTCCTCAGAGCAGCGTGAGCTGCCTTGACCGCCTTGTCAACGTCTTCTGCCGACGCTGCTTGTACAGTCGCGATTTCAGACTCGGTGCTGCAGACTGGTGATCAGCAGCAGGTGCGAAATATCTCATGAAAGCATGCTCACAATGGGTCAATTGAGGTGATTGGCTTCTCCGATGATCCCTTGACGAACTCGTTGCCGATAAAGAGACCCAAGGGTTGTGAGTAGGAATGGCCATTCGGCGCGGTTAATGATGCAAAGAGGTCAGCCATGGTTGACGAGTGATGCGTTGTCCACCCAGATTGTGAGCAAAAGCAGACACGGAACTCGCACATATACGCCCAAGATGTACTGTCTACAAGTCTCGATCGCTTATCACGAAGTCCATCACTGCGGCCGGCTCCCGGCTCCGATTGCCGGACCGGCTCGGGCTGGCCTTCCTAATGTAGCTCCGCTGCAAAGGCAGTTTGCCTGGGCTTTCCGGATCTGGACGAGACCCGACCAACATCCGGGGTCGCGTTGAAGACTAGGACACTAGCCCAGGGTCCATTAGAGAATATCACCAAGCCCACTATGAATGAGATGCTAATTATGGCGCATTATATCAAGATGAAAGCGTGTATTTCGTATGGGTAAATCTCTTATAATGTGGCTGCTCCAGGCATTTGAACGGTATTTGTACCATTCTCTCAAGACCAACAGCCGGCGAAAGGAGGCACAGTTGAAGCAACTCTACTTCATCTCTCGGAGCATTCCTGTCACCTCGCCTTCTCTTTCCGAGCATGGTTGAGAGAGCCGAGCCCGAGCTACTCCCCTCGCGTCCGGAGCAACCGGATTGTAGGTGCAGCATATCTCGCACTGGCCTGCCTCTTGCCTCTCTCGACGTAGGCGATGGTGTGGAATGATGCATCTATCGGTTGGATATCCGATATTTATTATTGAAAAGGCCTATAAACGAAGCCATCAAAAAGCATCACTTGCTACCCCGACCTAGATCATTTTGCAAACAATCCCCAAATACCCTCACAAGCACACAGTCACTATGTCTCTCAAAGGTATCATGGTCGCGCTGTACACGCCGTTCACGGCCGACCAGTCCGCCATCGACGTCGCGGCTCTGGACCAGCACATCCAGCATCTCATCGAAGCGGGCGTTCACGGCTTGGTCCCCGGAGGCAGCACCGGCGAGTTCACGGCGTTGAGCCTCGAGGAACGAAAACAGCTTGTCGAGGCATGCGTCAAGTCTGCGGCCGGGAGGGTCCCGGTCATCGCGGGCACCGGCACGCTGTCCACAAGAGACGGCGTCGAGCTCGCCAAGCACGCCGCCGAGGTCGGTGCGGCCGCGCTGATGGTCGTGCCCCCATTCTACGACGCGCCGTCTGTTGAAGAGCTGCACCAGCTCCTGGCGGAACTGCACTCCGTGTCCAAGCTCCCGATCATGTACTACAACATCCCCTCGGCAAGTGGTCTCAAGCTCAGCCCGGCCCAGCTGGCCGACCTGTCGAGAGTGGGAGTCAAGTACCTTAAGGACACTTCTGGGGATGCGCCGGCGCTCACGGAGCTCCTGTTCTCCCTACAGGACGAGATCACCGCCTTCAATGGCTGGGACACGTTGACCTTTTACGGCCTCGCCGCTGGCGCAAAGGGCTCCGTGTGGGGGGCGACCAACATCATCCCCGAGCTGTCTGTCGAATTGTGGGAAGCCCTTGCCGTCAAAAAGGACCTTGAGAAGGCCAGGGGGCTCTGGACAAAGATCTACCCTGTCTGCAAGTTCCTCGAGTCTTACAACTACGCGGCAGCTATCAAGACCGGTATGCAGCTGCGTGGCACGCCAACAGGAGGATGCCGGAAACCATTTGCGGTCCTCGGCCAGAAAGAGCGGGCCGAGTTTGCCTCGTTGCTTCAAATCGCCGGTGTCAAGGTTGTTGGGCAGTGAAGCAGGTGGTTGCACAAGATTCAGCAAGTGGGATTTGAGTTGCGAAGATCAATGAAATGCATTGACCATTGATTAATTATGTGTAATGATTGGAGTGAAATACGTGATCCCAATACGCCTAATGTCCTGCATATTTCGCTTGGAACAACTTTCACCAGCTTCAATATATTATTAATTATAAATGGTTAATGGTATTCTCATGGATCTCCTGGCATGGCTTCAGAATGCCGGAGTGTTTTCCAAGACTTCTTGAGAAGACAAAATCGTTATTGGTTCGGCAAACTCTCTGCCTTGAATGCGCCAGATGAAGATGACATGCTGTCCCTGGATATTGCTGGGACCGGTGAGATGTAGCCTCAGGTCTATGAAAGACTATGAGAAGGTGCCGTCGACCAAAGCTAGATGCAAAATCTCATGCTTCACACAACCAATCAAATTCGACACTTGAATTTCTTCCCCAGATTCCCATGTAGCAATCATCCCATCTAAACTCCAAAGTCACCTTTCTGTGCAGTTTGAGGCCCGTCTCGGCTTCAAATATGTTCCATTGTTGGGAACCTGTGAACAAAGCCTTATCCTTTACAACCTCGCCAAGATTCCGTCGTGCCTTAGGTATGCCAATCTTTCCGGTGTGATGTCCTTGACTGACGCACATCTGCAATCCCAGTCAGTTGTTTATCCGTGGCTTGGTGAGAAAGAAAGTAAACTTGCCCGGCCAGCCGCATTGTTACAGCAAATTCTTCCTTCAGGATCTTTATGGCGAGTTCAACGCCCTTCTGGCCATTGTACTGTACACGCGTCAGCACATCGGGTTAGGAGAGGAAAGTATTCTCTTCGAATATCATACCGCAAGACCCCAGATGGGTATTCTACCAACGAACACATGGTCCGCACCGAGGGCGATTGCCTTGAATATGTCCGAGCCCTTGCGCACCCCTCCATCCACCGCAATTTGGATCTTCCCCTTGGCCAGAGGCGCGCAGACACGAAGCGTGTCAAGCGTGGCGGCAATCCCATCCAGCTGCCTTCCACCGTGGTTGGAAATAACAACACCATCCAAGTTGTGATCGATGGCCATCTGAACATCCTCGGTTGTGTTTACTAGACGGTCATCAGTGAAGAAGCACATTGGCTGATTTCATGAATGCACTTACCCCCCTTGAGCCAGATTTGCATCTTCGTGTGCTCCTTGAGCCACGGGATCGCAGAGTTCCAATCGAGACTAGCATCTATGTCTGGGGTCAGCTACGCCGGCCAGAGCACCATCGGTGGATTCTTACCAAAAGCTGTCGCTGCATTGTCGCCACTGAACTCTTTCCTGCCATTGGATAGGAGGTTCGGGAACTGCATTTCCTCTGGGAGCGTGAAGCTGTTGCGCATCTCGTTGAGGCGGCGTCCAAGCACCGGAACGTCTACCGAGACGAATATCGCTTTGTAATTGGCAGCTTCGAGACAGTCAAGCGTCAGCATGCATGTGGCATACCGGGTAATATTTAATACCTTGCTCACCTTCTGCTCGCTGCAGCAGTTGCAGAGTGGTCCGACGGTCTTTCAGCACGCAGACCTGCATGAAATACGCGTTTCCCAGCCCTTGTTGTGCAACTTCTTCAAGTGAGACGGTTGAGTAAGATGACAGGCCCATGCATATGCCCTCTGCCGCCGCGGCTCTCGAGGTGGCGACTTCACCCTCAGGATGGGCTAGTTGGTGCATAGCAGATGGGCTGAACCCGAAGGGAAACGAGATCTGTGAAGACTTAGACAGTTCCGAAGAACTCAGTGGTAATGGTGACTTACCTTGACACCAAATATTTCCGCCGATGTATCGACATGATCTACATTGACCAGAATGCGAGGACGGATCTTGTATCTTCGGTATGCCTCCTCATTTTCCCGGAGCCTTGAAACAAAGTGAGTCACCGAACCTAAATGAAATTGACTGATTCACAGCGTACACTCACGTTTCCATGTCCATGGCTCCTTCATTATAAAAGTCTGGTCATGGTCAGTCTGGACTCCCGCGGCTGGCTGGCACAGGAGCGACAGACCTCGATACATGGGAGGCAGTTTTGCACTGCCCTCACGTTTGAGGTCATTAATGCTGAACACCTTGGTGTCAAGAGACACGCTGCGGTTTGCCATGTTGCTATCTTGGTTTAGACCGTTATCTGTCCTGCTGGTGCGGATGAGCGTTGCACATGGCTAGCGATGGAGGCGTTCTTAATTTAATATCTATCTCGGCGGAACACCCATGACGGATACCATTATCCGCGCCAGGAACCGCGGAATAGAGACTAGTTTCCGGTTAGTTGTTCACGGCGGTCGAGGGATGGACGTGGGGGGAAGTGGTTGCGGGACTGGAGATGCGTTCGGGTTTGCTTGCTCCTTTGGTAAGACATCCCCCACTCCATCCACATTTGACCGACGCTTCGATAACGCAGCTCTCGAGGAAGCGCCAGCTAGCAGGACCGTTCATA
The DNA here is from genome assembly GCA_039880775.1 of Diaporthe vaccinii. Taxonomy (NCBI): domain Eukaryota; kingdom Fungi; phylum Ascomycota; class Sordariomycetes; order Diaporthales; family Diaporthaceae; genus Diaporthe; species Diaporthe vaccinii. The sequence continues at coordinate 226,512 of JBCEDN010000036.1, forward strand.
AGAGACCACTCCTTAGCATGGTCCATCTGTGTTGAACACGCAAGTCGTGCTGCAGACATTCCGTGCCGTCGATTACGTTACATTGATCCCTGTCTATCTTCACCGGTCCTTATCAAGTCCATCAGGCAGCCAGCCCATGATGAGGGTTTTCCTGTGGGTACCCACCATCACACCTGGAGATGAGCGAGTAACTGACCTCCGTATGCAGCACTGGTGCAACTGGCTACATCGGGGGCGATGTACTTGCTTCGATTGCAAGCCAATTCCCCACCGCATCAATCACAGCTCTGGTCCGCGACACTGCCAAGGCAAAGCCAATCACCGACAAGTATCCTCATGTTCAGCTTCAGCAGGGTGATCTAGACTCGACCGATGTCATTGAAGCAGCTGTTCAGGAAACTGACGTGGTTATCAGTATGTGTTCGCGACTTCCTCGACCTCTCGTGTTGCAAGTAATCTGACAGATGATCCAGACGCTGCCAACGGCAAACACATCGGCGTGGTCAACACTATTGCCAATGGCGTCCGCAAGGCCAGTAGAACAAGCCCTGGTAGGTTTTGATCAGCTTTTGAGGTTCTGTTCTCCATGATTTACTGAGACAATTTACTGAGACATGCTTGCAAAACAGTCTCCTGGATTCAGATATCCGGTGCGAGCGTACTCTCAACACCGGATGTCGTCCACAAGCGTTTTGGTGAGGCTTCTGGTCACAAGTATGATGACTACGGGAATGTATCCGAGATCGTTTCTCTCATTGGAAAGTCCCCGGCGCGAGCTGTCGACCAAGCCATGTTGAGCATCGCCCGTGAACTGGGGTCCCGAGTTCGCACAGCCATCCTCTTCCCACCCATTATCTATGGATTGGGCCGTGGGCAGGGCAATCAAAATAGCATCCAAATCCCGGGCCTTTGCAAGGTAGCCATTGACCAAAAGTCTGCAGTGTATGTCGGACCTGGGGAGGCCACCTGGGGTAATGTGCACATTGCGGACCTCAGCAGCCTCATCACCACGATAGTTGGTAAGGGACAAGACAAGAATTCCGACCCGGAACTCTGGAACGAACATGGCCTGTATTTTGTTCAGACCGGAGAGATGGTACGTATTTACCTAGCATTCGATGGCCTGGAGAGTTTATTGACAACATATCGCGCCTCTAGTCATGGAAGCGCATTGCCGAGATTGTTTCTCAAACAGCTCAGAAGGCACAGATACAGGCATCGCCAAAGTCGATTGATGCCCAGGAGGCGGACAAGACTTTCCCCCATGGGAGTGTTCTGTTCGGGACAAACGCCGCGTGTGCCCCAGACAGGGCAAGAAAATTGCTCGGCTACAGCACCTCGCAGCCTGCACTGGAAAACGAAATACCTGAGTCGTTCCAGAGAGAGTTGGACGCTCAAAGGGCGTGATTATTGATAACCTGATTAGAAGTACATAGCTACATAGTAGGCAGTCTCACAGCAATGAAGAAAATGAAGACGGAAAAGCAGTCACGAGGTGATTTATCAGGGCAGAGTTCCCATTCCGTTGATTGGCTCTTGGGGTCGACATCCCATCATTGTGGTTTGGCCCAAACCGAGCGTTGATATCTGCCGGATCTTCACCTAAATTTATTATTTGACATGTGGACCTCGCATGACTGATGATTATCTAAAACGATATCTTCGCAGTCTACCCCGCAAAGATACACATAATTAGAGCTTGTCCTAGCTCGGCGTGGTCGCTCGGGTCGCTGCTTGATGTTGTAGACTATATATCACGGTTCCCTTTTCGTCAGTCCAACCCGGCCGCCCCTCGTTCCCCTTTCGTTGCTCGCTTCCGACGGCGTGATTCGACTACTCATGGAAGCACAATCCGCTTTCGTTGTCTCCCCCGCATCAAGGCGGTCCTGACGGCGTGCTTCCCCGGCCCCACTTACTTTTTTTACCCGGCCGGACTCGCTCCTCGGCTAGGTCCAAAGGATCCGAAGACTCGGTATGGACAACAAGGCACAGCCTCGCCCGAAGCCTTCGCGGGGTAGCTGCGCGACATGCCGGCGACGCCATGTCAAGTGTGACAAGACCAGGCCCGCCTGCAATACCTGCAGCAAGGCAGGCGTAGGGTGTGATGGCTTCGCAGCCGACGTTCGGTGGGCCGCGCCGTCGGGCCAGGCCGCCCAATCCTCCACGGGCACCGCTGGTTCTGCAACAGGCGCCGCTCAGCGGTCGAGACGACACCTATATACGGGTAATGCTCCTGCCTGCCTGTTATTCATCGCCACTCTTGGCCCCCAACACATCATTGCTTCCCGGCTGACCAGCCGCTCTGTAAGAAACGTCTCGAGAGCTCATGAGCCATGGGCTTGTTGCCAGCTTGGAGGACAACTCTGTAGATGGCTGTCTTGCGGAGCTGGATCGCACCAAGGACCGTCAGGTCACGGTCGGCCCGTTCGGTGTGCTTGATCTCGGCCAGACCGAATCACGAGCCACCTCGCAAGGTGTAGCACAGCAGACCGACCCGGGGCTCGTCAGTGACAACCCAGTCCCGGAGCCGGATACGACAAGCCCATTCTCCCTTGACACCCTCCTCGGCCTTGACAACACTCTGCAATGGGGTGATCTCTTCGACGCAAACCCAGCCTACCTCTTCGCCGCTGATCCGGGTAGGCTGGCTTTGGATGCCCCCGGCATGCCCGACTCGACGTGGAGCTGGCCCGACCCCCAGCTGACGCCGATGCAGATCGAGGGCATGGACCAACGCATCCAACCACCAGGGTCATCTCAGTCGGACATGACAGGAGCCCCCCTGACTGTGCCTCTGATCCAGTCTCCAGTTGTCAGTGATCATGATACTGTGACGCCAGACATGGCCCAGTACCTCCTGCGTCACTTCCGGGCAAATCTCAACAGCATCACGCGGGCGCTACCAACAGGGCTCAAGTCGCCGTGGGAGATCCTCAACCTGGCTTATGCGGTGCAGACCTTTGCCGACCTGACCTTCTTTGAGGCCAAGAACGTGTCGCACGCGGCCAAGGCGAACTACTGGGCGGTGCTCAGCTGTGCCGCATATCATGCCAACGCAATTCCAGCAACTCGGAGTGGCTCATCACAGCCGTCAGTGGAGAATCTGGCCTCTACGACTCTCGCAAAGGCCAAGCACCACATGCAGATGTCTCTGAAGACTGAGGTGCAGGGCAAATCAAGAGCAAAATACAAGGATCAACTCATGGCAATCCTGATGCTCACTAATAACTCGGTAAGACCTGCAGCTAGGGGGCTGAAACCAATTTCCAAGTAGCTTACAGATCCCCCAGATCATCACGGGTAATGAAAAAGACGCCCGCTGTTACCTGCTTGACGCGGAACGCCTGCTTCGGCTAAGGGGCCTCGCCAAGCGCCACATCTCCAGGCGGGTGCGCCTGTTGCATCACGTATACACATGGATGCGCATCATGGGCGAGAGCACATATGTCATACACGACTACGACACGCAGGAACCGAACATGTACAGGCCGGCCCCTCAACCCCAACCCCAAGAATCACTGTATGCTGGCGGGGTTCAGCCACTGCAGGATCCCCAGTATGCGCGCCTTGACGACTTCCTCCGGCTACAACCACATGCTTCCGATAGTGACCTTGAGATCGAGGAGTTGAAAGAGCACGAAACCGGGCGTCGAGACATCCACCTTGAAGACTCCCGTGAATCTGCGGACACCCTCTACCCTCAGGTCTACGGGATACCCGAGACGTAGCTAAGCCTCGTGTCCCAGGTCACAAGGCTTGCCAACCTGCTCGACATGGTCAAGTCCAGGACCAGCCCGTCAAGTTTCGAGCTGTCGAAGTCCCTCCAAAAGCGGGCCAAGCTGCTCGAGGAGATGATCTGTAGCTTTGCCTCCCGGCCCATAATGGGCCCCGGCACAGGGCACGCGCCGGATGAGGACAAGGACGGGCCCAACCCTCACATGCTGAGGGCCCTGAACACCGCCCTGGAGATATTCTTCTACCGTCGGATCCGCGACCTGCACCCCCGCATACTTCAGGGCTACGTCAGCGACGTGATAGATAGCCTAAAGAGTTTTGAAGAGGCCTTGGCGTCCCACAACCTCGAGGGTCCCTGTCCCGTGTGGCCGCTTTTCATGGCCGGTTGTGAGGCTGTCAGGCCAAAGGACCGCGAGTTCTTCACGGAACTGACCCAGCGTGGCGTGGAGCAATTTGGGATCTCCAGTTTCAAGACCGCAGGTGATATCATGTCCACCGTCTGGAAAAGACGTGACAGACCGCAGGAAGATTCTACGACCCCGAGTTCCTCTAGGTCTGGAGCCTTGTCTCGGAGCTCGACCAAGCTGCGGAGCGCGTCGCTACAATGGACATGGGTTGATTCCCTGCGTGAGGGAAAAACGACGCTGTTTCTTTGTTAGCTTCGAGACACTAAGCTGGCCGTGGTTGACCTCAAAAATGTATAACCGAGTGTTCCAAAGTTTGTATCCTTTGGCACGAGTTACCGTAGGTTGTGTGTGTGTGTCTAAAGACGCAAGATCATGTATTTTACTTGTCTTGACTCGGGCTGATTTATTATTGAAAAGACGGGCAAGGATACCTAGGCATGCGTGATAGCTGCCTGCTGCCCTCCGCTTCTTGATGTACTCTTGTCATTATCAACATGGTTGTGCGGAAGCTGAAATCACTGCATCTCTGATAGAAGGTAAGGCGCCGGAATGCCACATGGCTGGAACGGGTAAGCAAGACCGGGTGTAAGAGGCAGTGAAACGTTAGCATATCGCCTCGATCCTCCACTTCTCATCATTCTGGTGTTGATAAGCCGACGCTATCTTTCCCGATGGTATCTTTTCCCCGGAAATTGATAATGCCCAGACCTCAGGTTGGGGATGGTACCCATGGGAGCAGGGGCGCAGCAGGCTCCAGGGCGAGAAGTAGACATGTGTGAGGCTGGATATATCTAGACGCGGTTCGGACTCAGCGACTGGGCATGCTGTCGCGAACAACACACTCCTTGCCATTTCTTCTCCTACCGTCTCTTACAGGCTGAATATATGCCAAGATGGACGAAGAATCCAAGAAAACCATGGGCCTTCACCCGATGCAGTCCAACCACGCCGGCGATGTCGAGGAAGTGAATACATTTCATGAGGATGTCGAGGGCGGCCACGGGACACAACGTGGTCTCAAGTCCCGGCACGCACAAATGATCGCCCTCGGGGGCACAATCGGCACGGGTCTCTTTGTCGGTTCAGGTCAGGCCCTTCAGATGGGAGGACCACGCTTTCTCCTCGTGGCATACATTCTCATGAGCATCCTCGTGTACGGCATCATCACCGCAACCACCGAGTTCAGTTCCTACCTCCCGGTCCGCGGCAGCAGTGTCAACTATTTTGGGTCGTGCTACGTTTCGAGCAGCCTGGGCTTCGCGCTCGGCTGGATGTACTGGTATATCTTCGCCATCACTGTGCCGGCGGAAATAACGGCAACCAGCCTCGTTATCCAGTACTGGAATCCCCCTGTGCATGTTGCCGTGTGGATCAGCATCTCCATGGTCATCATCGTCGCTCTCAATTGTTTCCCGGTCAAGGTCTACGGCGAGGCTGAATTCTGGTTCGCCTCCCTCAAGGCGTTTGGCCTGATCGCGCTTCTCATCACGGCCCTTGTCATTGTCTGTGGTGGTAGCCCGAACGGACAGGCTCTGGGATTCCGTTATTGGCATCAGCCCGGGCCAGTCAAGGAATACTTCGTTGTCGGCGATAGCGGCAGGTTGTGCGCTTTCATTGGCACTTTGGTCTTCTCCGTCTTCGCTTTTGCCTTTGCGCCGGAACCGATCGTGGTCACCGGTGGCGAGATGCAATCGCCCAGGCGCAATTTGCCGACGGCCGGCCGTCGATACATCTACAGACTCATCTTCTTTTACGTCCTGGGCGCCTTCTTCATCGGCCTCATCGTCTCCAGCGACAACGCCCGTCTACTCGGGGGAGGAAAGGGGGCTGGGTCGTCTCCCTGGGCAATAGCCATCAGCGAGGCTGGAATCAGCATTTATCCCGACATCATCAACGCCATTATCCTGACATCGGCCTGGTCTGCCGGCAACTCGTACCTGTATCTCTCGAGCCGGGCTCTCTATGGCATGGCTCTCGTGGGGACGGCGCCCAGGATCTTTGCCAAGTGCACCAAGAGCGGCGTCCCGTATTACGCACTTGCTGCGAGCGCGTCCATCTCTCTCCTGGCATACCTCAACGTCGCCTCGACCGGCGCCGTCGTCTTCAACTGGCTGATCAACATTATCAACGCCGGTGCCTTCCAGAGCTGGGTCGCAGTGTGTGTCATCTACCTGCGATTCCGGAAGGGCACAGAGGTGCAAGGTATTACGGACCTTCCGTACCGGTCTCGCTTCCAGCCATATTTTGCATGGGTCTGCGGGGTGACCTTCTTCGTCCTCATGTTGCCGTTGTGAGTGGATGCGTGAGCGAACCAACACCTGCAAATCAAGCCCAATACCTAAGTAAACGAGGCATCCACATGACACGGTCCCAGCTGGGCAGCCGTGACTATATAATAGCTGTGATCGACTTCCTTTCTTCGAAAATTGCCGTTCTTCAAACTGATCGTCAATGATTTCAGACTGCACCCATGGATATGTGTGGGGGCCAAGTAGATAATCCACAAGACAAAAGAGTCACGATTGAGACGGGGGTTTTGGGAGGCAATTGAAGACGTGCGGTGGCCATGGCCTATGGTTGGTTCGTCCCGTCATTGGCCCACGCAGGCAGACGCAGCTGGAATGCGGGTTCCTGCATGAGTGGGGGCAGGCCAAGGCAAGGGCTCACACGGGGGTAATCACCTCCCCCCCAGCCCCTCCAAGCTTGCCCACTGGGGAGACCCAAGCTCGCCGTTGCATCCTCTTGGAGTCAATCCAGTTCTACCCCCGTCGCATCCCACCTCGACCTTGACATCGTCCTCTGAATACTCGAGGCCTGCGGAACTCTGTTTCGCAATCCAGCATCAGACCACTTCCAACGATTCCCAAGCAGCCGGTAGCAAACTATGGCCGTCTACGACTACGTCAGCGGCACGATCGACACGGCGCGTCGCCAGGCCGACCGCGTCGTCAGCCCGAGCGACCGCCAGAAGGCATACGACAGTGTCCTGAACTTTGCCCAGGAGCAGCCACTCTTGTTTGTATGTTGCTTCCGACTGCCTTTATTCAAAAACAACTCCTTATGTGTATCTTACTGACCACTCAACACCCACAGTCCTTCATCGTCGCCCAGCTGCTGCTCTCCCTCGTCCCGATCCTCCTCTTCGCCTCCTTCGTGCTCGGCACCATCGCCCTCGCCCTCTTCACCGCCGTCATATTCTCCCTCTTCTGGATCGGCGTGGCCAGCATAGTCCTCGGGTCGACCCTCTTCGTCACCTTCGGACTCGCCGCTCTGGGTTGGCTGTGGTTCGTTGGCACGTACCTTGCAGCCAACTTCGTTTATGGTCTCGTTGCTGGCAGCAGTGATACTGCCAGGTTGAAGATGGAGGAGAAGTGGGAAAGCATCAACAAGAAGGAACCAGCTACAAAGGATGGCGAGACGAGCGTTGTCCAAAACGACAATGATGTGGTCAAGCGTGAGGAGGTTCCGCGTCTCATGGACGAGAAGGAGCTTGCTTCGTTGGGCATGAGATAGTGGGGACTTCCATTGTATGGCATTACAATGATCTATACACGGTAAACGACGTCTCGCCCGACCTTTGACTTGGTCCCAGGACCTGTTGCTACCGAGGTCTCCGGCGAGCATGACTTTCAGCAGTGTGTATGCACATTCCGATACGCAGCGGGCCCGAATATCGATTTCTCATCCTTTTAGGCACTTGATCGAAGTATTCAGAAGAACAGTTACAAATTCGGAACCAGTTGTTTGCGGCGCTACATTGCTCTTAGCTCGTCAGGCTGTGGTTGATGAGGAGTTTATGGCGGGTCAGTTTTCAATCAGGCCTTTGAGGACTACAAGGCTATACTAGTCGTTTCAATCCCAATCGTACTCTCACGCCTTAGAGTCACATAGCATCTTCCCAATGAAGTTGGTGATCCGGGAAGTAAGTGTTCGCCTCAGCAGAAAGCGCACTGTCAACGGTCCAGTCGCCCGTAAGTTATACAGTGTTTTTGCACCCAGATTCAGCTTCTACCCCGAGTAGAGGTTTGGTGCGACGAGGACATCATTCTGATTATTATCTACAGCTATGCTCACTTTGCCACTTGCGGATTTCCGTCTCACACCTGATTCCACATGCTTTCCAGCCACGGCGACACGGGGCCGGTTCGCCATATATGCAGGCGTCAAGGTCCAAAGATGACTTTTCCTGTCCCTGACAGTATACGGACACACCTGGAGTTACGGCAATGGCAAGTGTGTCTGTCGTGGAACCCATGGCCGATCTGCCCAGCAGCCTGACATCAGTCTGTGTGCTTGAAAGTCACGGTTAGACGAGCTTTCAGATGACACTGTCTTGCCCTCCCGGCTAGCTAGCACACACCGGGAGCCATCTAGCTCTTATGGCTCCGGCCTTGGTATCTTGAGCCTACTTACACTCGGAGTTTTGTCCCAGAACAACATCGAGCTCTCCGGACTTTCTTCAATTCGTTGCCGACGCTTCTTCCGCATGAGGATGAACTTGCTCCCGCCCACTAGCAGGATGACTAAAAGAACTGTGATTGCAACTACTGTGCCTGCTAACGCACCTTTGCTCAAGCCCATTGAGCTACCGGCGTCAGTGGGTGACGGCAGAGGGCTAGCACCGACACTCGGAGTTGGCGCAGGATCAGTAGTCGGTCCTGGGGAGGCTGGTATCGTGCTGGTCGAGAAGGTCGTCCGTTGAGCTGTACTCGGGCTGACAGGCACCACTGATGAATGACCCTGCGCGGAAAACAACGGGGAGCTGGCGACTGTATTATTCTGGCCGTCGGCGAAGGATATCTGGTACCCGTACCGGGAATCGAAGCTCAGGTCATCTGGTATTGCCCAGCTGTACGCCCATGACGACTGGATGGGCGGCGAATACTGGGACAAATCAAGGATACCTGCATAATTATCAGCAAATTCTTTACAGAATGTGTGTGTGTCCTCGTGCTGTTTTAGACAGAGCGGCAGGATACTTACTGTGCTGTATTTCAAGAAAGAGTGACATGTCCGTGAGAGACTTGGTCGAGCTCAGGCTCAGCCATATGTCAAATTCATACTTGTCATTTTCATGACAAGTTATAAAAACATTTGTTGATATCATAATTTGGGATGAGTCTGCGCCTTGAACAACAAGACTATCCCAAGTGACGCATGCGTCTTTGGTCCCCAGGCTTTTGCCTTTTGGCAAGGCACTCCCATGCAGTAATGACTGCAATGGCTTCAAGCTAACGGAAAGGGGTGTCATAGAAGCTTTTGCTTGAGATTCGGATAGCGGAGCAGATGGGAGCATCATAGGATTTGATCGAAAGGAAGGTTCAGGTTATTGAACAAGTGCGGATTAACAAATGACAGCAAACCAGAATGTAAGTCTTTAAATAGTCTGATGATTTGTGACCCCTGAGCTGTGGCATTCAGTCCAATCGCGTGACAAAGCATTCGCAATGCTTCCAGTGAGTCGCTGGGATTCTTCTGTCATCTTGGTGGGAGTTCATGCGTTTCACTAACTGACAGTCACTTGCTGGCTGAAATGATATTTTGATGCCTCGAAAAGAGGGTCAATCCCACCATATATAATGAATAGAACGTGACGTTCTCAGCAGTGACCAAGCCCGAGGAAACCTTTATTGGCGGGAGAAGCTTCTTTAGATCCAACAGGTTGACAGAATTTGACGGCCGAGATCACACGCACTCAACTGACTGTTCAGATCCTCTTTTAGTTGTCTAGAAGCTCTAAGTCTAAGTTTCGTTGATAGGTCTGAACTGCTGTATACCCAGCTAAGTAAGAGGTATGCGGCCACAGGTAACGCCAACACCCCAGGAGACAAACTCGGAAAGTATCTCTATCACAATGTTGCCGTCCTCGCCCCAAAAGAAGACAAAGGAACCGATCAAACCGGCGGTATAGCTCCAAATGCCAAGATTATCGCGTCCACTGTGTGATAAGCAATGTACGGCAGGCTCATGCTGAGTCTCCCGTAGGCGATGGAAAATTTGTACATGTCCTCCGAAATCCCGTCCTTTTGTGCTAGAATATGGCCCGCTTCGCTGAAGAGCGCATCCGATCTCTGGTCAAATTCGCGGCCCCACCCGGGCTGCTTCGTATCATCAAGCAATTGCTGATGCCAGAGGTTGTGAAGGTTACGAACCACGGGCGCGAGGTCGTCGGTAACCCCGAGAGGCTGCTTCTTGGCCAGCTGAGCAGAGCCATCCTCCACCATGTCGTACCAGAGGTGGAAGAACTTGTTCGGGGCAGATTCAGCGAGCTCATTGCGTGTCACAGCTCTTTTGAGTCCAGCGACGAGCGGCTCAGCAATTGCAGCCTCTGTGATCTGGGATTTCGCTGAATTATAAATCTCCCACGTCCTACATTTGAATTGTCAATATGCCTGCTCAAGTCTTTGTAGACCTCAGTGTCTCTATCGACACCGGGGCAGACTTACCAATACCAAAATTTTGGGTACTTCGCAATGTATAGTTCTAGAGTCTCAAAAATACGACGATGGCGAGCCCGACAAAAGCTGTAGGGAGGGGAGGTAGACGACACACGTCCGTCTTCACGATTGTTGAAACGTGCTCGGTAATGGCCCCGGAAGATTTCGCAAAGCATTGATGAGAGAAGAGTAGATGTACTCTGGATAGCTTCGGTGATATTGAGAGGGGGCAAAAGAAGACGGATGAGGTTCCGCGTCTCGCCCGTGAAAATATCAGTATGGAGGTCCATTACGTCGTTGGGCAAGGCGCTGCCGATGACCGAGTCGATGCCCTCGTTGTCCAGCCAGGCAGCACCATCTCGACTCATGTATCTGTGAGCCTGGCATCAGTATGTAGGTTTCTTAATTCGGGGCTAAATGAAATAAATTGGGTGTCAAGAGATACATACGCGGAACCGATAGTATCTATGGCTCGTGCCAAGATAACCACGTCTTGGTCAAGTCCATGGTCAATGCTTGCTTGTTTGGGAGCCTTGAAGGACCTGGCATTCTCGCATTTGTTCATGGCGTGCAAATATGCAAGAGCGAGTCGCCAGAAGCAACGGTCCCCGGAACTAGTATCATCGAGGTCGGGCAGTGAGGCCAATGCCAGAGCCTTGAAAGCGTTCAACCGGTCGTTGAATTTGTTGGAGCCTTTGGCCTACCGTGAGCGCACAATTAGCGAAACAGGCTCTGTGATAATTCACAGTGGTTGTAGTACGTAGAATTGGAAGAGCGCTTGTCTGGTGGTAGATGACCGCAAAACTCGACGCCGAGAAAGACGGGTTGAAAACAGGGCGCAGCGAGACGGGGAGGAGGGAAAGATTCTACCACGCACCCAGTCGACACCGGTCAAGGCCGAATATATGTAATCTTCCCTGTAGCCAATTGGCTCAAAGGTGAACGATTGACACATCATTAAGTAGAAGGGGAATTGCACGATGATCGGAGGATCACACTCGAGGCCAGTCAGCAACTTGCCCCATGATGAAAAGTGGTCATCTCCACCAGCTTTTGATGCATGGAGTTGGGTGTGCATGGAAAGGTCGACTGGATCTTCAGTAGCATTGGCAGCCAAGAGAATCGCAGCGCCAACTTCCACTGTGAACTGGTATGTGAGCTCGATGGCATCGATGTCATGTAGCCCAGTGCTGGAGCCCCTTTCATTCTCAAAGGTTTTGTGTAGCTCGGCGGCGAAAGGCTCCACAAGGTCTAGGACTTCTTGGGATGGTTGATAATTGGCGATAGCTTCCTTGACCCATGATGATAACTCAGTCGTCAGAGCGTACGTGCCAATGTGTCTTTCTTTTGCTGCCTGCGGAAGACGTTTCTGCTGTGCACTCTTAAGCCAGCCCCGTCCGGGCGAGGGACAAGACAACTCGGTATCGCCATCAGAGTCAGACGAGGAACTGCTTGAGGACCCCTTGTCGTAGACCTGCAAATTGACGTCCAATTTGCTATCCCGAAGGGCAGCCTGTCCATACCGTCAGCGAAAAAACTGGCCAAAAAAAGTCTTTACTTTAGGAAATGACTCAAGACATCATACCAATGCATCTCCCGTGTACCTCATCTTCCGCGTATTGATCTTAACCTCGTTTGACACCATGGTAGCAATGTAATCAGCCATTCTAGGATAACAGGGCCAAGACTCATTCAACAACAAGTAGAGGAAGGAAGAGAGGACGTTAATCGTACATATACTAGAAGAAGTAACAAGTAGGCAAGGAAAACCCCCACATATCTCTCATGCCGCGGGTTTGAAGAAGTCAGACCGGCTTATCTTGAGGTGACAATGATGGGATGAGTATATTCGGCTTCGTCAAGGCCTATGAGTGCCCCACTCTCCAAGGCGTCACCACGCCGAGGCTGTAAATCTGGTTAGACCATCCTTTGGAAGCCATCTCCCATTCCTTTGAACATTTCGGCAAATCAATCTACAAGATCCTACGACAATTGAAATGCACCCAGAGAGGTAAGCCTGGGGCCAGTCCGGGCGACATTTTTCTTGGGAGGATTCGAGTGGTTTTAGGGCTGATTTTGCCGAACTTGGGGGCGGTCTGTTGGGCCTCAGGAGCCCCACGGGGTCTGGGGGCAGTCTGAGGGACACCCCGGGGCCGGTCTCAGTGCACTTGTCTTTCCTCTAACTGTTATTCAATTTAAATATCAAAAATAAATGCCCATGTTATTTTCTAGTATAATACAATTATTATTATTATTCTTAGTAAAAACAATTAAAATTTAAAATAAACTTAAGTCTTAGTATAGTTCTCACTACGTAGGTATTATATTACCGGCACATTCTTCAATAGAATTTTAATTTATTATACGCAAATTACTTACATGCACAACCAGAGGATCTACTTATTCGGTAGGATCGGCTTGTATCAGGGTGTTGGTCGCACGGGTCGTACGATAACGCTGTTACACGAAGGTAGGCCAAGCTTCCTGCTGAATATTGTACCTATGTACATGTAAGCGCTAAGGCTGTCCTCGGTAGCGAGGACGGGGATGGAGCTCCAGACCCCAACCATTATTGACAGCCTGAAGTTGGCTTTTCGCCTTGAACAAAGACCTCACGCCGCAATAATTAGCTCGCTTCACTTCTTCAAGCGCCCTTCTAGTTCCACCTTTGCTCTATCAAAGACGTACACACTTCTTTTTGAGCAACTTGACGGCAAAGATGAGTGGCTCCAAGGAGATTAAGCGCCTGCCAATAGGTCCGGTAGGGAAAAGGCCCCGCCGAATATCTTCTGTCCGCTCAAACGGGGCTGACTATCAAAAAGGGAATTCACCAATACATCCTGCTCGATGAGTCTCTGCCGGAGGCAGGCCCCCTGAGCCAGTGGAGTTCCAGAGTTGTTTGCGACGGAGGCTCCTCAGATCCTCTGAATGTGCCCTCGCACTGGCACAAGGTGCGTACGATTCGAACCATCCAATGATCACTTCAAGTTCCGTGCCTGGGGAACAGACAAGAGACCAAACAGACTGATCCCATTTTCTTAGTATCACGATGAATACATGCGTGTCATCGAGGGTCGACTGGAGGTAACCCTCGAGGGGAAGACATTCGTAGTCACTCCCAGCGATGGCCAGGTGAAAATTCCCAAGGGTCAAGCCCATAGCCTCAAGAGCTTCAAGGGCGAGAGAATGGTGTTTGAGGAGCGCACCGCTCCGCCGGGGGATTATAAAGCAAAGTAAGACTGCTTTTGGACCACGACAAAGCAGCGCGTCCTTCGAAATCATCAGAGCGATGCTGACAGGATCCCTAGGTTCTTCAATGATCTTCTGTCCCAGCCTCTTGACGAGAATTTCAACGGTTCGTTCTGGCATACAATGAGGGCTTTCTATGATGGGGACGCGTATCCGGATTTAGGACTACATTTTCGATTCTTCGACGTTGCAGTAAGTTACTTGTTGGTCGCTTATCCCAGCTGCATTTATGTACTCCGTTTGTCGCATATTTAACCGTTTACTACACAGTTCATCACACTCGTTGGGGGTATCGCAAAACTCGTCCTGCCCGAGAATAAGCTGAAGCTTCAGTAGTGTGTACTACGACCATCAGGTCTCCTATGGTTATGTTGCATTAGGCTGGGTTTTGATAATGCACGATCAACGCTTTGTCAAGTGTAAATAGTCTTGAGTAGCTAAATTGGATGGTAAATTTGCTACTGCAGCATGGAAGAGGATCTTTTGACGAATACTGTGTACGTAAGAGTGCTCATGAAGGTCGTTTTGCGACACCGGTGGGGAATTGGTCATTGTTGAAGGTCTCTATGGATGAGCAGCCACAAACATACTATTGTGAAAGTAGAGTACTGGAAACGTTTGTATCAACCAACATAAAAAGATGTTCTCCCCACGATGACGAAAATTTAACTATACAGTATGAACAGGACTGAGGAAAACCTCATTGAGATTGTTCGCTCGATCGTTGCTTCAACAACCCCGCTACCAAGTAGATTCTACCCTTTTCACTGTACCTAATCCATTGAGTACGTACTTAACGGCATGCCATCAGGAACAGATTTCCACTGCTTGGTGACAGGGTCCAAGAAATCGTCCTGCATAGCGGACCATTCCTTTCTCACCATGGCCGCCCTGTGCTCGTCTCTGGGCTTGATGTTGCATTCAAACGGGGCAGGCTGCACCGCCAGTCCACCTCTGAGATCCTCCGTGTCGATCTTGCTCGGATCAGGCGTAGAAAAGTCAAATGCCCAGAGCAGGCACGCCATTGATAGCCATAAACTCCGCTCCGCGTAATGAATGCCCTGGCAGAGCCGCCTGCCAGCGCCAAAGACATAATTATGTCCCAATGTGTCCGGGTCGTAGGCCTTCGCAATTTCATACTCTGACCTGTCCTCCTTTTCGAACCTTGAGGGATCAAAGACCCGAGGGTCTGGCCATCTCTCAGGGTCCATATTCAGTGCCCACACGTTGACGACGACACCCGCACCAGCGGGGATGACGAAATCACGGTAGACATCGTCCTTTATTGGTGAGTGCGGTACTAGTAACGACGTAGTGGGCATCCATCGTAATGTCTCCTTCACACATCCGCGGATGTACGGCAGCTGAGCCATGTCATCGAACGTTGGGAGGCGATCAGTACCCACCACCGCGTCCAACTCCTCCTGTGCTCGGCGCTGTACCTCCGGGTGGGTCACCATGGCCATCAGAAAGCCGAAGAGCGTGTCGGACGAAGTGCTGCTTGCAGCCTCTATGAGATCGCCGGCAATGTACGACGCCAGTTCATCAGAGAAGCCCTCGGATTTTTGCGCCTGGGAAAGCGCCGTGCAGAAGCATGGTGTCGCAACCTTGTCCTGAGACTTCTTCTTGGCCGCCATCCACCGGTCCAGGAAGACCTCTATACAGCGGCGTTCGAGGTCCAGGGCCTGCCGACAAACAGGCAGGAGAGACTTTGGTAACTTTTGCAAGATTGGGTAGCAGTCCATCAGGCGGGCGGGAATGGTAATGGCCAGGTCACAGACTTCGTTAAATATGGAGACGACACTTTGCAATTTAGGGTCGGACCACGTCGTTGTGCGGAAGCCGTAGACCATTTGGCAGCTTACGCTGTTGGAGTACCGCTGGATGTGTCTCTGGTGCTCGGAGGGATTATCTAGGATATCTGCAAGCATTTGGCGGCTCTCGAGGGTCTGGTATGGTGTGAAGGCCAGAGCCGCCTTGGCGTTCAAGAGTTTGTGGTTGATGCGGGCGATTTGGCGCCATGTGGGAGTATATTTCTTCATTGAGTCTCAGCAATGGCCCAGAAACTTGTCATTTCAGGACAAATAGGGTTTTTTTTTTACTTACCATGGCAACTTGTCGCATTCCTCGGCTCGAAAGTTCCGACAAAATGTAAAGATCTGGGCGAGTGGAATAGTTTGAACCCCGCTTGTCCAGCAACTCCTTTGCGATCTCTTGTGACTGTATCATGATGAGAGGATTCGAGCCCACCATGAGCGAATATATCGGCCCGTACACTTTCCCCCATTCCGCAAATACCTTGTATGGCTTGAATGTCGGCATACGATGCAAGTTCCCGACGATAGGGAGAGTTGGAGGACCTGGGGGCAGCCCAGCAGGTCGTCTACCGACTTGCAGCAACCTCAAGACAGCGTAGGCGACCAAGCCGAAGAGAGACACAGCGGCAATGCCAGCAGGCGTCAGGCTATCCGCAATGTCAATCGCCATGTTTGAAGATACGTCCGGTCTCTGAACAGTCATAAGATACAGATGAGTGGGATGGATGCACACAAAGTCCACGCCTCGTGACAACGTGAGAGGAGTGATTGAAAATCCAAAGAAGCGGTTGGTCGGCGAGGCATGCTGAGGAATTATTGGCTTACACTTAAGTCGAGGGACGGCTGTACCGACCCCCGATAAGTTTAAAATCAGCCCCCCCCCTGGGTCTCGTTGACTCTCTTCTGCACACACCACTAGAATTCACAGACAGCCCCATGCACTTATAGCATACTTCATAATAATTTGATATGATAAAGAGTTTCATGAACTTATTCTATAAAAATGTAAATTATATGATTTATTATAATTTCATTACCAGCACCTTTTTTCTTAATAAATAAAGGTTATTATAAGATAAAAAGATATATAAAGGTTAATAAATTTCAAATCTTAATTAAATACTGTTTTATATTCTTATAATTTTAATTATATTTTTTTAAAATTAATTATTTATCAATTTAATTACTATCTATTTAGCTTTTTAATTATCCTTTAATAACCTTAAGCTTATATATAAAGTTATATATAAGTTAATATATATTTTTATTATCTTTTTTTTAAATAAACATTATAATATTAATTTATACTTTAAATTTTTAACTCCTTATTAATCTTTTTAAAGATTATTATATAATTAATAATAAAATAATAAATTTAATAAAATATAATAAAATTACATTTTTTTATATTATTAATTATATTATAAATATTATTTTTATATTATTTTTATAAAAACAATTTAAATAATTTAAAATAAAGTAACTTTTTATTATAACTTTTATTAAAATTAATAGCTTTAAAGTTATATATTAATTATAATAATAATTTATTTAATAAAAGTGTTTTTAAAAGTTTGTATAAAATATATATTATTATAAATAAAAAAAGATTAAGTTTTTAATTAAAATTATATTATTAGATTTATTATATAAAAATTATTTTAATTTTTATTATACAATTAATTGTTTAACTTTTTAATTTATATAATATTTTTAAAAGCGGTTTTTATTAACTTTATTTATTTAATTATAAGCTATAAATAATTATATTTAAAATTTATTATTATTAATATTATATTCCTTTTTAATATTAAGTATTTTAAGCATTTATTATTATATAAAGGGATTAATGTATTTTACTTAAAAGGTATATATGTATAGATTAAAAATAAGATTGTTTATATTTTTATAATTAATAATTATGCTTGGAAATTTAGTATTTAAATAATATTAAGGTTAGGGTAGGTTAGGAGTGAGGGTATGTTTGTTGTGTAATATCATACGACTTAGTTTCATCAGAACCTTTACAGGATCAGACCTTTTGGGAGTACAGTATTCCAAAGATTTCCAATGGCAACGTCAGTAATGTCGACGCATTGGCTGCACGTATAACCACGTTCTCGACCACGTCACAGACTCAGAAGGATCAACCATTGCTTACTTGCATACAAGATGCCAAGGAAGAAGGTGGAATCTTTTACAGTGGGGCGAAAGGATCATGCTAGCCGTGGAAGGAATGTTCATTTGTGCACCAACACGCACCAACACGATGGATGTGATAAGGCAAGATCTTGGAAGAGAGTCTCGTGTATGACCCATGCCCGTACAATCGGGCCCAACGGATGGATCTAACCCAGCAGCTGAACGCCAAGCCTGCATTCTGTGCCAGTTGGTTCAGCACATTGTACGCACATGGCACAGCGGTTTCGATAGCCATGCCCCTGCTGGGGCTCAGCATTCGAAGCTCTCGATGCAACACAAGGCTGCAGGCTGCCGCGTGGGGTGGGAACCTGCGGCGCATCGTTGTACGATTCGCGAACGTTACGGCACAGACTTATAAGCTTGAGCGTAGATCGTGCTCTTGGCATCGCAAAGGGCGTGCCAGCAAGTAGCCTGGTGCGATGCTTCGTTGGTCTAGTGAATGGAATTGGCAGTAAACTCGTGGGCCTAGATAGACAAGCAAAATTGATATGTGTATATAGAGGTTCCTTGCGGAGGTTTGACTACTTTTCGATTGGGATCTTATGGCCTTGGAACAGGATCTCAAAAGGATCTGAAAAGGATCTGAAAAGGATCACACCAACGCCAATGAATGTAGTTGTAGGATGACCAACCGCCTAGTTATTGAGCCCAACGAATAGTTACCAGGGCTGGGCAGTGGAACCCGATCTGGCAGATGGAATCAATCTAATAAGCACTACTGCAGCTGGATACGAACGCGGGATATGTGCCTCAGTTCTGCATTATGTGACGATCTTTTGTCACTTGGCTCAGCAGGCTTGCATGCCCCAAAGATCCTCGGGCCGAGACCCTGAGATCCCTCCAAGGCCCGAATTGTGACCTGAAGTTGGAATCTAGTCGACGAGATTCCCTCAGATCCCAAAATATCATCTGAAGTCGAAATCTAGTCGACTAGATTCCGCCATGTCCCAAAATATCATCTGAAGTCGATCCTTTCGACAGGATTTCTGAGGGTTGGTTGGTGGATAGAAGATGATTTCTTGTCCTCCGGCCCGCAATGTCTGTGAGCTGTCTCGTCCTCATATTGAGGTGTCGAGGATATTTGTTTCCGATGTCTATTGTGGGTCGATGAACATCTTTTTCCTTCTTTGATACCCATTTTTCTTTCAAGAACGCGTGGAACATGTCTTCCTACAGTGACGTCCTGTCAACCGGCATCACCAGATATGGTATCATCGCGGTCGTTGTCACCACTGTCCTATCTGTCCTCGCGGCGATACTGGCTGTGATGCGGTTTATGCTCCGGAGGAAAGTGGGTTTTGGAACTGATGACTACCTGCTTATGGTCGTCCTTCTCTTCTTGATGATCCAGCTCATCATACAGTACCTAAGTACGTTTGGTTCCCCACTAGTCGTAAACGACCCGCGTGGGTTTGTTCAGTGCTTTGCAATGAGCGAAACTCTCCAAAATGGTCGCTAACTTTGGAAAAGTGGCTTTTCTGGCAGCTGAAGGTGCCAGTATGGAGTATCTAGCTCAGCACCCGGAGAAAATGATCATCACGCTGAAGGTCAGCCGTCTCCCTCCCGATCTCAGTGCGCATTTCAATCCGGATCACTCTCTCACCGTTGAACCAGCTCATCTACTTTCCGGTACTCAGTTATACTCTGGTCGTGGTTTTCATCAAGACCTCTATTCTTTACTCGTATAAGAATATTTTCGGTCATGTCAAGATGACAAAATATCACATTTACATCCTTTTGGGCCTCACATGGGCTTGGGGACTAGGATCGTTCTTGCCAGCTCTGTTTCAGTGTAGCCCCATCGACAAAGCTTGGCTCCCAATGAAACCAGGACACTGTATTGGGCTCATGCCTTACCTCTGGGCCACCTCTATCTCGAACTTCATCATAGATTGGTTGATTCTCATCGTGCCGATTGCCCCAGTGCTCAAGCTTCACCTTCCTCCTACTCAGAAGTTATTGGTTGGGTTGTCATTCATGTGCGGGTCAATGTAAGTACTAGCCTGTGCTGTTGTCTGATGATCTGTAACTAACCATGTTTGTGCCTGTTACAGCGCATGTATTGCAAGCACAGTTCGTTCAGCACGGACGGGAGAGTTTGACCCAGCAAATCTCGGCGGTATGTTTCTTTCCTCCTGTCCCACCCAAGGCCCTTATTCCGCCTCTTCAGTCGGCTGATAGGAACATTTCACCTTCACAGTGTCCAACTTCAACGCCTCCATTTGGGTGTATATCGAAATCCCACTTGCTACGATTTCGTGCTGTCTCCCATTCCTTAGCCGTCCATTGGGCACCAAGATCGCAAGGAGCCTTCGAACATTCAGGACCCGAATAACTGGGCGCACATCTAAAGATTCATCACCGGCAAACAGCAAAGGCAAGAGTTCTGGATGGGGCTCGTACGATTCATCTCCCGAAATAATGAACAGCCAAAGCTACCCGATCCAGGGCCTGTCTCACGATGGGCGGAACATCCACTTGTCGACCACCACTACAGTGGACAGTCGACCGATGCCAAATCCCTATGGGACTGAGACGGTCTCTTATGGATACACGGTGGAGGCGCCGGCGAAAGGAAGGGATAAAAGCGACTCTGAGAGATCATTGGTATAGCGCATGTGATTGCAACACTGTGTTTGAGTGATTTCACGATCATGAAGGGGGTTGAGCAGTTGCCTACACACCTATGTTTGAACGAGGTTGGATTATGTAAGAAGCAGATATCGTGTACAATATTGTATTGGGAAACAGTCGGAGGTGCTGTCCGTAATACCTCAATTCGTATCCTGTCTTATCAAACACGACAAGGCTCTCTTTCTCGTTGTACAAGATGATTGTTAGAACACTGGAAGCGACCAAGTCACGCGCCGTGATGAGACTCTTTTCCCTTCCACATGCCTCCTATTACGCTTCATGGGGACACCGAAAGTGAAAAGTCTGGGATGGCAGTGGATATAATTATTACAAGTATATACCTGTCCCAGCGAAAGTGGGTTTATCTTCTCTTCCTATCCGCCAGCCAATGTGCCCATTACCCATCAGTCATACCTGTTGAGACATCCCGTAGAAAATCCTGAATGAACCCGCCTGTAGAAATCAAAGCTGGGCGGCCATGACCTGTTGCATTCTGAATTCGGACACCAGGGTGGTACATATTCTCGTTCTCTCTACAACATAACAAGTGCACCAAGCACCGCGACGCCAAACGAGCCAACAGAGCCCATGGTAGCCGCACCAGCGGTGCTCGAGGCACTCGCGCTGGCGCCCGTGGCAGTGCCCGTTCCGGAGGACTCCGTGGTTGTCGCCGTCCTGGTGGCAGATGACGAACCTCCTGTCGTGGCGGTGGTGCCGGTGCCGGTGCCTGTCTCTGAGCCACTAGACGACGCGGTAGAGCTTGAGCCGGAAGACGCGGCGGTGCTGCTGGTGCCGGTGCTCCCGGCGCTGGCCGAGGAACAGCTTTCGCCGGCTTTGATGGCGGAGCAGAAAGCTTGGGCGGCTGGGAGGACCTCATCTGCAGTGGTGGTTAGTATGTGGGCTTGTACGACACGACATATGAGTTGATATGGGCCATGAGAAGGTAGCTTACTGAGAGCGGTCTGCTCGCCACATGCGGCGAGCACGCAGGTGGTGGCGTTGCTCGTGATGTCAGTTTGGTGTTGGTCCGTACACTGACACGCGTAGTCCGTCGCTCCGCACCCAACTGAGGAAGCTCCTATCGTGAGACACGACTGGGCACATTCTGGAATCGACGAGGGACACTGGCACCAAGCTAGCCCGGCGAAGGCAGTTATGGTGGTGAGGAGGGACAGCTTCATGTTGGCTCTGTTCGGTGCTCTAGTGGTGCAGATGGAGTGACAAGCCTTGCAAATCAAAAAGGCTGAAATAGCTTGATGGTCGTCGTGAACAGATGGATTCTCAGGCGAGAGTGGATCCTGGGACAACGAACAGTATTATCAAAAGCTGGGGAGCTCAAGGTTTTAAACCCTCAGAGTCAGGCCAGCCGCATTGCAAGCGCTGGTCGGATGCAACCCATTGTCGTCGTACTGCAGCAGTCATTACGAGTCGCTCCCACGCAGATCCATGATAGGGTCGACGGCATGCTGCTTCTTATTGGGGAATGGCAGCTCGGGTTGGTCGGCGCATGCGCATCCTCGCCAGGTTTCGACCACAGACCGGGAGCCGTCGACAGCTTCTCCGCATGATGGCCCCCTCCTCTACGACGCCGACTCCATGTGACCCCAGACTGGTCTCCCCGGTAGTTCGGTGGGGTATCAACCAAGCGTAAGCAGCTTGACAGGCTTGTCTGCGTGTATGCTCTGATGGTGGAGGTCAGGAGCCAGGGGTTTCCCAAAAGATATCGCTCGGGATGCGGGGAGGTCTGCATCGTAATAGTAATAGATTCACGGACCTATGTCGGTGCTGGGACTCGCACTACCGGATTTCCCTCTCGTAGAGCGCTGTTCTTTGGAGAGAAAGGGTACCACCGAACTACTTGCTTTCGCGTGGATAGACGTGTAGCCCCTGCAGTGAAGCCGCATAGGCTGTCAGGCCTGGGTGAATTCAGACGGCTGGAATGTTACCTGGGCCCCGAATGAGTTCGTCCGTTGATGTGGACCAATTAAGCTACTGCAAGCCACGTCCCAGCACAGTAGCACAGCAGGTTCCGGTCCAGTCAGAAGGGGAGATGCCCTGAAGCGGCCCCCCAAGGATCATTTCAGCTCGTTGGGGAAGCTGCAGATGTCGATGTAACACTGCCGCAGCGCGATGGGGGTGTAAGCCGCGCAAATGGCCCGCGGGTCAATGACCAAGTTGCTTCGTGCCTCGATACCGAGACATTGCAGCAAAGAAATGACAAATTGATCAAATGTCCGGAGAGTGTCCTAGCAGGACTGTATGGTAGATTGATGATGGATTGCCAGGCACAAATTCTAGACAACAGACTCCACGTGTCAGTGTATTCTACGGAATATTTGTTGTGCTGGATCAACACTGCAGGGCAGGGCACTGTGGGGTCGCCAACATCCACAGGGCCAAGACAACCTGGAAGTTTGGCCGGTGGGTGTGGCCTGTGCCCGACTGTTCTCAAAAGACAACCCGAGGACAGTAGTTGCTACCTCGAATGAGAACATTCATCATGAGCTGGCTGTTCTTCCCGTCGCAGGCGCGAACCGGCTGATTATGAGAGAAACCGGTTTCAAGGCTTGGTCTTGGTGGAAGCAAGCCTGGAGGGCCGGCCTGTTTATGACGACATCCGGATGAAGGCACGACCAGGCCCGGATGGTCGCTGCCGATGCTGGAGGTCGTCCTTGAAGATTTCAGGACATGCCGCCTTACAGACCGCCAACGTCTTCTTAGATCCAGGCGGCTGTAATCACAATCAAACATTTCATACAGGCAGTCTCTTCAGCACGTCTGCATACTCACCTTCACATCGTGCTTGCTCCTAGGACCAGACAGATTCACTGACCTCGCCTCTCACTCACGCACCAAGCATCATCACCCACTTGCAGTCATACACCCTCGAGCACATCCAGCACCATGGTCAACTCGCTGGACATCCAGCTCCAGAACCAGACCAACTCGGGCCAGGTCTGGGCGTATATCACGGGCATCGCTATCCAGAACGACTGGAAGCGCATGTTCCTGAAGGCCAACGGCAGGGATGTCTACTACCCTCACCAGGTCTCGTCCATCGGGTCGCCCCTGGCTGAGGACTGCGCCATCCCCCTCGGCCCGCCAGGAAACACAATCTCGGTGCACATCCCCCAGATCGCCGGCGGCCGCATCTGGTTCGCCTGTGACAGCAAGCTCACCTTCTTCCTGAACCCGGGTCCGGCCGTCGTCGAGCCTTCGGTCCTGAACCCCAGCGACCCAAACGCCAACGTCAACTTTGCCTTTGCCGAGTTCACCCTCAACAGCGACCAGCTATTCGCCAACATCAGCTATGTCGACTTTGTGTCGCGCCTTCCCATCGCCATGACGCTGCAGACAGCGGGCGGAGGCGTCCAGCACGTGTCGGGCATGGCAGCGAACGGCATTGACCAGCTGTGCGATGGCCTGTGCCAACAGGCCCAGAAGGACGGCAGGCCTTGGGACAAGCTCATCGTCCAGCCCAGGGGTCAGCCGGTGCTGCGGGTTCTTAACCCAACACACGGCGACGCAGTGGGAGCCAGCTTCTCGGGCTACTTTGAGCCATATATCGAGCAGGTTTGGCAGCGGTACAGCAAGAGCCCGATGCGTATCAACACACAGGCAGCAGCTGGCATCGTGGCGGGGACCATCAACGGCAACAACGAGCTCGTCTTCGGCAACGAGCCCTTCCGGAAGCCCAACAGCGCTGACATCTTCGGCTGCAACAGCGGACCCTTCACGACGGGCCCTTCGCCGTACCGTAACAGCATCATCCCGCGGCTAGCAGCTGCGTTCCAGCGCTCTGCATTCCTGACCGTCGACGACCACCCCTCGGACCCCTCGACTTTCTACCAGCGCGACCCGACCAACCACTACTGCAGGATCGTGCACGCCGTCAACCTCGACGGCAAGGGCTACGCCTTTGCGTACGACGACGTCCAGCCGGACGGCGGAGCAGACCAGTCGGGCAAGGTGAACGCCGGGGACCCCACGACGTGGATCGTGGCTGTTGGCGGCAACAATGCGTATGCTGGGGATCGCATGCCACCGCCGCAGGGCAAGACGGCCCCCTCAGCCGGCCCTCCTGTTCCTACTGCGACGAAGCCGGCTGCCGGCTCGGCCCAGGCCTCCCACGATGGTGCAAACGATTATCCGCCACAGACACTAGCTCAGCCTCAGGCTCCACCGGCGCATGTGTCGCGTATCAAGCGCATCTCAGCAAAGGCGCAGAAGTGGCTGCAGAGATGAGGAGGTTCACCAGAACGAACTGCCAGGATGAGGGCCGGACTGGTCTAAATTGGACCATATTCGTTGGGCTGAATAGGATCAGAGCCGTTGTGCAAGAGTCGAATGATTGTGTTGTGGGATTGGTGCTTCAGCAGTAGAGAGAAAGACTTACGATACCCCTGAATGATGTACATTAATTACCCTGCAGTATCCTACGCAACATACCTAGACTGGATAGCTTGAAGAGAGCGAGACTTTCGATGTCGATGTCGCCCAGGCAGAATATGAGCCGATCATGAAGTCCATCAGCAAGTTGTGGAGCCCGCTCTATGCTGTCGATATTGGCATGATCTAAGATGCGACCAGATTTTATTAAATATAGTAGGTTATTTTGTAGCATATTATCTTGTAGGAAATACTTAAGCCCCCTTCAATGGATTATAAATCCCATCCATTCGATTTCTAGTTTCAGGCAGGAGGCCCAATCATGTGCCCAAGTACGTATAGCGTGCTGCACCCGCCCGCCTGTGTGCACCGAGAACCGTTGTGACAATACAAATTCGCAAACCCGTGTCGATCCGAGGATCTGCCCAGGTAGTCTAAGCCGACTCGGGCTGATTACTACACATCGGCACATTGATCAACGAAAGGCCCCGCTCAATGGCTGGGCAATTCTCTCACTCGGCTGTACATGTTGTGATGCACATATTCAGTTGCTTTCATTCGACTATGGGCTGTCGGCCAATGCCTTGGGGAGGGGTTGGGGGCGTGACGGCACAGCTATATTAGCTGCACGACATTGTACAGAGCGTTTTGGATAATTCTGACCTTTCGATGTTTCATATTGCCATAGTGTAGCGGCGTACGGCACTGTCTTAAGGGGCTCATTCTGGGGGCTGTTAGTATTTAGCGTCCGAGGCAGATTCACTACTTTAGTTGAGTTACACCACAAAGTTCAGCCCTCAGACACGCTGAAAATTGAGAGTAGCCTTTCTATCGATCAGGTGGCGTGGATGCAAATGGTATAAAGTCCAAAATGGAAGTTTCTTTTCTTCTTCTTTTCAAGTTTTTTCATCTGTTCAATTCGGGTCGAGCCATATAAATCCAACGTAATTGTGCTTGTCCTTTCTATACAGCAAACACCCAAGCTGCAATGCACAACAACATCTACACAGGGGTTTGGACGAACTGGTCCCGTGGCACAATCTTGGGATCAACCCTCACCACAACTCCAATGGTGGCACATCACTTTGGCTACAATACAGGCATCATGGTTAGTCAGTCCTTTTTATTCCTCTATATTGAGTCATTATTTTGCCTCGCCCTGGGAAATACTTGTTCTCACTCATTGTTTTCATATGATCTTTCTGGCTAACTTCTCATCAGTGAGTTGAATGTCCTGGCATGTCAAAGACATATGGCAGGCCGCAATCGTATCAAACTTAGTACCTAGGTAGGTTTAGGCTTACAAGCATTAGTTGTTGGCATTGCACAAGGCTCGACCGACCCAGACTTTCTTCAATACCGATGACCGCCGCTCAACGAACATGAGCAGAAGATTTGCAACAATCAGGTACCACAGCTAGAAGCTATCACTACCCACACCTGCCCATCGCGAGACAGACCAAATATTCTAATACCACACATAGAAAATTCGAAGCTCTGCGTACACATCGTTCAGCTGCTTCGGCCTCTACTTCACCTTTATCACGGGTGCTCTCATCATCATCACATCCTATATCCTAGAGCCATTGCTCAACTGGCTTCACAGGCGCCGACAGCACAAGTCGTACGCTCATCTCGAGTGGATCAGCAACAACAGCCTACAGCTGCACCGCATGGCACACGAGCAGCTCATGGAGCAGGAATGGGCCAAATTGCACCGACGACGTCCCAACTACAGACCCAGAACTCTCCTTGGCGAATCTTGACATCTCGACGCCAGAACACCCGATCCTTCGCAGGCCGGAGACACCGAACGAGAATACTCAAGCGGTCAAATCAAGTCCCGTTCCGACAGACTCCTTCTCTCCGACCGGGGGATCTTTGCGTTCGGACAGCGCGGTTCACTTGAGTGGCCGTAGCTCGATGTCGTCGACGAACTCCGTATCTTACGGGTCTTGGGAACATAACGCCCTAACAGCGATAATGAATTTGAGCGGTCAGTTGATTGTCGAAGAGGTTGAGGATGCGGATGCGGATGCGAGAGGAGACATGATGGATTCTGCGGACACAGGAGGCCAGGCGGAAATGATTGCAAGACAGAGGGGGTGGTAGTGCCCAAGAGACATTAGCGTGGGGCCTATGCAGGAGCTCTTCATGGCAAGTCATGTCCCAACCAATCTTTTTGTTTCACGGCACCATACTGACCAGTCAACCACATACAGGAAGCGGGCGAGTTCGATCACATCGTCTGCTTTGGCGCCCTTGGCTTCCTCGACGCCGTCGAGTTGATCGCGGTGCTTGCACGCATGTTCTTGCTGGCCCGCAAATCGATCACGTTCGACGGTGCTGGCCCCAGCGCGGAATGCATAGACAACTTTTTCCAAGGGTCGGATTGTGTGTATGAATAACCACGCCAAGAGAACTGAGGACTTTGGCGTGCCTAGAGGTTGGCGGCTGGTGCACCGCAAGCGGGAGTTTTTATTCACGGCTCGCACCGTCTCTCATGATATATATGGATATGCGACGAGGTATGAGAGAGTTCAAGAGCTTCCCTCGGGATCTGAGCAGGCTCAGAGGTAGTCATATCAAATTGAATTGTTCCCTGTGTCATATGAAAGGGGGTCTAGAAAACTTGTATGACTATAACAAGCTTCCAATCCTCTCGCAGATACTGCAAGTTACTTATTATGTTCGAGGAGCTGGCTCTTCTGTTGCTCGACGGTGGTGCCGACACTCAACTTGCGTCTTGCGCTACAGAAGGGCCTTGCCAGATGGCACGCGGACTTTTCGAGCCATTACAGGCGAGAAAACGTCCACCGGGGCAATGCTGCTCCGGAGAAGAAGCAGTGCCGGTGACAGTCTCCACATGGCCTGTCTAGTATGGTTTCCAGCGCTGGACTAACTCATCACGACGGAGCGAGCGGAGTCGGCGAGCTCGTAATCTCCCAGCGAGGATTTATGCCCCTGATATATTTTTATTATAATTCTCTTATTAATAATAAAATATATAATAATAATCAACAATCAACAGTTTTTCAAGAAGTGGCCTTATTGGAAACGCCCGTACCGCTCCAGGCAGAACCGACAAGCCCAGTTAGTCTCTACGATAATAACGTGGTCATGGAAGAACAACCTTTCGGGATCGACTATCAAGAAGAGATGTGGCCTGCTCATCAGGTCACCCTGAACCAAACAGAGGGCCATCCATCTACTCCCCAGAATCAGCAGCTTGCTCATCAGCAGGTCAAGGAGGTCTCGGTTCCGCCCCAAGGTGACCACGACCTTCACTATCGTCAAACCCGCCCCCCAACCCCCCCCCCCCCTGAATTCATCTTGTCTATTCATTTCGCCGAATCACCAACTCCATTAAATGCCTTTGAATTAACAAATTCTGTTCTTTTATTCACTTCGAAATCTAGCAAATACTTAAGCTCAGAAATCTCAAACCTAAGCCATCTTCTTTCTTCATCCACCATCATCATCCGCAAAACTCAGAATCAATCAACACAACATCAAATTGCAAACACTCAGCCAAACACCCAAATTACCTCATCACACCCCAATATCAAGATGCAGTTCTCCGTCAAGACCGTCCTAGCCGTCGCCGTCAGCATGACCACCCTTGCTTCTGCTGCTCCCCAAGCCATGGAGCTTGCCGTCGGCGATACTACCCTCGCTGGTGGCGATGTCGTTGCAGAGGGCGATCCCAACGACAAGGGCATCTACACCTGCTGTGCCTTCAAGGACTGCACCGTTTGTGCCGACTACGGCCACATCAACGACTGCTCCCCTTGCGGAGGAGTAAGTTCCACGCCCCAACAAGTCCATGTGAGAATCAGGAAGCTAATTCTAGATGTTCCTACACGAAAAGACCTACCACTGGTGCTGCCGCCACTAGGCACTCGACAAGATCGAGACCCGAGCTCCTCGCACATTAGTCGACAGGGAACAAGACGTTTGATTTTTGGAGTCGACTCAGTGGGGTGGGACCCAGGCAATTTGAGCAGCTCTGGTACGATCACTCAAGCAGAGTTTGCTAGGGAGGATGACCAGAAGAGGACACGACACAGATGACAGAGAATAAACACCGAGATTCTCTATGTATATGACCCCTTGTGATTTATGATGAATCTGCCTCGATATTTGGTAACGTTTCTTTTTTTGAGACCTTGTATTCTCGTGACAGCTAATCCAGTCCGGCCTAAATGAGTAGACATCGCTGGCGCCCGGAAGCCCCAGGGTATGAGGAGACCGGGCGGGCGCATAGTCCGCTTAGACATCAGCATCGTCACACTTCTCAATGTCGAGGAATCATCTTATGTTATAATGTTTAGCCAGCGGTCTAGCTCCTGTCCGTGTCTGCAACAGCACCGCAGCCAGTTAGCCCGCTGCGACTGGCCTTGCGCATGCGGCGTGTGTATGATGGAGGACAATGATCCCAATGTCAGCCCCACTACAACCTTGTAGCTACCTTGATTCTGGGTCGAGTGTGATCAGCAATTGCTCAAGCCCTGTAACAAATGATCATGATCCTGACTGGGCCATCGAGGGCTGGACAAACGATATCAGGCTGAGCAGATGGTCTTCCGGCTGGATCAAGTGGGAAGATAACGATGGGATAAGTGGATATATACACCTTACCCAGCGAGTAATAAGGTGTTGAACCCTGGGCAGAGGATGCCGTCTCCTCGGACCATGCACATCTTAGGTAAGCGGCAGTGCCATGGCGTTGAGGTTACAAGGTCACATCGCAGGCATGGGACGACAATTCAGTGATGAAGTAAACGGCTAGATACGGGGCTATACAGTAGAGTTTTGCTTATGATCTGGCAGTGCTCAAGGGTTCGTATCATAGCAAGACATCTTGCCTTGTTCACTATGTTTGCCTTAACAATCTGGCTTCTTTTTATGCGTGTGCAGACGAGGCGTGGATTCGCCGCGTACAGGTTTGCGGGCCTGAGCCCGAGCCGCTCCATCACGCCCGGGCGGAACGGCTCGATCACGACACCCGCGGCGGCCGCTAGGCGTGCGGCTTGACGATGGGAGAGCGGACGGGATCCCGTATTTTCCGCTGGGCATGGTCGTATGTGACAAATTCGTTGAGAATGGTGATTATGAAGGAAAAATTCCAAAGTTTGGACAGCCCTGATCATGTTGCTCAGACTTCCAAGATTATAACACGGTCCTTCATGGCGGAGTTTGCAGTGAATCTGAGGGTGCTCCACCCCTCGTGGGCGAGGTCCTGCTCCGTCGTCGCATGTCTCCGCCGTGCTTGGTGGGTCAGACTCGCGGAACTCCCATGACGGTGAGATGCGAACATACGAATGACAGGTGTTCCCAAACAGACACACCACAACAAGAGGTTGGGCCGGGATGCCAGGGTTAGACTGCTACTAATTGTAGGGTTGTGTTTCTACATGAACCCTCAAGGGGCTTCTTCCTGCCCTCCTCAGGACCGTGTAAGACTATTGGTTGAAGCCGGTCAGGACGCCCGCCAGCCTCGACAGCAATGATGACACTTCGGGGCTTCAGGCGGCTGCGTTGGGGAAACAATCAGTTCTTGGCCTGCCTGTCTCATAACACAAAAGAACTTTACTCCGTTCTTCTGTTGTCCAGGAGAAGTAGCAGACAGATCACATTTCTTCATCATTGTCAGTATAGTACTCGGGTATCTACGCCCAGAAATCATCACACAGAGACAGAGAGACAACGAGAAAGAAGAGAAAAATACCCATAACAGTTGAACCTGCCCAATGCTCGCTTGACTTGATTTGACTCGACTCGACTCGACTCAGCTTGCTGATATGTGACGTGATGCGATGCGTTGCGTGGGCTTGTGCCTGCTGTGAAACCTTGCCTAACCGCCCTTTTCCTGCCCTCAACACTCCTTGACCGAAAAAAAACGCCTGGCTGGATGCAAGAGAGACCGAATCCCGTAAACCTCATGTGTATAAGATAAAAACACTGCCCTGATATGCCGCCGCGATAGTCCTTATCTCCCCTTCCTTGTCAATCACGATCGTCGAGCGCAATGATGTCTTGCTGCTGACCCGGTTTCCCTTTCCCCTACTGTTCCTAGCTTCCCAGCTTGAGATCCGTCGAAATTTTCAGCCTCTCCGCCGTTGGTCACATTTTAAGCGCCAAAGGCTGGCTGACCTTGAGACAGTTGCTTGTTCTGCTCGCGATACCATTCTGTCTCGTTGTCCAACTCGGCAGCAACCCTCTTCAGCTCCCGCAGGCTTTCCTCGGCGTCCTGTTGTAGGGTGCTGACGGCACTGCCTGCCTGAGACACAGCGTCGCCGTCCGTCTGCCGGGAGGCAAGCAGCGATGCCGAAGACATGCCCGCCGGAAGTGATTGTCTTGCCATCGATGACTTCGGTTTCAGGAAACTGTGTCGTGGGGGTGATCCCGCTGCTGATTGCGGGACGCTGAAGGTGCTGCGGCGGGAGCCCGTCAATCCCAAGCTCGCACGGTAGGCCCCATCCTGTTCCAGAACGCGGTCATCCAGGTCACCGGCGTCCGAGTCTCCAGAGTACTGGGAGCCGCCTTCGTGGTGGTTGCTCATTACTGGACGAGGAGCCTTGTCGGACAGAACATGTCCAGTTGGCGTTGCAAATAGTCCACGACTTCGAAGCAGCCAGTAGGATGATTTGATGCCACTGCCTGGCCCATTCTTCGGTCGCTCGGGCTCGGCTGATGAGCGAGGCGATGAGGACTGGTACCGAGAGAAGTTTGTGACCTTGCCACCCGTGGGGACCGATCGTGCCATGCGTGAAGAGTTGCTGCTCCTGAAGCTGATGAGGTCGTCCTCGCGGTGCTTGCCGCTCATCAAGTCTTGGAGGTATTGGGCCTTTTTGCTGAGTTTCGGCTTAGTCGCGGGCTTGGCCACTGCAGCGTTGCGAACAGACCGAAGAGGGTCCTTGGGCCTGGCTGGAGGGCCCATACTTTGCTGGCTTGTGTTCGGGTGTATGGTCACGCCTACCAGCGCGTCGTACAGGGAATCGTCGTCCCGGACGCAGTTGGCAGCCAACTCCTGCTGATTCTCCATGCCCGAAAATATGCCGGTAGCAAGCAAGGCATCTGCATTGCTTGAGGTGATGCTGGCTCTTCTCGAGGTATCAAGTGACATGCTTTCTCGCCTAGCCCTCTTCAAAGCTCGATCCTTCTCCATTTCGTCTAGCCAAGACGACGGGCCGGTGAGCCGCTTCGTGCGGGACTGCTCGTCCTTCTCCGCCTTCGCCTTCGCTGCCTTTGCTTCAGCCAGTTTGGCTTCTCTGTACTGCTTCATTGCGGCTCTGTTGTGGCGCCCAACGCGCTTCAGAGCCAATTTCCTCGCAATATCCCGCCATCGGTAAAAGAAGCGGACCCTCAGACTGTATATCCTGAACTTTCGAGCTTTTGCCCACGACCTGCTCTCTTCTTCTTTTCGTTTGCGCTCTTCCTCCTCCTGTTCATGCTGGACAAAGACGGCACGAACTAGGTGCGTGACGAGAGCCTCTTGGAATTCTTCCATCAAACCGTTGTCTCCAAGCACCACCCATTTGGCGAAGTCGCCCATCAGATCCTTGGGCGGAGCAAGTTTTGGCGGTGGCGGAGGATTTGCCGGGACCGGCTGTGGTGTAACCATTTCGGAAGCCCTCGCGAACAACGATGGAGCCTGTGGTTGCGAGGCTTCCGAAGATTGTCGTGTGGCCGTCGAATCCGGGCCTGCAATGGAGGGGGGGGTGTTTGACGGCCCAGAATTTTGATCGTTGGCTGGTGCAGTTGGTGCGTCCATAGACTTTGTCGGAAATGATTCAAAACCCGGAGTCTGTGCTTTGGCTTCTGCGGCCTGGTTTGGAGTCGAGAACAGCTGTGAGGAAATGCCGGATGCTGTAGTGGTCAAGGTAACAGTGTCGGGAGTAAAAGATGCTTTGCTTTTTTCTGCTGCATTATTCAAGAAGTCGAACACGGAACCTGAGCCTACATCAGTGGGCGGGGCGTTAGCCGTGGTGTCGGCCGGGGTAGTCGACCAGGAGAACTTGGGCATTTCCATTGGCGGTTTTGTGGCGGACTCGGACGATGGGGGATTACCGAATATACTGTCGGCGGGCGGCTTTGACGTCCAAGGAAAAATTGGAGGTTGTGCATTTGAGGCGGCATTGTCTGTTGGAGGGGTGCTGCTCGTGTTGGATGCCTGGGAAAATGGGTTGCTGGACACTTCGGAGAATGGGTTTTTAGACGTCGAGTCCAAGGCTGACTTGTTCGTATCTGAAGTGGCAAAGCCGTTGGTCGTCGGCGGTCTTTGGAACGGCGAAAGCGTCTTGAGAGGTGGCTGTGGAGATGATGAGGGCGTTTCATCGTCGGAGAAGTTGACCTCAACATGGGTCGCCCTTGGGTCGCCACTCGCACCAAATCCTGGAGACCCTGAAGGTTGCGTCACGAACATGCTGTCGGGGCTGTACGTTGCCTCGGTGGTTGCAGAGGCGTCCTCGAAGACGGTCGTATGGATAACTTCTGGCAGCGGCCGTCCGCCACGCTTACGCTCCACCATTACCCCTGAGAATGACTGCCGAACGGTTTTCCCGGGAATGCTCCTCCTGCGCTCCACCACGAGGTAAGGTTCATCTGCACCATCGGATGAGAAATCCATTTCCAGCTCCTCCAAGAAAGCGACGCATTGCTCCTTGGTGTCAAACCGAAGTATGCTGTTGAGTACCTTGGCCGTGAGGTCCTTGGGACCATCTCTCACTCTCCCATATGACCTGTGTATGGACTTCAACAATTGGCGGCGAATTTGGGTGAAATGGATCTCCGCAAAACAGGCCATGGTGTATGATACCTTGCGGTCTTCGACAATGGAGAAATAGGTAGTGAAAGACGCCGAGCCTATCGTGAGAGCGACTTGAGGCCTGAGCGGGCCACGTCCATTCCATACGTTCTGCATTGCCTCAATCAGCGTGAC
The DNA here is from genome assembly GCA_039880775.1 of Diaporthe vaccinii. NCBI lineage: Eukaryota > Fungi > Ascomycota > Sordariomycetes > Diaporthales > Diaporthaceae > Diaporthe > Diaporthe vaccinii. The sequence goes on from JBCEDN010000036.1 coordinate 260,326, forward strand.
AGCAGTTTGTACCTCAGATGAGTTGAACCAGAACTTGTCGTCCCAATCTTGCATCTGCTGCATCACGAACGGGTCGTGAGCGTTGAAGAGGAGATAGTAGGCTCGAAACTCAGCCTCGCTCTCCATGCAGACGCCTTCCATGTCCTTGCACTCGTCGTAGACCTGCATCAGCGAGAGCAACGTCTTCCCAAGCTGCTCACGCTCCTGTTGTTCGGAGAAGTCTTCGGCCGCAAAGTTCTCTTGTGACAAGAGATGAAGTGCCACAGCATGGAACCTGGCAATGTTTTCCAGGCAGTAGATCTGGTCCGTCCGTTCCTCAGCCGACATTGCGTTTTGGAAAATGAAGTCTTTCCGTATCGCCCTGGTCCGATCCCATAGAAAGTTGTGCTGAGAAGGAAGGTTCTCATCAGACCTCAAAAAGTCGTCAATGAGGTAGTCGACAGTTCGTCTCAATGCGGCTGGCGATCGGACTTCAGTTGGCAAGGGCGAGTCGGTTCCAGCTGCTGACCGCTTGAATGACTTGATCATTCGATCGGGATCCGGCCACATTTCCAGGCCATCTGGACTCGTGGATTTCTCTGCCAGCTTTACATCGTATTCGACTATTCGTGAGACCTTCTCGCCTTCGGGACACATATCCTGACAAATGCCCCTGAAATCGATGGCATCACTTAGCTTTTTCCGCACGTCCGGATCATCGATCAGTCCAGCCTTTATTAACGATGTTCGGACACGTCCTTGATACTTCTTGTACTTCTCACTGTGGTCCTCCATCGCTTGCCTGCTGGCTGGGTTCCCTGGTTGCCGAGGCCATGCTGGCGGGTGGAGGTTGTCTTTGCGCAGTTGGTCGCGGATCTCCTTCTCGTAGACGGACGGTGATTTCTGAACGCCGTTGACGTCGAAACTATGGGCGCGTGCTGTCTTTGGGCCGAGGCCGCTTGCCTCCCTCTCTTTCAAGTAGTCGGAAAATCCGTTACGGTTCTTTCTGGTGTCCTTAACACCAAAACCGATGGGATTGTTGCTGGAAGGACCTGGTGTGAAGGCTGCCTGCGGCTTCTGGAAGGAGGTTGTCATCGAGTCGAAAGCGAGCCGCTTCATTGCACCTGTGTCCCCGAACCCGTTTTTTCTCTTCTGGCTGTTTGTTGTAGCGCCGGCGAAGGTGGCTGCCGCGTGGTTCGAGCTTTCAGCAGGGTTCGCAAAGAAGTTGGATGAGCCATTGGTGATGCTGGAAGGGGCGCCAAAGCTGTTGGCCGAGGAGGCTGTGGCAAAGGGGTTCGATGCTGTCCCAAAGCCCGGGCCTGTCGTCGTCGTCGCAGGCGCAGCGCCTGTGAAGGGATTCGAGGAGGCGCCGGTCGTCGTCTGTGTCGCAAAGGGATTTGAGGCCGTGTTGGCTGGCGCGAACGGATTGCTCGTTGCTGGCGCGGGGGCGCCGAAGGCGGGTGTTTGTTGTTGCTGGCCGAAGGTCGAGGAGGAATTGAACGGAGCTCCAAATGGCGAGACTGATCGGTTGGTCGCGTCGGTCGAAAGCGCCTGCGCTCCGAATGCAGGCGCTTGACCGAAGCCCGCCATTTCTGGTTGAGTCTGAACGCCAGCTCCAGTTTGTTGGCGACGTTTGTTGCGACGCGGAGGGTGAGGGGTCGGGGTGCGAGATGGAGGGTGAGGGAGCGAGGCGTTGTTGGAGTTGACATCGCGGCCCCTGCTGCTGCTGGTAGCTGGTGTGCTGAGCTCGCCGGCCAGTGGTTCCCTTTTGGGCTTAGCGCGGTTCTTGCTGCGGACCACTCCCAGGATCTCGCTCAGCGAACCATAGAGTGAACCGCTATTGTCCTCCATCGTGCTCTCTCTCCCTGCAAGCTGGGGAGCACAGATTCTCGTCAGTCATGCTTGAATACAAGATCAGCTCATGAATAGACTATTGTGGTTGAAGGCAGAGTTCAACTGCCAACCGAGTGCCCTGGGCGGAGTTTGTCATTGCAGCCGGAAACAGTCAGCTACCTTGTCTCACTGTCCTTCCCGCGGTTGGGATAATCCCACATTTCTGCCGGATAGCTTATGTAGAGCGGAATTGAAAACAAAGACGGTTTCTTCTAAATTCCCAAAATATCACCCCTCTAAGGAGATTGGTTGTCTTACCAGCAGTTTGTTCCAACCGCAGTCCTATACATGTCCAGTGGAGTGCCAATTGCATGCACTCTCTTGAATCGTCTTGTAGTCTTAGTCTTGGTTGCATGATTGACTCGAATAGTCTTGGTGGACATCCTAAGTGATTGTTTCCAAATGCTCTTGCGATGCAGAGGAGCAAGGTTGTGGTGGATTGTTGTGTGTTCGAAACAGAGACAGAATTTCAGTCTGCGGGATGGCTTCTTTATGTCTGCCCTTTACGAGCAATTTGAAGGTCCACTTCAACCACAATAGCTTCGACCTTGACAACTTCTCTTATTTTCCCATTTTGGGCAAGTTCAAGGCATGAGTAACTCCAACCTTAATGGCTTCAACTTTGGTGGCTCAACGGTGCTGGCACCAATGAACTATAAGAAAAAGTAGACAGTCGAAACTAGTAGCCTGAGGCTAGCTCAGGTAATCAGTCATATATGAAATAGCAATGTAGTCTTTCAATGTGATCCCTCTGCAGAAAGTAGCAGTCTACAGCTACAGTCCTGGTTGACTTCTCTAACCCACATCCACAAACACAACATCCCAAGCAAGCACTCGCCACATAGAGACGAATTCATCACTCTATAATTTCATAGCCTATGCTAAAATTTGTAGTCAAGCTACGGAAGAATTGCTAGATAGTTAGGTAGATTAGTCTAGAAAATGAAGGAAAAGACCCACCTCACCCTCCCCTCCCAAATCAAGTATTTACATCACGTCAATAATGTGCTACAATGAATCTTAAAGTAGTAATATGCAGATTACGATGGATATATATAAACGAATCGTATTAGAATCTTGATTAAATGGCGATATCCTTTCTAGACCTACCTGATCATACTACTCTCGCTGTGTTGCCTAAAACCCTCCCCCCTAGAGCAAGTTGTTTACAAAATAAACGCTACAGATAAGATGCATGTGTGTTTCAGCGTGAGGGTGGTGATTGCAGAGTGAATATGTACACATAGCGATATTGTAGCATACTAGCAGCATGATGTTGAGGATTAGAGATACAATTGAACTTGCCTCCCCTCCTCCTTTCTTTTCTCTTGAAGTCCTTGCCCCTTTTTATAGACAATCCTTTGCGCCCTCGCGGGTTCCGCGTAGTGCGAGAGCGGCACTGATCAGCCCGCCATCTCCTCAGATACTGGCAAGGGTGATGGGCAGTGTAGATCCTCACAGTCAGGATGCGTTTTCTTGCCTAAACAGAGTAAAGGTTTCCTCCAACAGCAAGTATGTTGCGCCGTTTGTAGGCCTCTGTTGGTTCCGAAAGTTCCGGTATCTTGTGTAATGAGAGTTCTTCTTCCAGAGCGGGTGCTAGTCTGGCCTACTCTGGGCACACGTAGGGGTCGTACGGTACTGGAACGTCAGGGTCCTCTCGCTCAACAGTGTTGTTAAGTCCCCTCCGTAGACCTAACTCCAATCGCCAGTTAAACGATGCAACTAGCTCCTCACAGAGAGATGCCATTACTGCATATTGCTCTGGGTTTATACAACCATATTTGCGGGGATCTTTCAAGAGGCTAGGATTAAAGTCGGAACGAGTGCGGTACCAAAAGTATTCACACTCATATTGGATTGATGGACCAAAGCCTGTACAGAAAAATTTGTAGAGTCGGAATAAAGATGTCCTATAATAGTATTAGAGCCAAGATCTAATATAAGAGAAACTAAGTGAGTGGAAGTAAAGATTGATACTAACATAGGAGTATCATGCCATTTCCATACATTAACCCATCGTAATTCGTGTGTCTGAGCTTCAGCTGCTAAAATTGCATCTGTGTTGGCCATAATCTCACGAGGTTCAGGTGGAAGCTTAGTTCCGTAGCGCCAAGGAATCGGGGAGAGCAGTTTGAGATAGGTAAAGTATGGGTGCTCATGGCTTCTGCTTAGTATAGCGTTAGAGTAGCCGAATTCAAAAGGTGTCATAGGATGATTCCACCACCTGCGGCATTTGTACCACTTCCGCCAAAGCCAATTTCGAAATCTGCCTTTCGGGCCGATCTGCGGAAGCGGCCGGTATTCCATCTTCCTGATGATATGAAGTGGTTGTGAGAAGAACGTGGTGTACTTGAGAAAAGGCTTGACACTTTCCACGCACGCGGTGATTACAGAGGGTGGGGGCTTTTGGAGTATACATAGACACGTCACGCTGCGGTCACAAAACTACAAACACCAGTGAGCGCCTCGCTGGTCCAGCGTTGCGATGCAATTCCGCAGAGACAGCGAATTCTTGAATGTCGCATCTTTCTATTCCAACTGTGTCTCTCCTTCCACCCACGAACAGGCCGTATTTAGTGACTCTACGTCCAGCCTGTTATTGATAGTCGGCGCTTGAGAAACTGCTAATGAGCAAGTCTTTTTCACGGTGCCAACGGGACGGCATAAATGGTGAGGGCATTTATTGTGAAGACCACGAAAAGTGGGTATCTTGAGATTGTGGTCAACCATTTTAAAGCTATGCTATCGTTCAGTCATGAGGTTGTTAGCCGGGTGTTCCTGATGCGCCTATGCATTTCGACCTTTAATCCGCGCCGGTCCCAGCCCTCTCCTGATTTCGTCCAGCTGTTGAAGTCCGCTCTGGTCCTTTCCTCGCTTGATGCGCCTCTTTCCCTGCATGCTGTGGTTGCCCAAAAACTCGTCGAGAATGCCGTCGAAGTCTTGTCTCATCGCGCCCTGTACGCTCGACATGCCTGACATGCCCGACACGATCGATCCCTCGTCTTCCATATCGTTGTAGCGCTCCTCCATTTTCTCGAAGCGTGCGTCCAGGATGTCCAGCTGCTCTGTGCGCACAAGCGAGGAAGAAGTCATGGAGTAGGCTGAAGGGTTCGTGAGTGCTCCCTTTCTCTTCTTCTTCCGGCCGCCCATCGTTGTCGTTGTCCATATGGACGACAGACCATCCGCCTGCTTTGGCTCGGCCGGCTTCTTCTCTGACTTTTGATCCTTCTTGAATTGCTTGAAATCCTCCAGCCAGTCTTCCGATGGGCCCTGCGCCGGCACTTGGGCTGTGTCCACAAAAGTTGGCACCTCGTCTCTGTACTCTTTTGTGGGCTTCGCAGTGCCGTCTGACTCCCAGCCCTCATCATCCTCATACTCGTCGTACGTCTCGTCAAACTCGTGGTCGTTTAGCTCCTTGGCGTCTTTCGAAAGGGTCTGAAAGATATCGTCGTCATCGTCCACATAGGCATCGTCTTCCAAGGCTTCAAGGACCTCGCGAAGGCGAGGGTCCATGTCGGGCTGGAAGCCCGCGATGGCGTCTGGCACATCCTGCTGCGCCTGGTAGTTCAGCCTCTGCAAGTCCTTGGAAGGCAGGAGGTCCTCGTCGAAGAGGTCCCCAGACTTTTGCTCGAGCTCCATCTGCTTGAGAGCAGACTCGAGGGACTGCTTGTGCTTTCCCTTGCCCTTGTTTTGTGGTGTCTCTGCTTCCACAAACACGGCCTCTCCGCCACCACTGCCAATCTCGCGTAGATGTTGCATGTAATCGTACTCGGTGTCGTCATAGTAAACGCCGAAGTTTGCGGCCTCGCCCTCATTGTCCCGTATACTCTCTGCATCTGACCCCAGTTCCGATGCGAGGTCGTTCAGCTTCTTGGATTTGGAGCTGCCCGGCGTCGGGTTTAGCACCATCGGCGGGGCCGAGTCATCATTGATTCGAGGGTCGTTTTGGGGCCGGTGCACCAGTGTGAAGTGCTGGGCGGTGCCCTCCTTCTTGGCTTTTTGCCAATTGGAGGGAGGCATCTTGATGTAATTTGAGGTGGTTGAGGAGCTGAGTGAAGAAAAGAGGTTCTTGTGGTCTGGTATGGTGTTGGTCGTGGTGGTAGCAATGGTAATGCGGGAGAGTGGTGTAGAGTGCAAACGAAAATGGTCGGGTCCAGTGAAATACTGTCGCATGCCAAAAAAAATCCAATTTACAGGTTGCGCTATCTTATCGCGCGGGGCACTTGCTGCTGGCGCTGGGGTTGCTGTGCTTCGAAAAGTCTGTGCCCCGCGACAGACCCCAATTTCTAAGCCGAGTCTGATTTCGTCACTTATTACTAGAGGGGTCCGCGCTGAATTTTGCCTCTGCCTGATCTCTCAGTCTCTGCCCCAACCTCGTCCTCACACCCCTGAGAGAAAGGCAACCGTAAATTTTTCGCCAGAGGCATCACACAGGGACATTCAAAATCACATCCTACACTCGACTGTCCGGGAATCGAATCCACGATGGGGCAACCGAAAAGCCAGAAGAGCGTCGGCCTGGGCAATGCCCTGATGCACGACCGCTTCGGCAAGGGAAAGGGAAAGGATCGGAGGAAGGGTACTGGAGTCACTCGTATCAACCACGCGACCGGCGAGGAGTACATTACAAATGACCGCGAAGAGGCGAGCTGGGTCAAGATGAGGTCGGTCACGGAGCAAGGCGCCCTCGACGAGTTCTTGGCGACGGCGGAGCTCGCTGGGACCGACTTCACGGCCGAGAAGATGAACAATGTCAAGATCATCCACACCGACCAGAAGAACCCCTACCTGCTCTCGTCAGCAGAGGAGCGCATCGCATCAAAGAAACACAAGGAGAATAAGGACAAGTTGACAGTACCAAGACGGCCGCATTGGGATGCGTCTACCACGCCCGACGAGTTGGATGCTCTGGAGAGGCAGAGCTTCCTCTACTGGAGGCGAGGTCTTGCCGAGCTTCAGGAGAACAACGACCTGCTGATGACCCCATTCGAGCGGAACCTGGAGGTCTGGCGCCAACTGTGGCGTGTCATTGAGAGGTCGGACCTCGTCGTGCAGATTGTCGATGCGCGAAATCCTCTGATGTTCCGCTCCGAGGATCTGGACAAGTACGTGAAGGAGGTGGATCCGCGCAAGGAGAACCTGCTTCTTATCAACAAGGCCGACATGATGACATACAAGCAGCGAAAAGCTTGGGCAAATCACCTCAAGGGCGCGAAGGTTGCTTACAGATTCTTCTCCGCTCAACTGGCGAAGGAGTACAACGAGGCGCAGGAAGGCGAAAATTCTGACGAAGAGTCCGACGAAGAGTCTCAGCCGAGCAGCTCCAAGGTCGCGGAGGACTCGTCAGAGCAGAGGGATGGAGAGGATGAAGCAGAGGCGGCAGACGATAACCCCAATCTTCCCTTGACCGAGAGTGCCATTGCCCCCGCACAGGACGACGAAGACACGAGAATACTGACCGTCGACGAGCTGGAAGGCATTTTCCTACAACACGCACCTACGAACCCGGAGAAGACCCAGAAGCTGACGATCGGCCTGGTGGGGTATCCCAACGTCGGAAAGTCGTCCACCATCAACGCTCTCATTGGAGCCAAGAAGGTCTCCGTGTCGGCTACACCCGGTAAGACCAAGCATTTCCAGACGATCCACCTGAGTGAGAACGTCGTTCTCTGCGATTGTCCCGGTCTCGTGTTCGCCAACTTTGCCAGCACAAAGGCAGAGCTTGTCTGCAACGGTGTCCTCCCTATTGACCAGCTGCGTGAGTTCACTGGGCCCGCTGCCCTGGTGGCCAAGAGGATACCAAAGAGCTTCCTGGAGGCTGTGTACGGTATCACGATCAATATGAGGCCCCTGGAGGAGGGCGGTACCGGAACGGTCACAGCCTCAGAGATGTTAAGGGCGTATGCTCGCGCAAGAGGCTTCGCTACTGCGGGGCAAGGAAACCCAGACGAATCTCGAGCAGCGAGATACATCCTCAAGGACTACGTCAACGGCAAGCTCCTCTATGTCGAGCCTCCACCGGGAGACATCGACGCGAGGGACTTCAACAGCGAGCTGTACGACCCGTCACATCTGACAGGAAAGAGACGACTGGCCCTCTCAAGCGCCATGGAGTCAATGTCAGTTGCCGAAGATGACGGAGCATCTGTGGATTTGGACATGATGATGGACATGCCGGCCGGGCCCAAGTCCAAGAAGCTGGACAAGACGTTCTTTGGCCCGGGGAGCGGCAGCGCCGGGCACCTCAACAAGCCGTTCAGTTTCAAGTACTCTGAGCAGGGCCAGGCGGAAGGCAGGCAGCTGAGCGGGAGGAAAGCCAGGACGCTGGCTGCGCTGGAGAAGGGCCTTGACCCTAGGGACGCGCAGTTGAACATGTCTGGCAAGAAGCACTTCAAGGGTGGACAGAAGACCAGGACGAAGACGAAGCCAAGCACGGCGGACGATGACTAGGTTGTTCTCAGGTAGTACATTGCAAAGCCGGAGAGATATTCCACTATGTGGAGTGCCAGTGCAGATAAGAGCTCCTCTCGATCGAAGTGGGCCCACCGAGTGCTTATACGAGGAGCAGTAGTATGTATACAATCCTCATCGTACTTGGGACCCCTCTCGTATTCACGCTCCGAATCGTAAATTTCGGTGTTCTAGCTCAACACACGCTCACAAGTCCCATCCGAGCATCAGCTCCGCCGCAACCCTGCCAACCCATATCTTGGAGTAGACTCAAGTGGACGACAGACTCAAGTGGACGACGTGCTCCGGCACAGCGAGATGTAGCTCCTGCATGCCGTCTCCAATGTACTTCCACCGCTTCCGCTCTCTGGGGAGAGACGGGTACTTTGTAGTTTGATTACTTGTTTCTGTACCGGAAGATTGGGTACTATTCAGTAAATGGAGTGAAAGGACTTTGTTTTTGGGGAGCTCCTAGACTGAGAGTGGAAAATTGAAGTGAATCATTCTGACACAGTTACATCAAATATTAAATAGCTAGCCATATGGTGTGGCTATGTGGTGTGACCAAGTGTTATCCACCTTTAATGTCTTTTCCCATGGTTCATTTATCCGCAATATACTTCACACATAGGCTGGGCACGTCACATTCCTCCAGAGGACCAGGACGAAAGACAATTATGATACTGTAGCCTCTTTGAGCCCGAAGAGCCGACCATATTTGCCAATAATATTTCCTCTGGTGGTGCTAAACAGTCAAAGCTCGTACAAATGAAGCAATATCCCACTTGAACATGGAGTATCCTATCACATGTTCCTTTGGTATTGCCACCGTTACCTAGAGCAGGAGTCCCATCTAAGTGACAGAGTATTTCAATGACAGAAAATGAATTTGGATGCATGGAAGGCACTGGCATTGCACCTGAGCCTGCAATGCTCTTGTATTTAAGAATGAACATCAATAACTACTTACAAAACTTGACAAGCATCTTTGATAATAGAACCTGTTTCTTTCCACAACGAAGCACGTTCTCCTGTATCTTTAGTGGATGGGACTCTGAACTGAACGGAACTTGCTTTGTTCGACTATAGGCACCTTCTGGCCAATGGTACTAGTAGCAGAGTCCCAGCGCATCCAGGTCTCGGTAATCCAGACTCAGAGTTCACTCTGCTTAACTTTATCATACACACAGATTCCTCTGTCATTAGGCCACCGAGCTCCTAAGGGTCAAACATCTTGATAGCACCAGACGTAGGCCAAGTAATTACAAACGTCGCCTCTAAGGGTGATGGCCGGCCGCGATGAGGAGACCGCCGCGTCCCGCTGCTGGCGTTGAAATCATTGAACGGGGCTGGAAGTGATGTTTGTCTAGTGCGTGGAGGAATGCCCTACTTGTGGACTTTCCCAAGCCCGCGGGGGCCCAACTTGCTTTTTGGTGTCGATCTGTTGCTGTTTTAGTGGCGACCATTCGCTAATTAAGTCGCCGCACCGTATCGAAGCAAGTCTAGTATGCTTTCCTGAAACGTCCTGAACATTTGTTTGCCCGGCGGCATTGGTAGAGTGCGTCTCACAGCAACGCGAGCTGTGGCGGGCTGGAAGGAGAGGAAGTCCGTCCTGTTACACCAACTGACATCAGCGCTTTTACTGTGCGCAAGGTACCTGGGTACGTCAGTCTGGGTTGAGACACGTTGGAAGCTACGTTTGAAGGAATATGATCCAGGGTGTGACGAATAGAAGGGAGCCTATGCGGGTTCACGGTGTCAGGAGCTCAATAATATCGATATCGCCAGGCATGCCGGACAGTAACATCCGGGTAGATAGACTTCTGCGAGGCCGGATATTAGATGGCCATATAGCCAGGGTGGTCAAGAACCTGGCAGTTGAGATAACCTCATCTGGTGCAGGACGGCACGGATTGGCCTCGCACAAACTCTGCATGACAAGCAAGCTTGTTCGCGGGCTGGGGCCGCCGGCACCTGCCAGCCTATCCTTGCGCGCGTGAGCAGGTGCAGTGGTGGTCGCATGTTGGCTAGCCCACGTTTTCTGTCGCGGCGCGGCAACAAGACTGGTCCGAATCAGAAAGGGCTCAGAGCCCGAGCGAGGTTCCAGGTTGTTGGTGAATCGCGCGGAATGCGGGGTACCAGTAGCCCGCCCAGAGAACATTGTGGTCAGATATTCGGGAGGCAGCCGTTGTCTACCAAGACTCTTCTGGGGTTTCCAAGCTCGTCCCGTGCTCGTCCACCAGATGTCGTCCATCTGGTGAACGATCCTGCAGGTGTCTTTTTATATCCCGTGATATTCATTGACATGGATGGAGCACCAGGACGATCAGTGACACCTAGACAAGCTCACACGAGGTGAGCTCCCGGGCGGCAGGGGATTGGTGGGCGAGACAGGCTGAGGTGGCGACAAACAAACTCCCAAACTCCCGCAAGAGTGTCTCAGTATGACGCGGGAATGCGGTTTCCCTGGGCGCAGCAGGGTCACAGAACCAGACCTCCACGACGAGACGGCGGCCGATCACCATTTGTGTGTGTGGTGTGAGGGTGTGTGTGTGGTGTGAGGGTGCGTGTGCGTATGCGCGTGTGTGTGTTGGTGGCACCTAATGAAAGCATTGCTGTCTGGTGTCTGGTAGTTTGGTAGTCTAGTCGTGCGGTAGTCCTTGTGGTAGTGCAGTGTGGCAACGCCGAAGCGGCATGGGCTGGGGGGTTGCTCGCCCCTGGTGCCCCTGACGGCATTTGCGACGAAACAGGCCTGTGGTTGGTCGAGCTGGGCTGTCCAATAAATGCTGTGTCCACTTCCCATCCAACGCTCCATCTAGACGAGGGCCCGGATCCATGATCCAGAGACAGGGGCTAGGGGTAGTCGGGGGGACGGCAAGCGCCAGTTGTGGGTTGGGCCCGTGAGGATATCTCGATGGTCTCTTCCTTCTCCAATGTGCAAGGCACCACAGCTCATTGGAGTTGCGGTTGCTGGACGAACGCAGATGCAGAGAGACGGGCGGGCAGACAAAGGACAAAGGACGTGTTCGTGTCGACTGACGGAAACAAGAGTCAGGAAGGGCTTGTCGTGTGCGCCGCAGCAGAAAGAGGCCGCACAGCAGGCATTGACCTTGTATGTTTGCTTGTGAGATACTGGACCAGCAGGATTCCAGTAAACACCCACACACACACAGTCTTTTGCCGATAGGCATCTCCAAATCCGAGGTTGTCAGGGTGGGATTTTCAAGCTTCTGCAGCTCTGCTAGGGATGCAGTGCACTACCTAGGTGGCTACTGGGCCATTACTAAGGGGTGCCAACTACGACTCGAGTATCGTAGGAGATGGGGAGGCCTGTGGGAGGAGTGAGGAGGCAAACGTGGCAATGGCTGGCTGCTGGTGCTGAAGAAAGGGAACGCGAGTGAAGGCGACAGAGAGCAGGCCATCAACGGTAATAATGGTAGGGAGAGACAGGAGTGCGTGGCCGAGATTGTGTCAAAAGCAAGGTACCCGTGCAACCCGAATCTCTCTGCTGGCCTGCATAGAGGCGAACTAGGCACGGGTGCGTGGTGTACTCCGTACCGCGCCTTCAGAACGCCCCTTCCTCCTGATAATGGCAGGGAAAATTAGATTGACGAGGAGGGGGAGGGGGAGGGAGGAGGAGGCAGAGGCATGGTGCTTCCATTTTAAGGGATGAAGCTTTTGGGGGGGGTGCTGGTGCTTGCTCCTTGGTGCTCCCGCTGCTCCCAGGCCCCATTCCCAGGTTCAGGTACCACCACCGCCTTGTCATCCGGCCCTCATTGGAAGACTACAAGAGAGGGCTCTGCAGTTTGCATTTTCCGTGAAATTGGACCGGATGCCCAAGCAGAGCAGCTTGGCCACTCCAGTTGCAGCCACTCGACTTGACCTCACCAGTCCTCTTCCGTCCGGCTTCTTTCTTCCTCTAATCTTTTTTGTCGCAACACACCCCAACTTCACCATCGTTTCCCGGACCGATTGACTGCCTCGGGAGAGCGTTCGTGCCTGTGTGTCTGCATTTGCCTTGCCACTTGTCAGTCCAGCACTCGTTTTTGGATTTCGATTCCCTTTTTTTTTATTTTTATAGCAAGGCACAAGAAACACACGGAACCGATCAAGACCAAGCCAATCTGACTCGCTCCTAGATTGGGCCCTGGCATGGATGGATAGCACTTGAACACTGCGACATTGCGCCAGACAAAGAAACGCAGGAGAAAGCGTTCGCCGCCCGCCGCCCACTCGCAACCCCAACGCCCAATCCCAAGCCCACGCCCGCCGCCGACTGGGCGCCAAAAAAGCCGACCAACGTACGGTAAACACTAGACCGCACAGAGCAGGCGTCAACTCAATTCGCAGCTTCCACCGCGAACCTGTCGATTGTGCAGTTTGACCTTCCAGCCACACACGTCTACAGGCACTCCGTCGACTTTTCTTCAACCTTCGTTTTTTTCCCCCTTGCTGACCGCGTCGGTCGCCTGCGAGTTTCTGTCGGGCAAATTCCACCGGGCAACCAACGGTGACGAAAAGACCCACGTTCTTTTGGTTCCTACTCCTTTCTCCCTGGGCCTGGGCCACCATAACCCAACCCCCTTTTCCTGCCAACGACAAAACTCCCGCGTCTCCTCCTGTCCAGCAATCCGGTCCGACGTGGCATCACCGCTGAACAGCTGCCCAGGATGGCGAACCCGTACGTCAACCCCCCAGTCCCCCAAGCAATCAAGGTGGCGAGACAACGGCTGACCGAGTTCCATTGACAACAAACAGACTTGGCTCCGTCTTCAAGTCCTTCTGGCACACAATGACCAGTTATGACAGACGTACGTAATTGCTCTCGTCCATCCGCCGTGGAGCACATGCTGAACATAAAACCACAGACTCCGGTCCCGATTCTCCATACCAATCTGGTCGTCACGTTCCCCTCGGCGAGGGTGGCCTCACCTCAGTCGCGACCGCCTCCGAGTCTCGAGCAGACATCACATCCCCCTACGGCGACTACAACAACCGGAGCTCCCTGACCCGCCTTGACAGCTCGACTTCATACAACGGTGCCCCGGTCTCGCCCGCCATTCCCCAAAGCCCCGGCGGAAGCAGGCCATACTCGCCAGGAATGCGCTCCCAGCTTGCCCGCTCCAACACCGGCGACGGTTTCGAAATGCAGAGCCCGGTCGGCGAGATCCCAATGCAGTCGTTTCATGACGGCCAGCCTCCACCACCGCCCGTCACTCACTCTTGGAAGCGTATCGACTCCTGGGCCGAAGACAACTACCCTGAGCTCTGGGATCAGCTCTGCGAGGGGTGTACTGCCAACGACTTGAACGAGCTGGAACACCAGCTGGACTGCACACTACCTCCCGATGTCCGTGACTCCCTTCAGGTCCATGACGGCCAGGAGAGAGGCGGCATGCCTACCGGTATTATCTTCAGCAACATGCTTCTTGATTGCGAAGAAATGGTGCAGGACTGGGATCAGTGGCGCAAGGTCAACCAGCAATTCCTACTTGACACGGCAGTCGTGAAGCCAGTGGCTCCCACCAAGGCTTTCGGCGGGAGCAGCGAGGCCTCGTCCTCCAAGTCCGCACCGAGCCCGACCCCACAGGACAAGACAGCCTGGAGAGAGACCCTCATAGCTCGTCAGGAATCCGTCCCCGCTGACTCGATCCGCAAGGCTTACGCTCATCCCGCCTGGATCCCTCTGGTCAGGGACTGGGGTGGAAACAACTTGGCCGTCGATCTCGCGCCCGGACCCAAAGGCAACTGGGGCCAGATCATTCTTTTCGGCCGTGACTACGACACCAAGTACGTTGTGGCCCGCTCATGGGCTCATTTCCTGGCGGTTGTTGCGGACGATCTGAACAGCGGCAAGTGGTTCATCGACGAGGACAGCCAGGAGCTCAAGCTGCGTGAGTTTAAGGCGGCTCGCGTCGAGCCGGGTTACTTCGATATCTTGAGGTGGAGGATGGATCAGAAGTACGGCCGTGGGGCGGCAGCCCGAGCTGCGAAGAGGAAATCAGGTGTTCCAGGATCGGGCACCCCGACCGGACCAAGCTCACCATACACCAGCCCGACAGAGCCGAACGGCGAGGTCCGCGGGCGCTCGCTCCACCGTCTCAGCGGCAGCTCGCCCCTGGCCAGCCCCATGCGTGCGAACGGCAAGGCGAGCCCTCTGGCTCGCGTCACAGAGGAGGCTTCGCTCCAGGAACATTCGCCTAACGGACTTACGAAGCCGGAGAAGCTCGTGGAGGTGGAGACACCGAGGGTCAGCGGTGAGGAGAGCAGTGCACCGAGACTTGCGGCCCTGACGAAGGGTGAGACCTCAGACAGCGCGGAATCTTCACCTTCCTCGGCCAAGGTCAACGGCAAGAAGCCCATGGTAACAGAAGAGGCTATGAAGGAGATCGAGATCTAATGGAATTCCGCGATGAAGAACATGATACCTGCAACGAATGGGAAGAGCATATATATCCCGCCACAAGGGGATTGGCGTTTACGGCGTTTTAACGAAGCCTCGACCCTAGACGAAACCGTTCTCACAAAGTCTTTCAGCCCTTTGCGCGTTCACCACCCTCCCGCGACTTCTGACCGAGAAAGCGGATGTCATCATCGGTTTCCAGGCCCGGTTTCGAACACTCGCCATACGGCTTGAAGGATGCGTTGGTTTCTAGCACGCCTTCTGTACGAACACTACACCGGATTTTGCATTCTCCCTCAGCTCCGGCCAACCTCTAGCTGGCCGTTTTGGAAGCGAAAGGATACAATTAATAAGCCCCGTCATCTGCCTTTTTTTTTTTGCCCAAGTCGGGGTTTTGTTTTTGTGTATATTACTCCTCTGGCGGGAACAGACAAGGCTCACTGCGTGGGGGGCCGTCCGTCCGTCGCACCGAATATTCTTCACTAATTACGCATTCAAGGCCGAGGCGGTAGTCTGAACGTCGTGTGTTCTAGATTGGGAGGTGGTCCACTTAAGGCGTTTGCGGTTGGATGGGACGAAAACACCAGAAATCTCCAGAGGTTGTGTAGAGGGGGGAATGGGTTTCACGAGCAGTTGGGGGACGTCAGTGGGAAGAGAGACGTAACCCCCGGTGGCAACGACGAACTCGGACTTTTCCATCTAGTGCACCTGCGAGCGACGGCGAGCCGGCCTGAGCCAGACTTCAATAAATCGTCCCGTTGAGGAGCCTTCAACTGTTGACTCTATTGTGCTGCCCTGGGCTTTTCGAGCGGGCGCGTGACATGTGATGTGATATGGTTGTTGGTTCGCGCAGGCAAGGCTGCTGTAGCTGTGAAAGCTTACTCGTGATCATAGGTGTGTTCCTTGTGGCCATAAGTCACTGAGCAAGAAGGTGCATATACGTAGTTCTCGATTGTCATGGGATCGTTCCCACGGCAATGTTGTGGGACTCAGGCTCGAGGTTTTTACGTGTAAATCACTGTGTGCCCAGTCTGTCACTGCCGTATACATGCAAATGTTCAACGAGTAGCCCTTGACTGAATGCTCTACACCGCATATGCAAGACATATTCGATTCACAGGTCTGTCAAGGTGGATTACCAGACCCGTATGAAGACACCCCCCAGCTCTCGAGCGCCCGTGCCCCTGTCGGGCTCTAGGGTTCAGGTCCGACCCGGCAGGCAGCCTGACGCGGCTGGGGAAGCTCCTCCAAAGCTCAGTCGTCATCCTCAGCCTCCACCAAGTATCGCAACCCCATCAACGACGACCATCGACTCCAGCCAAGAATCAGTCCTAGAATCCCGAACTCGACGGAGGCCGACTTCAACACATTCCCTACCTGAGCTGCCAGTGCTCCGAGGCTTCACAACAAAGCGGGCCAGCCGTTCTGATCGAGAGGGGACCCGAAGCCCGATCGATCTGTAGTGTCACAGCCCAGCTCGAGAGACACCAACCGAGCCGCCTACATACTCACCTTCCCACCTACCTCGCCTCCTTATCGCGGCCGCCGCCATGTCTGAGGAGCGCCTCTGGAAGTTCCGCAAGCCCGAGTGGCTCAACAGCGTCTACGCCCGCAATGCAGGCGTCTACAGCGCCGGCGCTCTGGTAAGTCTTCCCGGCATCATGGCCCCACGAGGAAATGAGGAGGGAATGGGAGACTAGATCAAGGGGGTCCACGAAAACCCCCATCTGCAACGCCCCCCTCCTCTCTCCCGCCCAACCCGCGCCCGATTCCCTCCTCGCTCCCAAAGGGACGAACCAGCTGACAGGGCCCCTCGAACAGTTCTCCCTCGCCTTCTACGTCCTCCTCGACGCCTCGGTGTGGTCCAAGTCGCCCCTGAACGGCTCCGACGTGCACGTGACCTTTGTGGACTGGCTGCCCCTCATCTTCTCCTCGCTGGGGATGCTCATCATCAACAGCGTCGAGAAGCAGCGGCTGTCGGCCGACTCCTTCTCGTACAGCGGGTCCGGCGTCGCGTGGAAGGCGCGCGTCGTGCTGTTCCTGGGCTTCGCGGCCCTGGCGGGCGGGATGGCTGGCGGCGTGACGGTCTTCGTCCTCAAGTTCGTCGTCCCCTCTGTCGAGTGGCCCATGATGGGCATGGGCGTCGAGAATGTGGTCGCCAATGCGCTTGTTGGGCTTAGCAGTGTTGTGCTTTGGGTCAGTCAGAACATGGAGGATGAGTACAGCTATAACTTGGCGCTATGAGGGAGGACACTGAAACGGGTGGTTGGTCGGGGTGAGGATGGGGCAGGAGGTGACCTGGGGGCTTCGCATAAGCTGTGCTGCTGGTCCTTGATGAGAGAGGTAGAGGTGGTTTGATTGGGAGAATGGCTTTTGCCTTTGCCAGGAGTTTGGGTTCCTTCGCGTCCTGTTAACTTTCCCTTTGTGCACTGTACCATACGTTTCTACTGATGAAGCATGACAATGGGAAACCGGGATTTTCTTCAAGTCACCCGGGCTGACGAATGCCGTTGTGGTATGAGAATATTGAAGTATTAGGCTTGGTGAGCTACGTCTTATTACAACTCTATCGTGAATAAGCCCTCCACGAGCAGCAAATCCTGGGGTCTAGCAATGACGTTTTACGTGTATGTACCTTCTAAAATACCATATAGCGGGGGCCCAAACCCAGCGCTTATTTGCTTCGCTTGTAGATCTTGGCCAGGAAGGCCTCGAAGACCTCCCTCTTCAGGCCGTCGGTCTCGTCGATCTTGGCAATCTTTTCCCTGATCTCGCCGACGACCTTCTCCTCGTAGTCCTTGTACAGCTTCTCGAGGTTGAGCTCGTCGTAGAGCTTCTTGACCACGGCCTCCTTATCCTTGTCCTTGCGACCGTAGTTGTCCTCGAGGATCTTCTTCTGCTCGGGGGTGCAGATGGCCAGGGCCTGGTTGACCAGCCACGAGCACTTGTTGTCCATGATGTCGGTGCCGATCTTGCCGATGTGTTCTGGCAGGCCAAAGTTGTCGAGGTAGTCGTCCTGGATCTGGAAGTACTCGCCCATGGGGATCAGGATGTCCTCGGCCTGCTTCAAGTTCTTGGGCGTGCCGATATTGAGCTGGTGCAGGGCGAGGGCGACGGGCAGGAAGAAGGAGTAGTAGGAGGTCTTGTAGATGACGATGAAGCGGTACTTCTCCATGGAGAAGTTGTCCAGGTCGACGTTGTCCTCTGGGGCGGTGAGCAGGTCGGTCAGCTGGCCGAGCTCGGTCTGGTACGAGGTCTCGTGGAACAGCTCGACCAGGTCGACGTAGGCCGGGTGGGAGCGGAAGTGCTTCTTCAGGAGGGTGTAGATAGCAGCCTCGAGCATGAAGGCATCGTTGATTGCGATCATGCCCACGCCGTCCTGCCTGTACCAGCACGGCTTGCCGCGGCGCGTGATGCTGGTGTCCATGATGTCGTCGGACACGAGGAAGAAGGCCTGCAGCAGCTCGGTCAACCAGCCCAGGGTCGCGGCCTTGAAGTACTCGTCCTCCGAGAGGGGCTTGCCCAGCAGCAGCGACACGGAGTCGGGGACGGACATGCCGCGGTTGCATTTGCCTCCCAGTGTGTTCGTTCTCAAGCTCTGCAGGCGACAAGACAGGATTTATCAGACTTGAGGGTGACGACGACAAAACGTGATGTAGCTGGGGCACCTTACCGCCTTGTACCAGTCGACCTGCTTCTGGGGCAGCTTGTACGACTCGGCATGCTCGACGAGGTCGGCCTCCAGCTTAGGGAAGACGGCCTCGAATTCCTGCAGGGTGGTTCTTTGCGCCATGGTTGCGTTGCTGTCGTTGTCGTGGGTTGTGTCGAGACTCGGGTATTTCAGTCGGACAGTTAAATTCGTGCCCCGGCTGTTTCGGCTGGCGAGAAAGAGGGGGAGTGCTTTTCTGCTGACACCGAGTAAATAGGGCAGAGGTCAGCGCTGGTAGTGCTTGTAGTACGGGAACCAAGTCGAAGATAAATAAAATTATGGAGAGACCCTTGGCGGGGTTACCTTCTCAGCCCGGTAAGACGGTAAGAGCACTGTGCAGGGGGCACCCTTGCTTGAAGAACTGGCCGATCCAGGGCGGGACGCGCTACACGCTTGGATAATACGACCATTGTGCATCCGCTACATCTGATCTAGGACCGGTACCACAGCCCACTGTTGACTGCCTCCCTCTCCGTCCGATGGCTGGCTGCGGGCATCCCGACGACATCCACTCCTGCAAGCACTGACGAGTCCAGGAACAAACCCCAGTCTGCAAGGATCGACACGGTCATCAAAGGTCACTTGACTTTCAACCAGAGTCCGTCTTGTTGAGATTGTCCCAATCTTGCCAGCCGGGTGTGTCAGGGGGATTTGTTTGCTGCTCCGGCCTGACTGGGCCATACCCACTTGCACAATGGTCTTCACCCAGCAGGACATCGTCAACCTGCGGGCGTCGCTCCAGGATGCTGTTGTCAAGTGCTCCGAGAGGTGCCTGTATCAGTCGGCAAAGTGGTCCGTCCTCACACACCCAATTCTCATCAGCCTCTCAAGCGACATACCACTGACCACGCATTATAGGGCTGCTGAGTTGCTGGATGTGCTCCCAGAAGCAACCTCCGAGGACGATGGGGTGAAGCTGAACAGCACCCCTCGAGGCTACGTGCCTGCCATATTGACTCCGAACCCTGATGAGAGGGAGGCCCGGCTTGAGGCTCGCGAGTTCAACAAGTATCTACTTGCCAAGTCATTCTTCGATTGTCGAGAATTCGATCGATGCACGGCGGTTTTCCTGCCTGACTCCCTTCTATCCAGCGTCCTGTCTCCCAAGGGCGAGGACTCACCATTAAGTTCTCAGCTGAAACCCACAAAAGGCAAAGAGTCCATGGTCCCGACTCACACTATATTCCAACTAAGACCCCGTATTCTCCCTGAGCTGAGCCAGAAGAGCCTGTTCTTGGCCCTCTATGCGAAGATGCTCTCCGGGGAAAAAAGGAAGGATGAGGACTCGGAGATGGTTATGGGCCCTCAGGACCTCGGCTCAGTAGGCAACAAGCAGTTGCCCGTTGTGAGCCGTTACCTCCAGACCTGGTTCGAGGAGCGAAGCGAGGACCAAGCTGCCGAGGGTAGCCAAGGCTGGCTGGAATATCTGTATGTGGCCATTTGGGTACTCAGGAGCCTGGGATTGCTGACATCACCACAGGTATGGCATGGTCCTGGCCAAGGAGAAGAACACGGACGAAGCGATGGCGTGGTTCCTGAAGAGCGTTCATCTGTTCCCTATGAACTGGGGCTGCTGGCTCGAGATGACTTCTGCCATCACCAGAGTTGAAATGGTCAGTCCCATGAACAAGATTGTTTGACCGAGACCATTTCTCTGACGAATGATAACAGCTCAACAAAATCGTACCTCGTCTGCCGCAACACATCGTCTCTTACATGTTCCACATCCACACGTCACTGGAGCTTTACCAACCGACGAATGAGCTTGGAACGGCACTGGACCAACTCCTAGGAATCTTCCCAGACTCCCCATTCCTGCTCACATGCTCCGCCCTCTTGTCTTATCATACCAAAGAGCTTAAAGATGCCTCGACACGATTCAGCCACCTCCTTTCTCTTCATCCTCATCGCCTGGACAGTCTCGATATCTACTCCAACATTCTCTACGTGCTCAACGAAAGGCCAAAGCTGGCCTTTTTAGCTCACCTTTGCTCAAGCGTCGACAAGTTCCGGCCAGAATCGTGCGTTGTAATCGGTAATTACTACTCCCTGCTCTCACAACACGAAAAGGCTGTGCAATACTTCCGTCGCGCCTTGGCGCTGGACAGGTCGTGCTTGTCCGCGTGGACTTTGATGGGACACGAATACGTGGAGCTCAAGAACACGCACGCTGCTATCGAATCTTATCGACGAGCAGTGGATATCAACAGAAGGGACTATAGGGCCTGGTATGGTCTTGGCCAAACGTACGAGATGCTGGAGATGTATCAATACGCGCTGTGGTACTACAAGAAGGCGGCAGGCCTACGGCCCTGGGACGGCAAGATGTGGATGGCCGTTGGCACCTGCCTGCAGAAGCTAGGCCGTGAGCGAGACGGCATCAAGGCCCTCAAGCGAGCCTTGCTGGCTGATACTTACTACGAATCCTCGGGCAGCAGCTTCGGCAGCGCAGCCACAGGGTTCGACCGCACAGCGCTAGGCCGACTGGACACAGAGGTGCTCGTCCAGATCGCGTTCATGTACGAGAGCCTGGACGAGGAGGAGGAGGCCAGGGCCTACATGGAGCTGTGCATCGTCCAGGAGGACGGCAACGTCGACAACCTGGGCGACGGCGCCGCCAAGCACAGCGACGTGCTGTCGGACGAGGGCGAGGACGGCGACGAGCGGGAGAAGCAGAACCAGGGGATCGGCGTCACCAACGTGACCACCAGGGCCAGGATGTGGCTCGCCAGGTACGCCATGCGGCACGCCGACTTCGACACAGCCAACCGCCTGGCCAACGAGCTCTGCCAGGACGGCCAGGACGTGGAGGAGGCCAAGGCCATCATGCGCGAGGCGCGGTCGAGACTGGACCTTTCCTCTGGGGCGGCGGGGGGTTCTGATGGCTAGGTGCCGTATTTCGAAGCCATTATTCCTGTCTCCCTAAACGCGAGGACATCTCATGGGACACCTCAAGACCAATCTTGAGGTGTTGGGTGCTGCTGGGATTTTGAAGTTGCACTTGCACCATGTTGGAGGGGGAGAGCATCTCCAGCCTATCATCATTTTGTCCCACATCAGGCAACTCAAGCTAGGCACCAGGGATAAAGCACATCATCCTACATCGGCACTGGACCATATATATTCCAGATGGCGGTTTAGTCTTCGGCCTTTAGAGAGACGAAGCTTATTCATGATGATGCCCTCCGCTAGGCCATGGATTCGTTGACCGGTGGTAAGAGCTATGATGGGCCTAGCAGAGCAGAGACTTGAGTCTTCGAATAAAAGTGATACCCAATCAACATTATGATTCCCCAAAAGAGCGAGAAATCCAAAGTGGTAAAGGTTCCCGGTTAATTCTTTCGACGTTGCAAAAGAACTTGTGCCCATTGCAAGCCGCTTCACAGTACTGACCCATTACGCCTACAGGCTTAACTTTTAACAATCAGTTTCTCATGTCGGCACAACTCGCCTCATCTTCAGATGCTGGAATATTACATTCCTTGGGGCCTAGCAATTGGATAACACCCTATGAACCTTGAAACCCCAGGGGTTGTGACCCCCTCATGGTACGGAGTGGCTTTGTGATTTTATGGAATGTCTGCTTCATACCTTTCTTTTCATACACAAGCAACCAGTGAGGCGATGTCAAGTTTGTGAACATCAGATGTATTAAGGCCCATGGAGAGGAGAAACGGCATGGTCTATGAAATTCTTTTTTTATTCGTCAGGCACCCATCAAAGGGAGATGTATGTTGGTGCTCATGCCAGTATCTCATCTGCTCGTGCCGATTTTCCATGATCTCATGCTGATTTATCATCTTCTCATGCTGAATCTTAGTCCGCTCATGCCGATCATTCGTCGTGCGTGCCGAATCCTCTTCAGCTCAAACCAATCGCTCATGAGTAGCTGCACAGACAAAGTGCAGCTCTCGGACAAAGGCCTGTTTCCTAAGCGGCCGATATGCTTCTAGTCCAAAGAAGCCTCTCCTTCCTCAAAGTCCATCCAAAGCCTTTGGTTGCTATCCTGAATGGAGAACCAGCCGATCGGATCAATGTCACAGAGGCCACCCAGAGGCCACACCACCACGGCACCCCGGTCCTTCGAGTCCAGGTAAATGCTAGGTACGTATCACAAAGTGCTGGCCAAGCTCCTAGGGAGGCGGGATGTTGATCGTGATGTTGTACGTCGCATTGGGTGCAGCATCGGTCAGGTCAACTCGGACGGTGTAGAACTGGGCCACACCAATTAGTAAATAGGCCAGTGCTACTGTGACCTAAGAAGCTTACCCGGTTGTCGGGGGACTGGACCGTGATGTAGGCAACGCGACCGATCGCAGGCATGGTTCCCACCGCAGGGGCACCGCCAGCTGCTGGGAGAGCACCATCGGCAAGGATAGTATCGTCTGCAGTAGGACCGCCACCAGCCGTCTGAGCACTGCCGGTCCCGACGGGGCGAGACTCGCTCGCAGGCATGGCCATGTTCGCAGCAGCACCGCCACCGGGCGCGGGAGTACCGCGGCCGTTAGGCGCAGCACCGACCGGACGAGCAGCGCCGGCCGAGGAAGAAGAACCACCAATTGTAGAAGTGGAGCGAGCCGAGGGATCACCACCAACACGAGGGTTGACACGGGCCCCGGTGACGCCATCGTTGGTGGAGACACGAAGGATCAGTGACGGACTGCCGGACGCTGTGATGCTCGGGCGAGGAGAGGCATTGTTGGACGCAGCAGCAAGGTGGGCCGCAAAGCTGCTAGTGATTGCAAGCCTGTCCAGGCTTGTGGCCACGTTGGACGTGGTGGCCCGGTTAGAAGGACCAGTGCCGCTGGCGGGCACAGTGCTGCGGTCGCGGTCAAACAAGTTGTCGCTGGCGAGAGAGATTGGGTTGATAAACGAAGTAGTTCTGCGGTTAGAGGGGGTGCTCGCGGTGGCCTCGGCGATGTCGGCAGGATGGCGGCGCTGCTGCAAGATGGAGGGCTGACGGCTGGCCGCAAATGACCGCAGGATGGAGAACCTACCCGGCCGGGCCTCTCCCGGAGCGATTCTGCGGCCCTCGAATGAACGAGTTTGAACCTCAGGACCGGGCCCGAGGAGAGGACGACGAGCCTGGTCTGGGCTCGGAGGAGAGGCGTCGGAAGGGCGACCGGTGTCACTGGTCATGCCATCGTTCTCAGTTGGCGCAGAGTTTCGCGCAACCACACGCTGAAAACGTCAATATCCGTACATCATCACGGGATCTTGAGGCTGCACAGGCATACTTGTAAGGCCTCCTAGACCTCAGGGTCGTGGGTGTGTGCCTGCAAACTTCGAGCGATGGCGGCGCGCTCATCGGGGCCAGCAGGAGGGTACACATGATTGCGCCGAGAAAGATTTGGATCTCGTGACGGACGATCCATATTGAAGCGGTCTGAAGAGTAATAGGCCAGGCGCTGGCTGTCCGAGGAGACGGCGTTGAGGTTGTGAAGAGTTTCAGAGACGGTCTGTCGCGTTTGTGCTGGTTGCTGTCAACAGATCCATCAGGGCCTACAGAGAAAAAGACCGATTGCGTCATTTCGTGCCTGCCGGCCGCGTAATTCAATTCAAGAGCTTCACGCTAGCGCATAAAATGAATTGTTCCTTTGAGGGGGGTTGGTCAGGACGTTTTAATTCATATGGAGTAGGCCTAGGCACGGTAGGGTTTCGTCCCATGTCAGCCTTTCTGGCAGCCTTGCTTCTTTCTGACAGACACAGTCAGAATTGTCACCTTGGATAGGCTCCTGGTAGGAGCAGCTTTATGTTGAAATGTTAATGGCCCATGTCACCTGGTTGCAGACTTCCAGGGAATAATCTCGAGGCCATGTGTGATCACGCAATGATGCGAGGGTGCTCACGACGTGTGAAGGACACAAGGGTAATTACAAGTTGCACTCATGTTATTTCACACAGTCTTTGAAAGTAACTTCTTTCGTAAGTCCAGCAATAATCAAATTGTGCTCAATCTCCCGGACAACCCCGGAAGAAACTTTGAGCTCAAACCCCGGAAAGCAAACACTCTAAGACGGTTGCAAGTGAGGAGACCCACAGGTTTCTCTAAATGGTTGAGCATGAAGAAGAGAAAACCAGCCATTCAAACGACAATTCTAAGAAGAACTTCACCTAGTATGACGAACAGGTGCAAAATGTCTCTCAAGCTGAGGTTGGTTGGTAATGTATATTACATTTAGAAGTACACTCCTTGTGCCTCATTAAAGAAGGGCTATTATTCAATATACCACCGTCAATGTCTCCATCTCCGTGATCCATAGACCTCCGTTCCCGGCAATTCCTGTCGCTCCCTGACCGTATCGACTTCCACTGGCCTGTCCGTCACCTCATGCACCTCATGAACTTGATTTGGGCTTGAGAACACAGGTTCTTTTGGCGCCGCCGCGGACAGTTCTGAATTGCGGCTCTTCTTTCCTGACCGCTTCCTCATGAGCCACCACATTGCCAAGGCAGAAATGACAGCGGCTAACGGGATGCTCACCCCGAGACCGACTTTGAGCGCAAGAGCCTCGCCGCTTCCAGATTCTGAGCCTGAACTGACGGGAACAGTGTCCTGAGTGGGTGTTGGATCCGCCGACGTTATGCTCGAGACCGTTGTGCTGGAGACCGTTGTGCTCGAGTCCGTTGCGCTCGAGATCATTGTGCTGGTGGAGCTCGCAGATGTCGTCGAGCTTGTCATCAAAGAGGATCCAGGAAGTAAAATGCCGTTGCTGTCGAGGTATACTTTCGCTATATCTTCCCTGTTGCAGCATGGGGTTTCGCCCTTACGGCAACAATAGATACCGTCGCCACATATCTCTACCCTTGGAAAAGTATTGTTGCTGAAGCCTGTATTTCCCGTGATCTCATCTAGCGATTGGCAGCCTCATTGTTATCATGTGAGTTCCAGAGAAGGAAATTAGAGAATTTTGCGTACCAAAGACACAAATCTGTGCACAGAGGTTCTTATCATATGGGCTCGTGCCACAGGGCCCCCGGATCAAGACGTTACTCGCAGTGCCTGGATTTTTGCACAGGCGGTTGGGCATACACTCTGCCTCTGATCCACAACAAGCTTGGGAGCCGCTACATTTCGTCTGATTCGGCCAGGCTGTTCCTCTGTAGCTGAAGCAAGTGTCACCTTGGACCTGTGCCGTGAGAAGAGGTAGTAGATAGAGCGTGCTGGCAACCGGTCTGGTAGATCCAAGCATTGTGACAAAGTGGATCAAAGTATAGGACCAGAGGCTGGTTATAGTGAAAAGTCAAGAATGAATGGCAGAATAAAAGAGACAGGCAAGGAGGACAGGCAGCAAAAGTCTCCTTGGGGGCCTGGGGGGCCTTGGGGGCCGGCCCGGAGGATTCAAAGCTGGTCAGGTTGCTGTTCAGCTCCCCTTATTGCTGCGTCATTTGCAATTTGCTTTTTCGAAACAATGGAAAGGCTGTGGTGTGGTTACACATCATGCGCCCTTTCAAGGTTTGCTCACTTGTGCAAGTGCAGGCACGCAGGATGGACAAATGCGTTGGCGGCCGCGAGATCATGTTCTTACCGACTTTCCCTTGTAGCAAAACCATAAATATTCACGGTCTTCATTCAAAGTTTCAGTCAAAGCTATGTCGTACTCACGGTTGAAAACAGCCATTCTTTCTGTCTGGATCCTGGTGTTGCTTTTCACCACATTAAAGATATGGTCACCGTCCTACCATCCGACATCACCGCCACCTCCAGTGCCACCACCAGGAATTCATCCTCAAATCACCACCAAGACATCGAAATCCAGTCAGACATCATGGCAGAAAGAGGTCGAAAGGATCATTCAAGAGGCCAAATCTTTCGTTGAAGAGCCAATCAACCCTCCGTACAAATATCGATTCTACGAAATGGGTCAACGGACCCAGATCGCTAGAAGATGGGTTGAGTTTCTCAAAGACGCTCCCAAGTCAGAGGACAGTGGCGCCGTTCTCGAGGCAGTCGAAAGTGCGATGGGGTCTACATACTCTTATATCCAGAACTCACCTAAGCACCCAGGAAGCAAGACGCCTTTTACTGATTTGTATTCCTCCATCAAACCGGGATCTCGTGGTATCGTAATCCCTACGGGCAAGGCAACGATGAGATACGCTTCTCACCTCATCGGCTCGCTCAAGGACGTCCTCCACAGCGAATTGCCCGTACAGGTTGTCTACGCTGGCGACAACGACCTCCCAATCGAGGACCGAGAGCGTCTGCGCTCGCGGTTCACAGAGGTCGAGTTTCTAGATATTCTGACCCTGATCGACGACACGACCCCGAGGCTTGAGGACGGTGGCTGGGCCATCAAGGCCTTCGCAGCCCTCTATTCCCCATTCGAAGAGGTCATCCTACTGGATACCGATTGCGTTTTTATCCAGCCTCCTGAGAATGTCTTTTCGCATCCTTCGTACTCCTCGACCGGCGCCCTACTTTTCCACGATCGACTTCTCTGGCAGCACAATTTTCGTGAACGCCACGAGTGGTGGAAATCACAGATCCACAACCCTAGCTCAACACTAAACAAGTCCCTTGTGTGGACCGAAGATTATGCAGAAGAAGAAGACTCCGGCGTGGTTGTCATCAACAAGTCGCGGCTGGACGTGTTTATGGGGCTTCTACATGTTGCCTGGCAAAACACCCAAGCCATACGCGACGAGGTCACGTACACGCTGACATACGGCGACAAGGAGTCTTGGTGGTTTGGCTTCGAGCTTAGTGTAGCAGGCTACTCTTTCGAGAGGCACTACGCCACGATGTTTGGTTGGCTTCAGGACAAGACAGAAGAGTCTATGGAGAGGATCTGCAGTTTCGTCATCGGCCACCTCGATGATGAAGACGAGGTGCTCTGGTATAATGGAGGGCTCCTGAAGAACAAGAGGCTCGATCCGCTTGAGTTTGGTCTTCCCACGCACATGATGGTCGACGGGACCTGGGAGAAGGGCGCGACGAAGGATGACATGAGTTGTATGCTCGGCAGCACTGGCAA
The DNA here is from genome assembly GCA_039880775.1 of Diaporthe vaccinii. NCBI lineage: Eukaryota > Fungi > Ascomycota > Sordariomycetes > Diaporthales > Diaporthaceae > Diaporthe > Diaporthe vaccinii. Next base: position 287,738 of record JBCEDN010000036.1, read on the forward strand.
GCCACTCCCGCGAGAAGTGGGCCGGATCTTGAACAAGTCTATTACTCTGGCACAAGAATTAGATGCCGAATTCGGCTTTTTCTTAAGGTGATTGGACAGCGGCCAGAGATCTGATCCAAGGTCTTCTTCTTGCATTATAGACTATAGACTATTTGTATTATTTGATTTCCTCTCCTAAGCTGGAACGACAATTAATTACCCTAATACGACAAGAGTTCTCCTTACATTATACTTCACAAGTCGGGTCTTCTTCGCCCGAATCAGTATCCTCCAGCCCTACGCAACGTCTGCGGAGGATACCGTTTTAGCCCGGCTCTCGATTTTACCAGCCGGGGTGGAGGTGGGTTGCAACGCTACAGCAGGAGGCCCGATGCGTCTGTATTGGTGTGTAGCAGAGGGGCAGGGACTGGGCGCGCACCACCAACCCGGTCAGCACCAGAGAAAGAAGCTATCGGTCCCAACCGGTAGTGCTTGACCAGGTAGGGGGGGGGGCACCACATGTGCATGGATTGAGGTGATAAGCACCGGTGGGGTGGGCAGCACTGACAGCAGGCTCTGGGGACGAACAAATCCCACGCCGGGAAACCTCGTATTGCCATGCGATGCGCCTCGGTGTGGACCAGCGCCATTGGGCTGGATTGCTGGCAGGGCGGTAGGGTGGGATGTCGTCGTTGATGGGAATGGCATATTGCTTACATGTCGCATCACTTTTTGTTTTGTTTGGTGTGATCTGGTCGGGCATGACGGTGGCATCTCAGCGTCGCAGCTACCTTGCCTGAGTGCCGTCTGGATGACCCTGCAGCTTGAACACTTGGCTCGATAGAGAACCCCCTGTCTTCTGGGGTTCGGTCTGGGGGGCCCCAGATGGCGATCTTTCCCCATGGTCTTCTGTTGTTTGTATGTGTAAGCGGAGAAACGCTCATGGTGCCTCTCGTTCAACGTGAGTGACTTATACCGGCAGTGGAAGCTCATTGCGGCACTATTTGGCCCAGTCTGGACTTGGCGACATGCGGTGTGGTGGTACGAGAATAGAAAAGTCAAAATGTCACCATGATAGCGATGGCCAACCACGATCCTACCGAAGCTGCATACTAGTAAATATTGACAAGGGTGTATTTGACCTCGCCCAAGCTCATGCAGAGGCGGTAAAGTACTTCAAGGTAATAGCATCGAGTAATATCAACAGAAGGGTCAAGTCGAAAGATATTGCACGGCGACAGGCTGTACACAGGCCCGTAAGAGCGCTTCGGTTGTATGTTGGGAGGGGAGGGGAATCGTACTCAAGATACACAACATGATCCCCAGTGGACGAGAGTAGCTGGAGTGATCTGAGTGATCAATGGATGTGAGTCACGGCCGTTCCTTGCGAGCTTCTTCCCCACGGGCATGGGGTGTCTTGTCATCTTGTCACCGTATGGATCGCGAGCCTGGTGAATCTACTTCGAATCCTGTGCTGACTTACAATGCTGCTCGTCAGCCAGTAACCCGGTATATGGGAGTATGAATAGCTTCGACGAAGCAGACGGCCCTCCTGCCGTGGGATAATATATTCGGAGAGTTGACTGTCTTTCCCAGTCATGATGCGTGACCGTTGCATACGAAGTGATTAGTTCACGTCAGCAAACCGGCTGCCTGAGCTCGATATCACGTATTAAGGTCTATTGTGGGGGTGAGGCTGAGCCTCGAAGCTACCAAAGCAAATCCACGAGTTCCACCATTTTCGCCAATCCATTACTCCCGACATGGTTTTGGTAAATGACAGCCGTTTCGCTTGGTCCAGTGAAGGAAAGTCTAGAAGGGTATAAGTCGTGACAAACAGTTTGCATCCATCTCCTTCATTAGCTTGCTCAATCATGAGACGTCCAAAATCGTCCAAGAATCATTCGAGACATGTCCTTTCAAAAATCCCCAACCAATCACAAATTAGAGAACAAGGGCCGCAATACCGGCGACCAAGCCGAAAGCACCGGCCTGAGATCCCATTCTGGGAGCACCCGCAGTGACGACACCGGCAGGAGACGAAGTGGGAGCCACGGGCGTGTTCGTGGGCGCAGTGGTGGCGAAAGTGGTAGGGGTCGGAGCTGGGACGCCGCCGCCGATGGGAGTGGTTCCGGACAGGTAGGTCGACGGTGGAGGTGTGCTAACAATCACGGTCGTCGAGGTCACTGTGCTAGAGGAACCCGGCAGAGGTGTTGGGGCACCGGGGGCACTGGGAGCACCTGGGGTAGGATTGCCGGTGGGGATGGTGACAGGCGGAGGAATCACGACGGTGGAGTTAACGCTCGGGTAAGGAACGCCGCCTGACGGAAGGGTCGTGGTCTCACAAGGCACCTCGGTCGTGTAGGTGGAGGTGGTGGTGATGGGCTGAGGAGTGGAGACCGACAGAGTACATGGGCAAGCTACAAAGGATGGTCAGCCTTGTGCAACAAATCCGAGGTGATGCTCCAGAGTCACGAGCCCCACAGGAGACTTTCCCGATGCCAGTCACGCAACGGTTGCGTGTGCAAACCGAGAAAGAGACGGAGGCAAGAAGCGAAGGTTCCGGGAAGTCCGGGAAGGGCAAGGGTACTCACGCAAGGTGATGGTCGTGGCAGAAGTGACAGTGTAGGTCACATTGTTCCACGCCCAGGTAGTGGGAGACTGGAGAGAGCGTTAGTCAGGAGCGGCCGTGCAAGCTTCTTGGACAGAAAGACATACCGGGCAGTAGGTGGTGTAAGTGGGCACGACGACGGTCGTCCATGCGGTGCTCGTGGGCGGAGCACCACCGGTGGGGCCTCCAGTACCAGTGCCCCATTGCTTGCCAGCCTGAGCAGAGGCGAGAAGCCCGGCGAAGGAGGTGATCTGGAGGAGTCTCATTCTGGCTGAACGAACGTTGTCTGGTGAGAGCAGCGAGAGGAAGGGTCTTGCGAGCCTGTCGATGTGCTTGTCCTGGCCTTGATTTTGGTTTCGGTAACGAAGGTGAGAGTCGGTGAAGACCAACGATGTTGCGTATGTGCAATAACGACCGTGAAAAGTGGTGCGAGAGTGTGATGAAGAGAGTGCGGAAGTGGTGGGAGAGGAGGATGCAGGTGGGAGGAATTGACTTATATCAACAGACGAAAGACGAAAGACGAGAGGCAGGGACGGGAGAGACGACAGCGCGGTGCTCCCAAACCTGCAGGGACCAGGCACAAGCGCTGCTTCGCGGTAGGCCAGAAGGTGGTGGTGGTGATGGTGGCAAGAAGGGCAAGAAGGGCAGTAGCAGGGCAGCAACAGGGCAAGTGTGTGCCCAAAGTCAGCTCACATCATCGACACGACCACAGAAGGAGCGGGCGAAGGCGCGCGGTGCGATTCGATACGATGCGCTCGACACATCCCAACCCGAGAGGAAGGCACACTCGGCCTCTCCTCATCACTCAGCAACACACACCACCTTGGATGCCCACACCTACCTGGCAGATACCCAGACATAGATGCTATGCCTGCCTGCCTGCCTGCCTGCCTGCCTGCCTGCCCACCCGCCCGCTTCCTTCTTGCCCGATGAGTAATTCTCACAGATCGAATTTGGAAGGAAAAAGACAGACCAGTCCCCAAAGGGTGAGCGAGGCAAGCAGAAGAGGTCAGCCGCCTCTTTCCGTATCGCATCAAGAAACGTCCCATTCTGGAGTCAGCCACTGCCCAGGTGGTCACTGGCGTGTCTGCTCGCTCCTCTGTCCCGAGGTTCCTGTACTCCTTCCCGGCACCTCCTTCCCTGCAACGGCTGCGGGAACTGTCCCACTCGATCTTGCAGCTGGGTGCCTTGAGCAGCACTTGCCCGATGGGATACACGATAGGAAAGCGATGGGATGACCGTGCTTTGTGCCTCACCGTCTGCGATCCAAGGCAACGTGATTGCCAGCGTATTTCCCGGTCCACTCTGAACGTTATTCCAAGAAATGCAGGGCTTCCATCATGGATGGTGGCTCAAGACGTTCTAGTTCACACTGCACGTGTCAAGCCCAGACCCAAACCGGCGGAAGCTTCACGGCGGATGGCACCCAAACTCTGGCGATGGCACGCGCCATGTCGTATCTCGCCTCACCTTATCGTCCGATGGGTCACCCGGTGACGTACAAGCTCGCGGAAGAGCTAGAAGGCTTTGGAATCTTTGCATCCCGGGGGAATTCGAGATCTCAAGCCGGTACCGTTGACAGCTTGTTCTGCAGAAAACACAGTGCACAGAGCGTTGTTGATGGTGTCGAGTCAACTTATCGTCCAGGTCAAATACGAGAAATCCTCGACCAACTTGTCAGCCAGAAAATCCCCCATTGGTTAGACCCGATTTTCAACTTCGGTTTTGGGAGACAGGGCTCCTGCAGCATGGCGATAGTCCTGTGCAGACAGGGCGGGGATCCCTGCAGCTGCCAGCAAGCTAGAATCGACAACCTGTCACCGCCATCAATCCCTTCGTCGTCCTTCGTCGCATCAGTCACGGCCGAATCCATTTGGCCGAGTCGACGATAGAGACATACCTCGTGTCGGTCAACATGCCTTCTGTGAGCCAACACGCTGGTTCACCTTGGCACTGCCCAATGAGGGCTCCGTCCAAGTTGTGATATGGCTGACGGTCCGGGCACAGAAGCCCACACCCCGCCTCGGTCCAACGTTACCTTTGATCCTCATCGTCACGCTGCCCTCTGGGAGGCGAACGTTGAACACGGCGGACTGCTAAGACGAAATGCCTCACAGGCTCAACCGGGCCGAATGTCCAAAAAAAGAATGAGCCTCAGAGGCACCGAACCTTGTTTGGGCCTTGGTTGAACTAAACACACTGGTGAGTCCGGAATCACCGGCATGACGGCCTTGTCAGCAAATCGCAGACGACGTGGCTGACCATGCCCCAGAGGCTGTCTCGCTGAGCCTCTCGGGCTCTGTAACATCGGTGCTTGCACAACCCATCCACCGTCTACGTCAGCAGCAGCCGTGAGCTTACCAATAAGCCATTTCATTTCGAAGAAGAGTCCCGATTCGGCTCCTTTATCCCAGCGAGAACAGCATTCATAGGCTTCTTTGGCTCCGGGGACTCATGCTGGCCAACGATGCTCGCCGTCTGCAATGTCCCTTGGCCACTCGAGAGCCAATCCTCCAGGGATTGAACTTTGACTCCTGCCTCTATCCACTGCGCAACGAGTGCAGGCAACGCCCCAAGGCCAGAAGCATCTTTCAACCCATGCGTATTGTTAAAAACCTCAATGATACCACAGGCCTCGAAGATTGGATCATGTGTGCCCCTTTCATGAGAATCGTCTTGGACTGAGTCTTACATGGGCAGACCGCGCCTTCACATCTGCCCACCCCGCTTGGAGAGAGTTCCAGGAGGACCCTTCCTTGGACTGAACTCATATCAAATCCAATACCCCATCGAGTCGAATGCGAGCGAGGAGGGAAGCTTTGAGCTCTTTCCTAGCTGATGGGACATGCTCAGCGAATGCAGCAGGTGCCTGCTACACACATTTTGAGGTAGTGTCACTGTGAACGAGGGTGGCCGCCGCCGTGACCGTGACGGCTACAGGGCTTGGATCTCAAAGGCTGATTCCAGAATCCCAGTCGTGCACAGGGGGGAGATCGTGATAATCAACCAACCAGTCAGCATGTTTCCGCTCGCGGCGAGTGAGGGTCGATGCCCTCACAGTATTCTTCGCAGGCGACAGACTACCTCGGACGACATTCGCTCAAGTGCACAAGCCCATGCATCTGTCACCGAAAAGCGTTATCTTACAGATGACAACAAAAGGTGTCGAGAGGCACTCTTGGATCAGATCGGTGCTGATTGCAGAGCTTCCGACCTTTGCGTCGACGATCCGAATCAAGTGGACAGGAAAGACACCAAGGCAAACCAAATGGACCTCATTGTATTTGACGGGCGAAACAAGGAAATCTGCCAAAAGTCATATATGAGGCAAATCCTCACCTTAAGTCGAAAGTCTGCCCGGATTCAAACCCTCTACGCCGTCCTGATTGTCCCCCGAATGTCGAATGGCGAGCTTTGTCTCAACAAGAGCAATACGAGTATTCTCCACAGATATCGTGAGGGCAGGGGGGGGGGAGAATAGGAGTGCGTGTCAACGTTGTTTGTATCGGCATCATGCGTCCTCTGGCGATCGCAACTTGAAGAGCTTGTGCCGCACGAAGGTACGACGGTAATGTGCGCAGTACTCTGAGGCTGCCCAAAACAATGCTGCCGACTTACGACGCCCTGAGACGCCTTTCTGGTGGTGGACCTGAACTCGGTTTGACTTCGACGACAGATAAGATCACTTCACACTGCTCAAAAAGGTCACGCCAGCCAGCGTCTCTCTGCATTGTTCCAATATTCATCAAGCCTTAGGGTTCGCTCCAGTCGCTTTTCGGAACTGCCTCCATGATTCCCTTCGAACCTTTGCATTCTTGTCTGTTGAAGAAAGGACTATCTACTCACCATCAGGGATCACCTCCGTGTGATCTGGCATTGCTGTTGGCTGTGGAATTCCATCCCGGGATGTCTCTCGATCACTCATGGTCGCTACTTGAATATCAAAGTGCCGCATGGCGAGCCGGCATGAGATTCAAGAACCGAGAAGACCAATTAACCCCAGGAGCCGGAAGCACTGGCCTCGATGTCTTCCGGGCGTCGAAAACTTTTCTTCCTGCGATCTATTTTTCCCGGCCTCTGCTTGCCCGAAACGAGGCTCGTGCCAGCCTTCGCAATCCTCTTGACCGCCTCCCTCGAGACAGCTCTAGCTTGGAACGCGGAATGCAGTATGCCACGATGGAGAGGCTACCGCATCGAACACTTTCTTGGCTCCACGCCTCTTCGGGCGCTACCGGCACGACATTGGTCTAATAAGTCTATGTTTTCGAGTCTGCAAATGTTTTTGGCCCGGCCAACTCTGGCCAGCCTCTGTCAGCAGTACTTACAGCACAATCTTGCTGGAAAGCGCCGGACGAGTTGTCGCCATCTTCGATACTTGTGGAGTCCTCACTAATTAACTAAGGGGAGTGAAACGAGAACGGGACTGAACATGTGCACTTTAATTTGACGGAATGGGAATAACTCGTCAGCCTTTGGGAAAACGACATCCCGTTGAAACAACTAGACCTGTTCAAGACAGTCCAGCAGTCTCAACTCCATCAGGACCCGGTCGGTGACAGATCGCAGCCGTCGAGAGAATTCCCGAAAAGGCTTCGGCCCGCGTACGACGGCGCGGTCTTGCCCGGCGCTCTTACCCAAAATATCGAAGCGGCAGAGCCGTCGCGTGGCTTTCCGACGCCGTTTGGCACCAACGCCTCACAGAGCCGACGATTTTGGTGGCTCGGCATCGGCCTAGACTTGGATACTCGGCAGTTGTCAGGGGAGAAAATGGCCTTCGGGGAAATTCTGAAGCACCGGCCCTTTCTACGAAGTGGTCTAGAAGCAGAGCGCTTCCCCTTCCTTACCGAGCAGAGATGTACCAACCAGCCTCTTGCCGATGCGGGATCAATCTACCAGCGATCGGGCAACATCGATGTTTTGGGTCCATGGCCAGCTCGGGCAATACCCACTCCTCGTTTGACCAGCAATGCAGAAGTCTTTCCCCCTTAGTCGTGTTGGGGGCATGACCTTACGCGTGCGAGTCGGACATGAAAAGCGAACGCACTCACTCCTTGGGTTTGGCGTGACTGCTCAAGCCAGGGATACCAACTCGACCATCGCAACTGAAGAGGCTCTGAGAAGCCCTCTGCTCGTCGAGTTTTGACCTCTGACACCACAGCACAAGCAGAGAAGCACCCACTGGGTACGCCGGAAATACAGAGCTGCTTGCTACCACTGGAAAAATTGAATGGCGTCCGTTTGGTACTGCCCTCACCAGGAACGACATCGCAGCGGGACGATCTTTGGTTAAATTCCCTGGACCTCAGTCTTGGTCGTCGTGGACATCGCGCTCCAAATCCCCGCAGTCCATTCGATGGAGAAAGACGCTTGCCGAATACCAGCCATTGCAATCCTGCACTGTACTATTAGTCATGGTGCAGCGTCTTTCGATACTCTGAGGCGACCGGCTTTCTGAATCTCCTGCTAACCACGCTTTCCGGAGATGCCTTCCTATTCGGGCCACATTCTTCGAACTTTGGCCTCGCGCCCAAGCATGGCATGGTTAGAAGCAACCCGTTTTTCAAGTGGTCGTGTGTGGGCTCATGGCGCAAGAGTCAGCGAGCTGCCAAGGTGCGGGCGAGAATTTGCTAACAAGTCCACCTTCCTCTCCGCACTCGTGGGCGTTTGCAGTCATCATAACGATGTAATGATGGACAAACTTTGCAGTATCCGATTCTCGGCCACGCGAGTCGTCTTGGAAAACAGACTCAACCCACGAAGAAGATCTCCACGGACCCGGCTGTGTGGTCCCGAGATGTTCGGTCCAGAGCGAAGGGTGAATGTCTTTTTGGCCACGATCGGCGATGGATTACCAACACAAGCTTTCACGGTTCTCAAGCGACTGGCGAGCTGTCAGTCAACCTTTTACTGTGGTACTGACGTGCCTGGCGATCAATGTCGATCGGTGACCCATCGCAGTACACGTTCTGACGTCGCAATCGGCCCGGAAGGCCATTCGCCCAATCGTTATCGATAGAGGCTTGTGGGAACCCGGACCCTGGTTATGCTGCACCTTTTGGTCGGTTCTAGGCACACTCGCGCCCACTGGGAAGCGCAACGATCTGCGGTTCGCACGTCCCGTCCGTCCCGTCCGCCCAAACCCTGCTCTGGAAGTGCTTGGCAAGCCTTCTCAAGTTGACAATACTGCTGACTTGCTGAGTGAGTAGGACGCACCACGAGCACCCGCCAATAACATCATCTGGAATGCGCGATTTCCTGTTGCTTGGTGGCCTGTGCCCCCGCGCCACGGGGCAAAGTGCTCCTCCCAGATCCTGAGATACACTTCCGCCCAATGTACTGTGACACCGAGCAACATTGGCTTGTTGGTCTGTTCACATGCAGGCTGAAAACTCTGAAGCCGGGGCCCAAACAACTTCCCCTCCATTGCGGCCAGCTAGATGCAGGTGTAGGGCGCCGGTGTGAGACTTGGACCGACTTCGCTGGGACGATGCTGGGCAGCGATCTTACCGACTGCCCGCGGCTCCCCGTTCGCAGACACGTCGCACACCTGCGCTGCTGTGATCAGTTGGCCCCAACCTCCAACTGCAGCGCACCCAAGACAAGTCGCTTGGACATGGCCCAGATTTCTCATGAGACGTAGCACGGCCGTGTGAACCAGCGTCAATGTCTACAGACCTATCCGGGAGTACTCAGTGGGGCTCGCCTTTACTGGGGTGGAGGCTGAAAGCCGTTTGCCGGGAGGCGAAGGTTGGATGAGTCGCTGTGCCATAGGCAACTGGCATGCGAACCACCACCCCACGCTCGCGCTTGACAGCAGACCCAATCTTTCAGACTTTTGACAAAAGATGAACGATGAGGGGAAAAACCTTACCCGTCTGCCGGTGTGGCCAGTGTGATTGCTGCTGCACCAACTCTGCTTACGTGTGTGGAAGTGTCCACCCGGCTCGAATGCCCCGAGCGCCGGCACAGCAAGTCGGCGGCTTTGGCTCTGCCTTTAGCTGGCGTGCAGTTAGTGTACCTGCAGACACTTCCGCACCTCTGAATCTCCAGCAGGTTTAGGCGGTCTCCTCTGCCCCTCAGCCCCTCACCTCCATTCATGGAACTTTTTCGGCGAAAAAAAAAGAGAAAAAAAAAAAGAATGCTGCTACACAGGCGCGGTGCGCCTCGCTCAGACCATCGCGCGCTTGTTTCTAGCCAAGTGCTGATGAAAGCATGCCATGGCGAGAGGATCCACATGGGCTCCTTGGGAATCCATGTCTGTCACGCTGGCTTGTCGAGGATGGTTGCAACGGCACACATGGTGAGAAATGAAAGTCCGAGATCCTGTTGGGTTGTCATACCCTCCATTTCAACCCCCCCCCCCCCACAGCCAAACAGCAGTGTTGTTTCCGGCCCAGGCACATGCAAAGACGCGGGCTTTGCCCCTGAGCCGATCCCACCCCAAGAATCCTCGCAGGCAGGGCCGGTCAGGAACAGACACATGGTTGGCCCTATGGTCGCTCAGGTACCCGTCACCGGAAGTGATACCCAGCCAATCAAAGCTGAGAAGTGCCTGACTGCCGCCCCACCTCCAGCTGGAAGGTCCTAGCGCTTGGCGAAACTCCCTAGCAAACTTATTTTTTCCTTCTTTTTTTCTTATTCCTTGGTTTTTCCCAAAGTCCAGGCCCAACCGCCCCCAGGACATCCGAAGGGACACGTCAGTAGCCTGTCCCAGCTCCTTTGATGGGTATTCTGGGACACCAACGGCCATGTGTTCTTCCTTTTCCATTGCCGCTTTTTTTTTCTTCATTGTGCTAAAGACAGAAGTACATACCGCGAAGTACTCAAGTACGTGGCGGCCACGCATGCCGGGTTCTTATTCCTTTTTGTGGCTGTCGGCCGGCCCTCGGTTGCACATTTCTAGCAGGCTCAGGACATTGAGTTCTCGTCCCCCAAGTGAGGCCCATGCGACCAGGGCGACAGGATTGCACACCTGCCAGGCTGCTTCTGTTGATTTGTTTCAAGGACTCGAGGGAGATGACCGCATGGACGCTATAGTACGCGTAGTATGACTGGTGAGAGCCGTTGCGAGCGGCAGACGGCTGCCAGTCAAGCGGAGAATGGTATTGTCCTGGAGTCGGAGGGGGTGGAATTGGGGGGGGTGGACATGATCCCAGTAGCGTGCTCTTGAGCCGAAGAGAGAGTCAAATCTTGTTTTCTAGCAGCCTTGGCCCTCTCGGCCGTCCACTGACGAGTGTTGGCCCCAGAGGGTAAAGGGCTAAAGGGTGGGAAACAAGGTTGCGGGTACCTGGGCCGTTGGAAGACAAAGTTGCTGACTGAAAGATTCGGTGGGTACCCAATAACACCGAAAACAGCCCCAGCTCATTGGCCAGCTAGCGCATCCGATCTTGGTCTCCGGTAGAGGAGAATCGTGGCGTGCCCCGTCGGCTCTTGACTCGGCCTGCTTTGGGATGTCGAGAGACCCACTCCTCTTGTCTGGACCGCCCTTGTCACTAGGTACCTGGGACATGCTTGGCCAGGATGCCTGGGCGTTTCTCTCACAACGGGAACCCCATCACCCCCTCCATTTTAATTTGTTTCCCTCCCATCAGCGTGGCCAGCATGTGGGAGACGGATGAGTATAAAGAAGCCTGTCCCACGATTCCCTGGTCTGGAGTCTTTCCCCTGATCTGATCTTCACATTTCGGCAAGCCGTTGTGGATTTACCTTCCTTCTTACGGAATACACACACTCCTTCTAGCCATAGGCTATTCACTCTTTGCAACGCGCAATATCAAACCAATTAGACAAACTCAAGTCCCGGGCGACTTTTGACTCCGATCTCCACGATCAACACTGCGCAGACATCAGGAAGCCTTCGAAAGGAATTCCCATCTAGCACATCTCTTCTGGAAACTGCTCCGGTCTACTTCTGACTATATACACCTATCCACTTCGGCCCATAGATATATCGACATCAGTCACAATGCAGTACAGTACTCTCGCACTCCTTGCCTCCGCCACTCTGGCCGGTGCTGTCAACCAGATCACCTTCGCGTCCATGGACGAGACCGACCGCACCGTCTACTTCACCCCCAACTCGGGCCTGGCTTCGATTGAGTCCACCGATGTCCCCGCTGGCCAGAACGTCACTGTCACCATCCCCGATTCTTGGATTGGCAACTACTACGCCGTCACCGCCGGCTCTGAGAACTCGCCTGGCATGCTTGGCGAGGTCAACTTCAACAGCTGGGGTGGCTTGACCTACTTTGACGTGTCGGCCATTGTCAACGAGAACGACCACAGCGGCGTCTACATGATGTACCCGGCCGACACCGAGTCCCCCGTGTCCGGCTGCACAACCTTCCTGTGCGACACACTTTACCGCCTGCCCGATGACGTCCAGACCAAGGCCACGACAAGCACCCACCTGATCACCACCCTGGGCGCTGGCAACCAAGTCGTGTACAAGGCTGCCCTGGCCACTCGGGATCTTGAGCAGCACGTCTACCCCCGTGCTGCCGTCACCGACGCCAACTGGACCCCCGCTCGCCTGCACTCGCGCCAGTTCAGGATCTAAGCTCGAGGTCGACCACACCCAGGGGGACGAGAAAGGCAGGATGGCGGTGGAGGTGAAACAGCGCGCTCTGGAGGCGCAGCTTTCCAACGAAGCTACGATCAACCACAATATCTAACATTCAATCACACACCACAAGACCTAAGCCAAGGGTCTTGTGTGTTATAGAGATACCCCGTTCCCCCAGCGCCTGCAAAGCAAGCAGCTACAGGAAGGAGGAGTTTTGGGCCATGAGGGTCGCGTGCCAGCGATGTTGGCTTTTGGTCTTTTCCGCGAGGATGATAGAAAAGGGGTGACGGTTCTACGATTGACGAGTATAGACAAACTCACGGACCTGGAGCTGTATCTACCTGCACCTCGAGTGGTACAGCTCCAGGACAACCGGCACTCGTTTCAACAAATCTTATCACTTCACTACACTCATTACCAAGCTCAGACGAGCTTTTGAACCTTATTCAAAGCTTCGATACTTGTACATAAAATCTAGTACGAAACATCCAATTTGAATCTTTTGATGACATGAACAGATTTCACGTGAAATAGTGACAAGTTGTCAAGCGTGGTCTGTCGACCGTGTTCTCACCGGCCTTGGTTTGGCCCCTTGGCATGGTTGGGGGCTGTCGTTCGTAAGAGGTGGGTCCGGCCGTGAATTGCAGTCCTCATCACCAACAGGCGTCAGCGCCCCATCTTGGGCGGTGATTCCGCACGCGTCATGGCGCCTGTGGCTGACGCTCTCCTTCATCACCGAAGCTGAGGGGCGGGGGCACCCCATGTGCCAAATGAAAGTGACAGCCGAGGCGAGCTGAACTGTGAGCACTTTCTTTTTTGTCTTGCTCGTTGCGTGGTAAAGACTGCTTCTTTTTTCGTTGAAGAAGAATCCCGTGTCGGAAATAGCAGACTTAGAATTTCGCCCCTCTCATTGTGTCTCAGCCGCATGCACGCACTAGTTCTGTGCTATTCATACTATATTGCTACATCTGCTGTACAGTAATGCTGATCACAAGAAGAAGGTGCTTTATTTCTGGAACCGACAACCCGAGGACGTGGTAGTCTAGCAACTCTTGTCTCGTCATATCCCGCGATCGATCGTCGTCGCTTGGCCGCGTAGGGCTCTGGGCTCCCCTAGGCTGAGGACAGCTAGCCCGGAAGAAAAAAGAAGAAGGGAATCGCTCGCGTGCCTGGCTCGCTTGCCTTCGCTTGCGTTCGCTTGCCCGTCAGCGTGGTGCGCGCGACGCAACATCACTCCATCGTCGGCCGGTAATTTGGATCCTTCCCGGCCCTCGGCTGGGGCTGGGGCTGGGCGGCGGGCGGGCGGGGGCCTGGGCAGGCCTTGACAGGGCCACCCACCCACTGCCATTCTCTCTGTTGGGGGGCGCCCGCCAACCAGCCCGCCAAGACGGGAGGCAAGGGAAGGGGGGCTAAACTAACTAACTGACATTGTCCATTTGGCCCACGTTCGTCCCAAAATTAGAGGCGCTGTTTTGGAGATCACTTTGGGGAGATTAACGACATGAGATGAACTGAACGGCTGTGCCTGTGCTGTTTTCGGGGTGATACTTTTTTCGCCATTTTCGTGTCGCCCAGGGACCCACCGCCACCAGCAATGAAGACGACAACGTCGGCTGCAGGAGCCAACACTTGGCTACCTGGTGTTCCAAGGGGCCAGGATGTGGAGCAGGATGGACCAACTGTATTTTGCCCCTGATCCAACAAACACGTCGGCACGATAGAAGGGCACGGCAGCGGAACCTTTGCGGCAGTGCACGCATCACCGCGGCAAAACCGGCCGAGAATAGCAAGCTCTAGCGCACAACAACAAAGCCGAAGGGACGGCACTGCAGGAATTGCAATCCCATTCTCATAATGCGCAATGCTGGGTCGTGGCCTGTCTGTTGCGAGGCAACCGACTAATCGACCAAATCAAAGCAACCAAGCCAGAAGGAGGGAGGCCGAACTCCGCATGAAGTCGCCCGTTTCCGCGCCGGTCTAGCTGCGAAATGCCGCTAAGAAATGCGCAGGACTAATAATAATGAGCAGAGAACAGGGGGATGAGGATCTTCAACCTGCGAGTGCCGCCGGCCAAACAGAGTCAAGGAAAGCCAAAGGAAAGGAAAAGGGGAAACGGCCTCCTTCGGGGTCCCTCGTCTGACGTTGGCTGCTGACGCAGTCAGATCCTAGGTTACGCCACCTGACTGGTTCGCAGGGCAGTCCGTGGCGCCGACGCGGCAATGCGGTCAGCCGCCTGCTTTGTACTGTATACAATGTGTGTGGGTGTATCAAGTCTATGTTTCCTTATCTCACCCAACCCACTCTCACAGCCCATCTATGGAGGTAAACGTGGACGATCTCCCGAGGCGAGGGAAGCCCCCGTGGGGGAAATGAGTGATCCTGTGGCCTCGCGGGCGAGCGTCTCACTGTCGTCCCAAAGACAAGACGAAAACTAGACGGTTCAATCTCCAGAAGGGGGTATCATTTCCGCTGCGCGGGCACCGCTCTTCACAGCCCCAGTCTCTCTCCGTGTCGCTGCCCGAGGTGTGTCTGTCTAAGGCTGAGAGAAGCCACGCCGGGAACGAGCATATAGTAGACACATCACCAGAGAAGCCAGCCGGGGAGAGGGTGCCAGAGCAAGACAAGGCGAGACAGCCAGCCAAGGCAGGCCAAGCCGTCCGACATGCTGGGAATATCCGAACCCAGCTCAGCCACGGTGACACGGCGCCGGCAGTGCTGCGGTGCCTCGTCGCGCCCGCCTGCCCGGGCATGGGACGCAGCCAAGCACCCCAAGGAGAGGGAGGGAGGAAGTGCGAGGGTCACACCCGCATAGGTACTCCTATACACATACACGTTCATCGTCGCACAGGTCTCGGGCAACCTTGTTCTTTCTTGTTCGTGCTTGTACCGCGTGGTGTTGAAACCGAATGGCTTCAAGCCAGGTGTCTCCCTCCCCCTCTCTGTGCGGGAAGGACCGCGTTTCTGGTGGCGTGCATGCATGCGCCCAGTGGTTTCGAGGGTTCACGAGCCCGGGAGGGGTATCGTACGGACCTGCTCTTCCATCAGATTTCATGCTGGGCAAGTCGAGCCGCGAGGCAGCTGGTGGGCAGGCTGGCTGGCAGGCCGGTTCTGCTGCCGTGCTCTGTCTATGAGACAAGCGCACACGGCGCCGACAATGGGTCCCTGTCCCTCGTGGCGGTGGCGGGTCGTGATGCTACGGTGTCACAGGCCCTAGGTGTGTTTGTTAGTCGGTCAGAAATAGGTTCTGTGATTGCTCACAAACTCTGGGCTGTTGTCGCAGGCAGCGTATTCCGACAGGCCCAAGAGGCGAATAGATGCTCAGGAAGTGATGATGTGTGATCGGGGCCCGCTGTGCAGAGAACCCGATAATAGTATATTGTTCCACCAGGTGTGACGCGCTCATGCTACTTATCTTACGGGTGGTCCGCTTCCTCCTACCACCAGCACCGGACGCCATGCGCCACAATTACTGAGAGGGTGTAGCACCGTCGAATACCGCTTGCGCAGGCTTCTTCTCCTCACTGCCACGTCCTGTGTCTTTGGCCTCTGACGTGTCTTCCACCGCAGCCTTGTCCTCGCTCTTGGTCTCAGTCGGAGGCGGGGAGGCGCTCTTGACCTGTTTCGAGTTGATGATACCCACCAAGTAGTCGCCCGTGTCCCCGAAGCCGTCGATGTGTTCTAGCTTCGCCTTGAAGAGTTTCATGTCGCGCAGCATGCTAAGTCTCATGTTAGTGGTGTCTCGTATGTCATAAGTGTTCGAGAAGCACGTACCTGTCCCGACCAGCCTCGGTCTTTGGGTCCGCCTCCTGGAACGCAGACCCGAATTGCTCCTTGAAGCTGGCGAAGACGGGAATCATGATCATGCGCACGGTGTCTTCCGACAGGTGCTTGACAAGGTTGCGGTGCAAAAGTGACGTTTCCTTGACAAGCGTCTCGATATATGGGTGTGGGCTTTTCTCATCCTTGTCCCACTCGATCGCCTTCGCGGTTTTGGCGTGTGCCCCAGCTCTCCCGCTCATGATCTCCACAAGCTTGTCGAAAATGGTTTGCATATGCTCTTGGTAGTCCCGTTTAACCTTGTCAAAGTCTGCCATTAAAGCAGCTCCGCCCGAGCCGCCGTGCCGTCGGATGAATTCGCGAACATAGGGTATCAATGTGGCTATGAATGACAGTGCTTGAGAGGACGAGGCCAGATGTCGAGTGGTGATGTTCTTCAGGCCGGCGGATTTTGTAGCACCGGCTCCGAGGATTAGCTGCTTACAGCGCGAGTCGAAAAACTGGAGGTACTTCACGAGAGACTTTGCGACGTCTGATGTGATGGATGGAATGCCGACGATTAAGTGCAGGTAGTTCGACATGCCCTCCAAGCAGTATACGGCAGAGTTTGGCAGTACAAAAGCCTGCGAATCGATGACGGCCTTGGACTTTCCTGATCCGTTGCTCTGGGATGGATTCTCAACGCCATTAACCTCCTCATCCCCATCAGGATATGGAATCCAGACCTGTGTGCCAAGAGTCCAGTCGTTTGGATCGCTCGTACTGCATTCCAGGATCCGGCTGAGCTGAGCGTTGTGCTTGTCGGTAAAATCGATCGCGCCCCACTGATCAGATTCCATGCCCTGAGCGAGCTTTTGCTGCTCACGGTCTCCATTGCTTGCGACAAATCTTTTGATGTGGTCGTTGACCTCGTCTTTCAGTTGTGTGCCTCCTCTCCCAGATATTGACTCGCATTCGTTGGCAAAATGCAGGTTAAGGGTGAAATATCGGAGGAACCAGACCAGCTCCAGATGTGTGCTCTGCTCGGATCGTACACGTAGCACTCTCACAACCTTGTCTTGAGCTATGTCGATGCAATTCCCGAGGAGCGACGATAAGTCCATGACCTTGTGAATCTCCTCTTGGGCCTCGAGCCCTGCGACGGACTGCCGTCTCGCCCCCGGGCTCAAGGGCGGTGATTTAAGGGGTGGCGACTTGAGACCGGATGGGATCGACCCATCTTCAATGGATGCTGCAACGTCCAGCATCACCTTGACCTGTATCGACGCTCTCCTCAGAGTTTCAGTTACACTGACGTAAATCTTCACCAACAATTCCTCTGCGTCACCAGGGTCCATGGCGCGCAGATTTCGTGCGAGGATGGATGACTTCTCCCTCTGGGAGAGATGCCGCCCGCCAGTGGCAGTTGAAGCAGACATCATGGACGCGTTGTCGTCGTCGTTCGAGCTGGGCAGGCCTTGCTTCACAAGACTTTTGATCTCCTTAATCACGGATTCCCTGTATGCCGTGACGGCGACGCCGATCTGTTTTGCCCTGTACAGACCTGCCAAGCTTTCAATAAGTTTTGTCCGTACTTCGTCCGTGGAGCCCAGATATGATGGGAACGCCGATGCCTCGCGAGTCCGGCCGCCCCTAGCTCGCATGGACGCAGTGTGCCAGCGCGTGAGAACCTCCTGGTTAGACACTTCCCCAACATGACGTCGAAGATCTGCCATGAGGCTTGTCACGAATTTCGTCTCGTAAGCCTTGCCGATCCGTGATCGCAAGGTATACACGTCGTCGCTGACACCCTGGAGCGCATTGGCACTTCGTAGGTCGATAAGCTGGACATCCCGTAATGCCGGGACTGGAGGCCTATACTCATCCTCCTCGCCCGCTATTAGTCTCTCGAGCGAGTCAATGCTGTCAAGGGCAGCATCAACGTTTCCTTCATCAACCAGCGACTCGCACTTCACCAGCTGACTCAATATCTCCTTAAGTTGCAGAACAGCATGGTGTAGTTGCTGAACATTCTCACGTCGCCGTTGCTGCTGAATTGTGTTGAGCCCAGTGAGCACTACCTCCTCGTCCAGAGCCTCTAGTTCTTGCCTGAGCGTCTTGATCTTGTCCACAGATTCTGCTGCCTCTGTATGGAGTTCCCTCAAGGAGCCCAAAGCACTGAAGAATGTGGTCGAAGCCGTAGAAATTGAAGATATGAGGTGCATCTCAATGGTGTCCATGTACCACGACAACTTTTCCTGCAGGATCGCATTTGTTGACAAGGTCTTCCGAGGCGCTGGCGCATCCCCGTTTGAGTTCTTGTCCTCCTTGCGCACCACCTCCGACCTCTCGCTCACAACATCGAATGTCCTGGGGTTCTCCAGGTGGAAGTCTTCTTCGAAGTAGACCAGCGGGATTGTGGAGAGTGGTGGTGGACCCTGCGCGGATTTCCTAGCATAACTCGAACTGGACCTTCGCACAGGGCTCGGCGCTTCCACATTTGTCCAAGACGATATTGAGGACACAGATGCTTTTCGAGACCCTTGTGGCCGCCTGCCCGGGCGCAGTCGGTTGTCCTCGAAGGGCTCCATGAGCTCATCTGGTTTCCCACGGCTGTTTCGATGCAACGTGTCCTCCTCCTCACTCGCCTTGACCTGTTTTAGCTGCGTGTAGAGGGCGCCGACCTGCTTGAGGTATGGTTGGAACTCGGCAGGGTTTACTTTCTGGATGTTGGTCAGGGTCACCGGAGGTATGTCTCTGATTGTCGGTGGCCTGTGGGCACTTGATGCCGGAGCGGACGTGTGGGGAACGAGGCCGGTTCGGACGATGGGTGGTTGCAGGAGCGTAGATATTGCTGTACGAATAGTTAGCGACGCCGGCACACAGACACACAGGCACGCTTGCTTGAGGCCTCATCAGGGGGAGTAAAGGACACAAACCATTCTGTCCTGCTTCCAGCATGGTGTTGCTACTGCTCCAGCTGCCCTGGTCCAATGCGCCGCCGACCGAGTGCAAGGAGCTCGCGGTCGAGCCTCGCCTGGTGCTGACAGAGCCATGCCTTCCACTATGGAACGGGAAGTCTGTCCGATGGGTGAGCGGAGACGTGGGCGAAGCAAGGCTGTCGATAGACTTTCGAGCGGCAGGATTCGAATACATGATGGCCGCGAATCAGCGAGAGGATGCGACAGAACACGGGTTGACGACACGGCCCCTGAGAACGGCAACAGGGAGACCGGCGCTGCTATCAATGGATCGATAACGGCGTTGCTACCGAGGAATCATCGCTGGGCCGGGTGCGCTGCACATGAGGATTATGGACTTTGGATTCACTAGGACTCTGTGGCTGGCCGATATATGACAGAAAAGAAGCACACGAAAGCAATGCGGGAGAGAGAGGAGCGGTTGCGCATTCCCTCCTTGGACCGGGGATGTTGAAGCTCAAGACGAGGACGGGATCGTCTCCCACCCAGAAGAACAGCTAAACCCGAACAGAAGGCTCAATCCCCAGAAAGACAAGTGACAAGTCGCTGTGTGGCGCAGCTGGTGATGTACCCCTGTACTCCCGTACCCCTGTACATGCTGTGGCGCATGGAAAGATCACTTTACGCCAGTGGCAGGGATCTCGCGTTTTCATACGCGAAAGGCGCGTCTTGAAGCGCGTAAAGTGGTTTATCGGTCCCTCTCTTGACAATTTGTTCGGCTTCTCCCCCTCCATACATGCCAACCCACTGCAACTCCAGACTTCGCCTTCTGGTACGTTGACGATTCTTTCGCATCGCATTGCCTTCAGACTTCATCATGGATCGCGGGTCTGTACATACCCTTCACGTCTTCCCCCAGGAGGAAGGGGAGGACACCAACCTCCAGGTTCAGAAGCAGCTCGAGACCTTCATCCTTGAATTCAGGCTCGACAACGTCTTCGTCTACAGGTAGGCGCAATCCTTGGGAACGTAACACACACCCACAACGCTTTCTGACTACTATGCAGAGACCAGTTGCGCGAGAATGCGCTCCTTCAAAAATACTACTGCGACGTCAACATTGGCGACCTGATCAAATATAACGAGGAGTTGGCGCATCGATTGGTCACAGAGCCAGCAGAGATAATACCATTGGTTTGTTCCACCTTCTCTACATCCCCATGTTGAATGATATCTCTGACGACAGGATTCTTCTCACAGTTTGAGAATGCGCTGCGCAAATGTACGCAAAGAATCGTCTTCCCTCAAGAAGCAAAGATCAGCCTCCCGCCGCACCAACTTCTACTGCACTCCAACGCCGAAGATGTGTCCATCCGAAACCTGGACTCCCTCACGATATCTCGACTTGTGCGGGTGCCCGGAATTGTCATCGGTGCCTCCGTCATGTCATCCAAGGCGACTGAGCTGCACCTCTCCTGCCGGAACTGCGGCCACACCAAGCTCATAGACATCGATGGTGGCTTCTCGGGCGTGACTCTTCCCAGGAGATGCGACAGGCAGAGGCAAAAGGGCGATCCAACGGACCCGTGTCCCCTCGACCCCTACTTCGTCGTCCACGAGAACTCAAAGTTCGTCGACCAACAAGTCATCAAGCTGCAGGAGGCGCCCGACCAGGTGCCTGTCGGAGAGCTGCCACGGCATGTGCTCATCTCTGCTGATCGATACTTGACCAACCGCGTTGTACCCGGATCAAGATGTACAGTGATGGGCATCTTCTCCATCTACCAGAACAAGGGCAGCAAGAACTCATCCACAGGCGGCGCCGTTGCCATCCGCACACCATATCTCCGAGCCACCGGAATCCAAACAGATATTGACCAGACCGCAAAGGGCCATTCCATTTTCTCCGAAGAGGAGGAGCAGGAGTTTCTGGAGCTCAGCAGGAGGCCGGATCTGTACCAGGTCATGGCGAGGTGCATCGCACCATCCATCTACGGAAACGAAGACATCAAGAAGGCAATTCTATGCCTGCTTTGTGGTGGCTCGAAAAAGATCCTACCTGATGGAATGAAGCTCAGAGGTGACATCAATGTCCTCCTTCTTGGTGACCCGGGTACCGCGAAATCACAACTGCTGAAGTTCGTCGAGAAGGCTGCTCCTATCTGTATTTACACCTCAGGAAAGGGCTCGTCGGCAGCCGGTCTGACTGCCTCCGTGCAGCGAGACCAGTCCACTAGGGAGTTCTACCTGGAGGGCGGTGCCATGGTGCTTGCGGACGGCGGCGTCGTGTGTATCGACGAGTTCGACAAGATGCGTGACGAAGACAGAGTTGCTATCCACGAAGCCATGGAGCAGCAGACCATCTCGATCGCCAAGGCAGGCATCACCACCATCCTGAACGCGCGGACTTCTGTCCTGGCAGCTGCCAATCCCATCTTTGGCCGCTACGACGACATGAAGACACCCGGCGAGAACATCGACTTCCAAACGACTATCCTTTCCCGTTTCGACATGATCTTCATCGTCAAGGATGCGCACGAGCGCGGCCGTGACGAGAGGATCGCAAAGCACGTCATGGGCATCCACAAGGGCAGCACCTCCGCCGAGGCAGAAGTCGAGTCTGAGATCCCCGTGGAGCTGATGAAGCGGTACCTGAGCTACTGCAAATCGTAAGTCGCACCCGTCACCACCACCAAGGTGCACCACCGTCCCGCCCAAAACCCACCAAAGCTAACCAAGTCAAACAGACGCTGCGCGCCCCGCCTCAGCCCAGAGGCGGCCGAGAAACTGTCGTCGCACTTCGTGCAGATCCGCAAGCAGGTGCACGCGTCGGAGCTCGAGGCCAACACGCGGTCGTCGATCCCGATCACGGTGCGGCAGCTGGAGGCGATCGTGCGCATCAGCGAGTCGCTGGCGAAGCTGACGCTGTCGCCCGTGGCGACCGAGTCCCACGTGGACGAGGCGATCCGCCTGTTCCTGTGCTCGACCATGGACGCCGTCAACCAGGGCGGCGCGAACCAGGGCGGGCGCGAGCTCGGCGAGGAGGTCGCGCGCGTCGAGGCCGAGCTCAAGCGCCGCCTGCCCATCGGCTGGAGCACCAGCCTCGCCACCCTCCGCAGGGAGATGGTCGAGGGCAAGGGATTCAGCGAGCAGGCGCTCAACCGCACGCTCATGATCATGCAGAGGCGGGACACCATCATGTTCCGGAACCAGGGCGCGCAGGTCTACAGGAACGGGGCTTGATGTGTTTGTGTGTGTGCGTGTGTACGTTTCTTTATGGATGGGAACGAGGTGGGTTGATCCGTCAAGAGGCAGGCGTGAGAAGAGCGCGGGTGGATGTGGTGTGGTGTACAGGCGTTGGGATATCCAAGGTTGGTAAACTTAGTGTAGTGCATTCTATGGGCTGTTGCGTGATGGTTTATTATCTACGGTAATGGCATTGTACGGTTTGATGACACGTAGTATTGTTTTGTTCTGGTCTTTGCTCTGATTGTCTCGGTTGATCAACTGCGCATGCCCAAGGGAAGTCATCAATCGTCAGTTACCCTGAAATCAATTCTTAGTCTACATAACACGAATGTTTACGAGTTCAAACAGGCGGATTCCGGTGCCCCCTCAAATGTAGGAAATCGTGTTGTCGAAGCGGATGATGCCGTCTACACCCAGCGCAGCTTCGCTACCTGCCACACAAGGCCCGCGGGCGAAAATCTACAATTTCTTGTTAGTAATAGAAAAGCAATCGGTCGTTCGGTAATGACACTCACCTCTCCTTCGGCCTTGTCATCCGTAACCTTGTGATCATCCGAGTCCCGCAGAATTATCTCCGTGCACGTTAGAGGGGGTCCGAAGTGCGAGTACTTGTCCTCGAAGACCCGGTAGTCGTAGAACTGCGTCTGCGCCACGGCGCCGGCCACCTTGGGCGCGCTCAGTGCGTAGATGACTCTCGCGCCTAGGAAGATGCGCAGGTCGGACAGCACGGCGGATGACAGCGGCGGGGTGCCCGTGCCGGCGCGCTCGGCAGTATACAACAGACGGAGCTTGCCCGGGGTACGGCCGACGGCCGGCCGCAGGCTGTCGTTGAGGCTCGTCAGCAGCGACGCGGCGGGCATGACGCCGTTCTGGGCGAGGCTGCGGGTCTGCAGCCAGTGGATCTTGCTGGCGAGGAAGGAGCTGACGTTGCGGGTGGCCTCGGCGTGCGTCTTGAGGAGAGTGTTGGGGGATGCGACGACGATGGTGGGGGAGATTCCGCGGGTGGCGAGGGTGAGGTCCATCTCGTCGCTGGCTGAGGAGTTGAAAGCCACCGAGGCATTGGAGAAGAGAGCAGTCATGGTGAGGACGAGGGTGTACGTGTTGGTCAGGGCGTCTGCGGGGAGGAACAGGTCCGAGGGGGTCATGCGCTGGGACTGTGGAACGGCAAAGAGCTGCCCGGCGATGGCAGATACGAAGTTGGCGCTTGTGAAGCGGACCATCTCCTCCTGAACGCCCGGCTTGGACTGCCAGAAGATGGTGATATCCCGGGGCTCGGACTGGCCCTGGGCGGGTAGGACTTCGGTGCCGGCATCCACGGGGCTGTCTTGTACGATATCCTGCCAGGTCGAGACATTGATGCTGCCTCCCATGCCCTTGGGCACCTCGGTCCAGTCCAAATGTCTGTTTCCCTCATCGACCACCCAGATGACCTGTCGCAGGGACGGATAGTTCTTGACCACGAGGTCCAAGGGGAACGAGCCAGGCAGGGCAACGACAGTGTCGGCGGCAGATCGCCGCAACATCGAGATTACTGCCTCGTCTGACTGATCGAAAGGAATGAGGATCGCAGTCAGGTTGTAGAAGGAGCATGCGAAAAGGCTCGCGAGGGACTCGACCGAGTTGGGGAGGTAGATGGCGACGCGAGCGCCGCCTTGGTCGTGAATGTGGTTTCCGATGAGGTTGATCTGACGGGTCACGTCGTCTGTGCATATTAGCCGCTGAGGAAAAGTACTCGGGGAAGCCTAGCACGCATACCAAGCTTGTGCTCCAAGACCTTCTCGGCGCCCAAGACAGTCAAGATCTTGCCCTTGCCAACTGGTTTGCCCTCCTGGGATGTGCCGCTGACGGCCTGCCGCCAGACATCCCTGAGGTCACCATCCCGTCCCCGGGACCATTTGGAGGCACCGGGCTCCTTGACATTCAGACCGGCGTTCAAGGGCATTCCATGCGGGGCGGAGTGTGAGCGGTAGATGGAGGATTCGCCTGGGTGTCGCACCGGCGAGGCTTGGGCTTGGCGGGCAAGCAGCAGAGGATGGGTGTCGGGGTCGCGGCGCGTAAACAGCTGGTAGGTGAGGTACATGACGAGGAAGGTGGTGATGGCGGTCGACCAGGCGTTCCATTGCGAGAACAGGCCGGTGACGCCCTCGTCGAACTGCCACATCGCCCTCTCGTATAATCCCATGTTGAGCAGATGGGCCGGCGGCTCCGACGGGCGCAGATGGTGAGGTTCGGGTCGGTTGTAGATGCGCAATTGCTGAGAGGTTCAGATCATTTGGATCGTGGGCAGTGATTCCCTTCTGAGCCGTGTTGATGACGGGTGACAGACACGATCCAGTGCTGTCGGGTTGATATAGCTTTGGGGGGCTTGCCTGACCGTCAGCCAAATACGTAGTTGGTTGCAGGAGGGCGTCAGCTACATCGAGTCTAATCCTGGAAGCCTCGGGGGGCTGAGCTGTCACTCGGTAGTGGGGCTAGGTACGTGTGTACCTACAGTAGTACTGAGCTCCATCGGCCTGGGGTCCAGCATAGACTCCGAGCGCAGAACGGGCAGAACGGGCTAGCGGCTGATGCCGAGATCTAAGAGGTTGGCGACAGGGATGTCGTCGCCTGGGAACCCGCGCTTTGTTTTCATCCACCAACTTAGGCAGGCCGCGATTTAAGCCCCTTCTCCTGCCTTCCCTTTCTCGACATCACCCACCCAGCGCCAAAGACGACGACAACCACCACACCCCCGCGGGCTTGCCTCGGCATCCCCACTCCCCCGAGATCCTACTAACCACAGAAGCTTCATCCACCGAGAATCTCGTTGTGCCCTCCCTCGCCGGCGCACTTCTGACGTCCCGTGGCACAGCTGCGTCGACATCACCAACAGCGCCATCGCCCCTGCCACGCAGGACGAACCGCCACTCGCAATGTCTTCCACAACAGCCCTTGCGCTGAATAAGACACGAAGTACCAGAGCTCTCTCAACACCGTCCAAGGCCTCCCCAGCTCCAGCGGTCGACTCTCCAGGCAGCTGGCAGCATCCGCGCATCAAAGAGATCACTCGCCGCCAACAAGCAACAACCTTCGGCAGTGACAATGTCAAGACTATTGTCTACAACCTTGCCGCTGTCATCATCATCCATTTGATACGCTTGGCCGCCGCCGAGTACGGCCAAACGCCGCTGTAAGCTCGACCCGTCCTTGTGCGCAGGATCTTCTTGAAGCTAACGCGCAACTTCAGTTCAGGCGAGGCGAAAGAGCAAGTCCGCTGGACCGTCCTGTTTATCCAGATGCTTCCTCTCTTGAACATCGGCCGCGCCTGTCTCCCGATCCTACGGTCGAAAGACGACCTCTCCGACATTGCCTTGACACCGGCCCAGCGTGCGCTTCTTGGTCTGCCCCCGAGTTCAGCTCCGCCCACACCGAACTCGGTCTACAGCACGCCCCCGCGATACACCCGCACACCTTCGATAAATGGATCCGTCGGAAAGCCGAGTCCGGCAAGTTCGCCTCTGTCTGCAAATGGTAGCCCCGCCTCTGCGACGCGGCTCAACGGGTCTCCATACTCTCCCGCGGCAAGCCCACTGCTCCAGAAGGCCGTGGGATACAGTGGAGGACGGCGATCGTCGTATGGGTCTCCGAGCCCCTTCAACGCGAGCACGAGCTCTTTCAACCTCAGCACTGCGTCTAGCCTTTTCTCAGAACCACCTCCGACTCCCAGCCCGATCGGCGGGAAGAGGACAAGTGTTGGCCTGAACAACAAGTGGCTGTACGATAGGAGTCGTCGATCCTCAGGCAACGTCTGGTCGTAGGATGGCATAAGCGAACGTATGGGATGGATGCACAGAGACGGAGTATAGCCGACAAAGAAGCATGGCATGTCTAGTTCGTGACCGGTGTCTGGGCCCGCCCGTCTGGTCTTTGTGAAGAGCAGACCGGATGGGGCATGTAGAGGCAGAGAAAGCAGGCACATTCAGAATAGGCGCGGGACACAGGGTCTCGAATCTGCGATACCAAGGGCTCTGCTCTTGCAGCTTCAGAGAGCGGCGCCTGGCAACATTGCCAAATCTGCATCATGTAACTTGGGATACCACCGTACGTAAATAACCAACAAAACTTGCTCATCACCAAGTGAGCACCAAGGAAACAGAGACTACAAGCAGTAGGAAGCATCTGAGTCTTCATTCTCACCGGGCGTGATGAGCCAGGGTCTAGTTGGTATAGGCAGGCCCTTGGTTTCGGCAATGGAAAGGCTGTTCGATAAGAACAGGATGTACCAATTGAAATCACCGCAAATGCAAATCGCGAAAATGCCATGATCGCTTTGTGGAAATAGAGATGCCTAGGTACATGGGTACCTGGGTGGATAGATATACGTACTTAGGTACGCCAGGGCAATCGAGGCGAAAGGGTTAGGTGGCCCGAGTGCAGCCATTATTAGGAGAGTGATATCACTGCCGCTCGCCGGCCTGCCCAGTTGCCGGCCTCAAGAACCCCCAAAGCATCACCGTCCAAACCTACCCGCCCTCCACCTGCGGCCCCTTCACCAGTGAATCCCTGCATATCCATCTCCCTCCTCGACCAGGACAAGAGCAGGCTTGAGACATGCTATCGGGTCGCCGCCAACATGGGTGCAAGCGACTCGAAGCTTGTCTTCAAAAAGGGCATCTTCAGGCTCAGTGGAGAGCGCAGCATCGCTGCTGACGATCCATACTGGACCTCTGTCCGTAGTCCATCCTGTTCCCCAAGCTCGGCCAGGCCGCCTTGTCGCTGACAGTCATCAACAGTTCTGGGAGCTCCCCGAATCCTCTGATGACGTTTTCAGCCTGTTTGCTGCCGCGGATATACGGCGCACGCGAGACCACGCGATCGAGAACCTCGAGACATTGATACTGGCCGTCACCTCGCGGCTCTTCAACCTGCGACACCATCCGTCCTTTCCCGACCCCGAGATTGCCCCCGAACGCGATGCCCTCAACTGCATCCGGGTTCTCACCAGGATTCTACCCTACATTTACGAGGCCGACAGCCTGCACGAGTGGGAGGACCGCTTCTTCTGGGGCATCCGGCGGAAGAAGACACGGGAGTCAGCAATAGCCAGCGAAGTGCTCTTCGACGACGACGAAGAGGAGGCGGCGAGGAGCAGACGGTCAGATGAATACGAGGAGGTCAGGCCCTTGGCGGAAGAGCTCATCGACACCCTTGTCGATCTGCTGTTCTTCTCCGACTTCACCGTCTCAAAGCAACAACACGGCAAGCCCAAGGTCACCTATGCGATATGGCAGAGTGGAGTCGGCTGCAACCAGACCGTTGCTACGACCAAGGAGTTTGAGAGCAACCGCATCGAAGTGTTGCGCCTGCTACTTGCCATCACCGGCCAGAGCCTGTACATGTCGGCCGCAGTGCTCCCACAAAATGGCACGAAAGCTCTGACGCACATCTGTACTTGCTCGGACAAGCAGGTTGTGTTGTCTCTTCTCTGCTCATTGCTGAATACTGTAAGGTTACCCGAGCTGAAATCGTTGCGTGTGGTTCTAACAATGTCCAGACCATGAAATACAACCCTGCCAGTTGGCGAGTACCGTACAATACGCTCGTCTTCAAGGACCCAAAGCAGATCCTTGTCACCTACTCCTTGCAACTACTTCTTGTCACGCTTCTGTATCCTGTTCCGGACAGAAATGGCGAGCCGCAAAAGAACTGGTTCCGTCACTTTCTCGGACGGATACACCGGCCGCAGGACTTCCAGTTCATCGTTGACGGCATGACGCGCATCCTGAACCAGCCTCTCCAGGCTAATGCTTCATATATCCCCGGGACCCAGTCGTCCATACGGTTTGCACCCGAAATGATAATGTTGTTCTGGGAGATAACGCAATGCAACAAGCGGTTCCGCTCCTTCATTGTCGACACCGAGAGGGCACACGATTTCACCATCCTCATTTTGTTCTACGCTCTCGAGTACAAGAGCGATGCTTCAAAGCAAGGGGTTGTGAGAATGTGTGCGTTCCTCCTCCAAACGTTGAGTGTGGAGAAGAACTTCGGCGTCAACCTCAACAAGCCGTTTGAAGCACAAGAAACCCTGCCTCCTGTGATCCGCATACAAGGCTTCAGGGGCAGCTATGCTGACTTCCTCATACAAGTGAGTCCACAAATTATTTGGAAGTGGACGCCTATCTCTAATGTCATTCAGTCCATCTACAACCTGATCACCACGAGCAATGGAAAGCTTACAGCCATCTACCCTGCTTTGTTGGCGATCATCAACAATATTGCTTACTACCTCGAGGGACTCAGTGTTGCGACAGGCGCAAAGATGATGCAGCTCTTCAATTCGATGTCTTCTCCCTCGTTCCTGTTGGCGAATGACACGAACCACGCCCTTCTACGATCGTTGCTTGAGTCCATGAACTCCATACTCGAGCACCAGTACAAGAGTGAGTTGAAGAGTGGCACAGTGTTACAGGGAATGCATCTAAAACACTTTACAGACAACCCCGAGTTCGTGGCGGCAGTCCTGCGAAACAGGAAACGTTTCGAGGCCCTTCGCAACTTTACCCTAGAAAGTGGTCAGGAAGAGATAGAGAGGCGCAATCGGCGGCGAAAGGATGCTCGAGCTTCCTCAGACATTGATTCCACCAGAAGTTCGGCTGAGAGCTTGAGGAGTCCAGTGACGGGCCATTCTCGGCCACCAACACTCAGCAACGTTCCCGAGGAGGACGGCACATTTACCATTGGCGATGACGAGGATGACAGTGACGAAGAGCGTCCCACGCCCTCGCAATCCGATCCAAGCGAAAACCCATCACGGGCGTCTTCGGTAGTATCGAACGTCGAGGACGCGGTCCCAACGCAGCTCCGGGGCATGTCAGAGAAGGCCAGGGGTAAGATGCCGGCCGGCATACAGAACTTCTCGAGGCAGAACAGCATGACCAGCCTCAGCGGGTACTCTATGTCTGGCCAGTCAATGACCGGCCAATTCGAGCCTACGCCGCAATGGATCGATAGCTGGCTCCCAGAACTGCCACTGCACACCATCCTGAGCGCGATCCCGCAGGTATCGGCCCTGGTGCCGCGGCAGGCGCTGATCGCGGACCACGCGTCGCCCGAGACGCTCCGCAAGATCAGCCAGGTGAAGCTGGTCGGGGTGGACCCGTCTCCGGTGCGGGTGCACTCGTTCGAGTGGTCGCCGCTGGCGCTGGGGTGGTACGAGTCCCTGATCTGGAGCTTCATCTTCAGCAGCGAGATGCAGATCTCCAAGGGCACGGTGGGCATCTGGAACGGCACGGGCCTCAAGCTGTTCCGGGTGCAGGAGACGGCGCCCGAGGGCCCGACGCTGACCAGCCCGCGCGGGGCCGTCGACGCGGTCGGCAGCAACATCGTCTCCAGGATCGGCGCCATGAACCTCCGGGGCCCCGCCCAGCAGGGCTACAGCCAGGTCGGCCAGGGCGCAGGTGGCAGCGGCAGCGGCGCCGCTGCGGGCGGCTCACCTAACCCGTCTGCGCGGAGTTAGGAACAGGGTGATGCTGGAGACAGACCAGGAGGACGACGACCGGTGTCTGCCTGTAGAGGGGGAGGGGGTGTCCCGGCGGGTTTTGGGTCGTACGCATAGCGATTGTATTACACATGCAGCTGTTTCGTTACGGGGGGCCACTATTTGGGGTCCTTGCAGTTGGTGAGAATGAAAGGGCGGGGGCTCTTTTAGTGAGCGGGTTCCTTTTTTCTCTGGGGACAGGGCGTATATAGAGCCTGTCCCCATATCTCCTCCCTCCCCTTCCCCCTCTTTTGTAAGAAAGGGATGGAATGACTGGCGTCTCGTACCTTTTGAGGCGCGCCGCTGCTCAACCACTTCTGGAGACCAGTTGTGATGCGAAGATCTGGAATATAATACGAGGACTACATTACTCTTGACATATACCTTTTTTGTGATGCGCTCGCTGGACCGCGATTGGCGGTGCTTGACCGACACGGCGGCTAAGAAGAGATGGTCTAGGCGCGCGCGGTGTGTCTGCTTCTCACATGCCAAGACGTCATGCCCATGCCTCTGCTGCAGCTGCGCGCGGTCCGCTGCCATTGGCCTGCTGGGAAGGCTTTTGGGGGTGCTGAGGTGACGCCTCGTGCACGCAGCTACCGAGTTGCCACTGGGGGAAGCCAGCCTCACGGTACAGAAGACGGTGGTGATGTGGAGCGACCATAAGCTTAGTACTCTGGGACCTTGATACCCACGGTTCAAATATACTAATGCGACGTGGACAGCAATCTGCCAATCAGGGCTGCCGGAACCCTGTCGCCGGCGCCTTGCGCCGGAGGGATCTCGTGGGGGACATTTTCGCCACTCCCCCGTGAGCCCGTGGCACATTGGGCTCCCATATGTGCGATGCGTGTGAGAGGGTGTGGTGGACAGACACACTGCGTGCGAGTCGTCGCATCATGGGAATGCATGTCTCGGGAGGCAGCCCACCAGAACTCTCTGTGTGTGTGTGTGTGTGTCTGTCTCTACACTATGTCTGAAATGCCGTGCAGAATTTTCGCCACTCTCACACGAGCAAGATCGTCTTCTTCTTTCTCTCCCCTTCCAAGTTTTCCGGTTTTGCGCTTGTGGTACACCGGCGTTCTCATTATAGAACCGGGCGGTTTCCTTGGAATCCTGGCCGCGGGAAGGACGGGGACCCTCGAGGATCACGTTCGGCAGGAGGCACCAGAAAGGGGTCGATCATTTCCGGAGTGTTGTTAGCGGGTACGCAGCACAGCCACGCCCGCGCCGTTCTCGAGTGAATATGCTGGTCTCAGTGTGCTCCCGGGTAGACACTTTGTATGGAAATAACGCCACATCTGCGACTGGGTGGGTTTCAAGCCACGTCGCCGGGATGATAGCTGCCCTGTTAATCTGGACCCTTGGATCTGACAGTCTGGTAGGCGCCTTTCCTGTTTTGACCGGGTCGTTGATGGGAAAGTTGAAGAGGCAGTGCGCGTGTTTATTATCCCATATTTCCTGCTTGCTATAGGTGTCGGCCAAAATTATTTTGCCATTTACAATCCTGTTTTCGCGTCGCATCATAGCACATGAATGATTTTCTTCTTCTTCTTCTTCCTCTGCAATTGAAAGAAACTCACGCTCGCTCTACACCAGGATTTGCATCTTGATTCCTGTTTCTGATCCTTGTGCCAAGAGTTGCCCGTGAGGTTGGATAATGTGTGTAGCATCGTGGTAGCAACATGGCCGATACTGAAGAGGCCCCGCCGGTGGCGTCGGGCGACGAGATCAAGCCCTACAAGATTCACGTGAGTCGCCTCCTCCAACGTGCATGTTCTCGTGCTGGGAATGGCAGCCTGCTGACGCCACCCGCAGGTTTCGAGCAGATATCTCGACCTGACGAAGCAGAAGCTGGAGCTGACTCGTCTTCCGCACGAGAGCACACAGCCTCCGTCCGAGGACTGGTGGGAGCCCAAGCCTCAGGTAGAGCCGCTCATTGACTTCTGGTGAGTCGCCCTGTTGGTCATCAGTTGAGTTGCTCAGGTTGTGGGAGGGATATGGATATGGGACGACTCGTCACGGGAGGATAGTATCCGGCGTCCGGACCGCGCTGACACAGCAGCAGGCTCGAGAAGTACTCGTGGCGCGAGCAGGAAGAGACGCTGAACAAGACTCCCCAGTTCCGCACCGCCATATCGACCCCATCCTCAGAGGCGCCCCTCCGGCTGCACTTCATCCACGCCCCCTCGCCTCACAGCCGTGCCCTGCCACTCTTGTTAGTCCCGCCTTTCCCCTTGTCCAACCTCGCCCTCGCGCACCTGGTGAAGCCCTTCACCGAGCCCGAGGATGCGTCCCAGGACCAGCCGTTCCACCTGGTCATCCCGGCCCTGCCCGGGCTCGGCTTCAGCGACCCCTTCCCGAACAACACGCCCGTGATCCCCGCGACGGCAGAGATGCTCAACACCCTCATGCTGCGCCTCGGCTACCAGCACTACCTGGTCAGCAACTCGGGCGCCGCGCAGTCGTCGCCCGCGAGGATCGACTGGAAGCTGGTCGAGAGCCTGTCGTCCGGCTACCCGGGAGCCTGCCTCGGCGCCCACCTCATCTCCCCGCCGCTGTGCTCGCCCAAGCTATCCGAGGCTCCCCTGGAGTGGGCCAAGTGGACCATCGCCAACGTGCTCAATGCGCCCATCCTGGGGTACAGCAAGGAGGACCTCTCTGCGCACAAGCAGGCGGCCGTGGCTCTGGCGCAGAAGAAGAAGGCGCTCACACCCTCCGAGTTCGGCTTGAACAATGTCGGGCTGAAGGAGCCAAACACACTTGCGTAAATAACTGCCTTTCCCGATCATTGGCCCACAGACAGCTGACACCGCCGCAGGTACGCAATGTGCGACTCCCCCACGGGGCTCCTCGTCTTCGCCCTCAAGGGCCTGCGCCTGCTCGCCCCGAGGCTGCCCTTCACGCCAGAGCAGATAATCACCTTCACCAATCTCGCGTGGCTGCCCGGCCCGGAATACGCCATGAGGTTCTGGGCACACTGTGCCACACATGACAGCGACGACAACAACGCAAGGAAAGAGGCGGCCAAGAAGCCAGCCACGAGGCCGAGGGTCGGCATCACAGTCTTCCTGGGCGAGGCGGAGACAGGAGGCGAGGGCGGGAGATCCGATACCGCGGCCCTCCCGGAAGCGAACGAAAGGACCGTCCAGGTGGAGGCGCCCACCAAGGTCGACGCGGGTGCCGGGTACGTGTGCCCGGCGTGGGCCAACGCGCACTACAGCGTGCTCTTCTCGCAGCGGGCGCACGGGGTGCCAGGCCTGCTGGCCTGGGAGAGGCCGCACGTCATCCTCACGGGCCTCAGGGGCCTCGCCGCCGAGGTGCTAAAGGCCGACGGGCGGCTCCGTGCCTCGCCGGCCGAGGGCGACACCGTCCCGCTGGAAGGCGTCGTGTCCCCCGGGGATGAGGCAGCTGGTGCAGGAGGTGAAGGTGGAGACGGCGGCGGACTCCAGCCTCCGCAGCGGCCGGTACTGGAGCAGGGCGACAGCTCCAGGACGCAGGTGGCTTCGCAGCCGCCGTCCAGCCCCAAGGGAAAGGAGCCCGAGATGGCGTCCCCCATCACGGCCGCCGCGGCGGACCAAGACCGGAACCCAGGGTCGCCCTGGGCGCCCGCGAGGGACGGGGAGGAGGAGGAACGGTCCATCAGGGAGGGGACGCCTGACACTGTCATCCTGGTGACGGCGCCAAAGGAGGACGAAGATGCAAGATGAGTCCCGGTACCTGCCTCTGGTTCATGACACACCAGAAGGATCAGGAAACTTGCACGATTTCATTTTTTGTTAGCGATACCATATTTCTTCGGCATACATACGGCATACAAGCAACAATTGACCATACGCATTTTCGGGGCGGAAGGGAAAAGGAGTATATGAGGGGGTAATTCGGGGCAACTGCCAATGGACAAAGGGAGAACAGTTCCGGGGACGTCATCATTCCCACGACCCGCGGGAGGAAGAAGGGGGGGAAGGACTCCTTCTCTCTGTAATGTTGATGCATAGCACACGCACATAGATCCGTCGAGTGGAGCATTACACGGCGTGACGAGGTGGAATTCGCATCGTTCCTGTCTGGACAGAGTGAATGGACAAATTTATCGGCGTTGAAATAAGAAAGGGAACCAGTTCATCCAGTGAGGGGTCCCGCCGGTCTGGTGGGGAGATAGAGATGTGCGCGCTGAACCTCGTCGTGGGTGGGAGATCCCGGCTTACAGGGGACGATCACCTACCCAATGGGCGAAGGGTAATGTCCTCGGTTTCAACTTTCAGCCCACCTGCGACGTGGTTTGAGCTTATTTTATCACAAAATATGTACGTCCGTACCAAATAAAACCCGTCAAGTAGCTATATCCTGGTAGGCTGTGGCAGCCTCATATAACAAACAGCAACTGCGGCCCCTTGGTGCACACGGGGAAATAGCCCTGTGGCCTGGGACTCGAAACTTCCCATGCCACACATGTCGTCCTTTTACGAGCTTGCTGAGATCGATGTCCTTTAGTGATGCCCATTAATGCCACACTTTCCTGTGGACTGGACTCTGGTGTGATGAGAGGTTCTCTTCAGTTAATGCATGACGGGAGAGCCTCGGAGACCTATGAGTGAGAAGGGTGCCGTGTAATCGCTCAAGGGATATTTTTCGTTCTGACATCTGACCACATTTCACTGTTCTGTCACTGCCGATATGGTCCGTATATACCATCGACCTGACAGTTGAAATTCATGTCATTTTTCGTGAGATCAGATCGAGGGCCCTAAACGATCAATGATGGGCAGCAGGTGGACGTCCCACCCGTACGTCAGGGCCCTCGCGCCCCCAGGCAGCAGTCATGTATGAGTGCTTACGTCCAGATGGAGAGCTAGGTAGGAAAGTGGCAGAGGAAGTTGTACAGAGTGGCTGTGCAGATCAGTTGGAGTAGACTTTGTGTAACCTCTTCCTGCCTGGATTTCTCATCGGTCAGAGCAACCAGGACCATCGCCATGCTCAAAGCAGAGACATAGCAAGCCTCCACCTTCTGACTCCCCTTCTTGGTTGCCCGATTTTCAACAGGGCAACACCCCAACCACTTGTCTACTACGCAAATGCCGACCACCATGGACCCTACAGACTGTCCAGCAGCACGGCCGCTGCGAGAACACACATATGCGCCCATCACCAGCCGCGGGATCACACGAGTCCTCATCCTCGACCCAGCGAGGAACACATCAGATGCCCTCTCCGGCACACTCTGCCCCCTAGAACTTCCGTCAGACTCGGCAGGGAAAACACCCAATGGACCTTCCCGAACCCAGAGACAGCCCTACGAAGCTCTTTCCTACGTCTGGGGCGATCCTACCGTCACAGAGACGATCAGGCTCGGCGGTGACTCCGTCTTACATCTAACATCCAGCATCGCCGATGCGCTCCGGCGCGTGCGCCTCCCCGGCAGGACTCGCGCGGTATGGGCGGACCAGATCTGCGTGAACCAGAAGGACAAGGCCGAGCGCAGCCAACAGGTCAAGCTGATGGGGTCCGTGTACCGCTGCGCGGAACGGGTTCTTGTCTGGCTGGGGAGGGACCCGGGAGGGAAGGCCGAGGAGGCGAGAAGGCTGATCGAGAGGCTGGATGAGTTGTTCAGCCATGATGGTGATGCTAACAGCGACGAGAGTGTTAACTTCAACGAGGTCCTGGACAAATTCCCAGCGATGCAGTGGAGGGCGCTGGCCAAGCTCAACTGGCTGGACTACGTGAGTCAGCCCCTCCTGTTATCAGCCGTGTCGTAGTCCTGTTCACAGTGTGGTCACTCGCAGTTCGGCCGTGTCTGGATCACGCAGGAGATCGGCGGGCCCACGCCGGCGCAGCTCTTCTGGGGGCCGACCTGCCCACCCATTGACTGGGAGCAGCTGGTCCGCGTGGCGCGCGGCCTCTACAGGCACAGGGTGACCCAGAGGAAGAGATACAGACTCTTACCGAACAGGTTCCTCCGGCTGTACGGGTGGTTCGAGGTTGGATACGGTCTGGATAGACCACGGTGGCGGCGGAGGTTTATTTACAACCTCGTCGACATGCGGTACCAGAAGGCGAGCGACGGGCGCGACTTCGTGTACGCGCTTCTGGGACACTGGACGGCCAATATCGAGGGTGCCTCTGGGCCGGACGGAGACGTCGGGAAGATTGTCGAGGTGGACTACACCAAGACCAAGGCCGAGGTTTATCGCGAGGTGGCCATCGCGACCCTGCAAGGGCACGGCGACTCGTCCCATCCGCAGGACCTGTTCACCTTGAACACGGTACAGCACTGGCCCGGCTGGGAATGTCCGAGGAGCCTGAAGGAGTTTCCCAGCTGGGTGACGATATGGGACAACGGCGCGAGGCAGAAAATCGTGATGCCTCTATACCACACCTTCTCGGCTTCGAGACACCGCACGCCACCAGAAGTGGGGTTCTCCTCTGACGGTCGGGTGCTAACGCTCAGGGGCGTGATTGTTGACACGATAAAGAGCATTTCGGACGAGATTCCCGCCGAGAACTTCCTCAGCGTCAACTTCGCGGCTGAGGGCGGCCAACAGCAACACGCGGCGGCGGCGCAGCTGTTGTCCAGCCCTGGCACAAACTCTGCGGCTCCGGCGGGGAGCTGGACTCGCGGATAGAGTACCGGCCTGCGGTGGAGGACGGCGCCATCAGGACCGTCGGCCGGGCGCATGCGAGTGCGCTGTGGGCGTACATGGAGACGGTGTCCGGGTTGCTGTACGGGAGTGATAGGGAGGCGCGCAAGGGCCGCAGCACACGCGCCGCTCACATGGCTGCGTATCTCGCGGGTGCCTTTCGCCAGAGGGTGAGGGCGGACGATGATGGGACAATTTTCGAACTGGCGAAGAAGAGAGATGCCGAATTCTTTACGACTTCGGTGTTTTGCATCGCCGGGAGTAAGTGTTTCTCTATGACGATGAGAAAGGGCTTATACGTGCTTGCACTAACCGCGGTCAAGGAGGGCGATGTGTTGTGTGTTCTGTTTGGCGGTGCTACTCCGTACATTTTGCGGCGCCACGGCTCAAGCTGGTTGCTGGTGGGCGAGTGCTTTGTTCATGGGATGATGTTTGGGGAGGGCATTGAAATGTTGGAGAGAGGGGAGGTTGAAGAGATGTCGTTTGATATAGAGTAGAGCAGCATGTGAGCAAAGACTTAAAGTCTGGTCTTTGAAGTCCCTCGGCAAACATGAAGCCGTGTAGGTAAGCCTCGCCCACAAAATTGAACGCAGTCTCGGATTCCATGCACTGTCGACGTAAGATGTATGGAACCTGTCCACCCTTTAGAAGCATGACTTGATCACCCACGTTAATTGTTCGAGGCCCAACTCCGACGTAGCCACTGTCCGTGCGGAAAAAACACCGGTTTTGGCAGGTGGCCCTCCACTGGTCTGAGAAGTGGCCTTGGCCTAGATCCTCCCCATCTTCAGATTTGTCAAGTATCCTCTTCAATTTCTCTGCGCTCTTTGCAATAGGGTGAAGATCCTTGAGTAAGGGTTCTTGTATAGCAGTCGCTTCTTCTGCCATTCTAGGGACCTGGGAGGCTGCTTTCACCCAGAGGGCCTTCACTGAATCTGGTACGCCCTGGCGAGCTTGATCAGCTTCTTCGAAAGGGAATCCGTCAAGAATCCACTCGTCAAATGTCTCAACGACTTCAGGGTCTTGGCGCGGATCCATGCCTCGATCAAACCCGTCTGCCAGCACTAGCCGTAGAATAATAGACGCCAGGTCCTCATCATAACATGTTACTGGTGCTGATGGCTGGGCCAAGAACCGGAAAAAGCTCGCTATGCGCATTTCGAAAGGCTCGTGCACATCTGCATCGCCTCCTGGGCCCCAGGAGGTGTCGCAAATACTGAGAACGGAGTCAATACGATAAGCTTCTGACCCAAGGGCACTCGTCTGGTTCAAGTCCAGGGAGATCGCTGCTGGCTCAGATGTGGCCTTGAAATACCCTTGGCCTGGGCTACTGAATGAGGTCCATGGAATTTGTTGGGTAAAGTCAGGTACCCAGCTCGGAAGGTGTTTAGTCTTGTTCTGCGTCCTGTCGCCTACAGAGGACAAGTAATGCAGGTCTTGCTCAACAAGCAATTCATATGCCGCGACCTTGGTAAAGACGTCTTCAGTACTGAGTCCATAATCCACGAGAAATGGCTCCTGAACATGATTACCATCCGTTTCTAATTTACTTTTAGTCGTTGTCCTATTTGCATCCGGACAGGAATAAGGGCGAGACTCACGGGATATACCAAGGAGGCCGAAAACCTTGTCTCTCGAATCTGTCGCTTCCAGATGTCGATATAGATCGGCATTCACTCCAATGGAAAGTTTTTCAGTCTTTTCCGAGGACAGATTCTGAATGCAAACACTGCAAGAGAAATGTCGCACCCAATCCCTTCGAGGACCATCAAGGTGACTTGCGCCTGGAATTGACCCTAGACTGCTGAGAGCGGAACCCCTCCATATCGTCTCCAATCCTGCCTTGTCGTCTCCACACAAGAATTCGACTTCTTTTGCGAGGATCCATTCCTGTGACGTCCATACGCGGCTGTGTTCCCAGCCAGAAACTTGACAATGTCTACTTGCTCGTGATTTTGCAATTGGCATACGCGATGTGCAGTCTCGAATGTTTCAGGCAGCGTTGGTATTTTGGGACCTCGCGGAACGTCCTTTTTTGTCATTTCAAGTAGAAGCGGGAAACGGTACATATTCTCAATCGCCGTCTGCGAGATTGGTGAAGACTCGCCGAGCCACACCACCACTTTGCTTGCCTGCTCATAAATGCGGGCCATCATCTGCACCTGCGCGCTACGTTCCGTGTCGTCGTCCTGATTGATGCAGATAGCGTCGATCCAAATAGGCTTTTCGTCAAGCTTGCCATAGAGGTGATTCACGGCGTTTCTGAGGTTCGGCCTAACAGGCATGCTGCAGGCGTTGATGATGATGGAATGTCTGTCGATCTTGCCCCAGGACTCGCCTGTATCGTCCCGTGTTGGGCTGCCCCAGGTGTATGATAAGCAGGTGTAATTAGGCTGGTCAGGCTCCAAATCAAGATCCACTACTTGTATAGTTGCATGGACTTCATTGGAAGGGTCTTCTGTGAGTTGGAGAACACGGATGTGGTGTTCACCCAAGGGAAGAGAGTTGTACAAACTGCCATATCGAATGATTGTAGAGAGTTGTAGAAGTGCTGTCCAATTTGGCTGGGGTTGCTGTTTTCCCTCTTGAATGTTGAAGGTGTCTGCTAATTGCTGTATTTATAGTTGTTGTGCAAGCGGTTGCTGTCAGCTTTGATAAAGGTAAGGGCTCTTGAGAACCACATACTATGGAACGTATCAGGGTATCTGGATTGGTGCCCAGTAAGCCTTACTAGATGGCACAATTCCAATTGGGCGTCTGTCAGCTGTATGCAATGTATACGTGCAGTGCTGCGGAATGGGGCGTGACAGCCTGGCATGCCTCATGCTGGTCAGGTAGCACAAGGGCGAGATTCCCAGCTGCGCAGGGCAAGGGTATGGCTCTCAAAAAGAGAAGTAGAAAAAGGAAACGTCACACGTAGGCCAGCAGAGCGCTGAAGGTAGCGTTGTCGTGTCAGTGATGACCCGCTGAAGCTGGAGGAGATGATGGGCATGAATATCGCCCAGGTTCCTGCTGCTCTTCGCAACATTGTCAACGGCTTCGTGATGGCCCTAACTTATAGTTGGAAGCTCACACTTGTCTCTTCGAGCGCCGTGGTACTGGTGTGCATCTTCTCCGGCTATATTTGCTTCTGATATGAGCTGCTATATGAGAAGGTGAATGGTTTTTGCTGAGAGCTCCCAGTTTGTTTCTGAAGCACTTCGCGCCTTCCACACTGTGGAGATGTGTTTGATGACATGCCGGAGTACGAGGATGGCGATGGTAGCGACGATCAATAAAACCTTGCTCTCTCTTTGTGCTTTGCTTCATGATATGGACGCATGTGAGGCACAGTAATCCTGTGCCACAGTCGTTGCGCTTTTCCATAGTATTTATACCTTGGATTTGAGGGTTCATTTGCCTTTCTTCTTCTTTCTTCCGTGATCCACAATCTGACCTCTATCGCAGTTCTCACACATCTTCCGTTACAGCCTTGTAAATCGCCGCGACTGATTAGGTGTAGGTGGATTAGAGATGAGTCGCTGACTAATCCGGCTGGGAGTGAGGTAGCAAGTCCAGTCGATTAGCGATAAGGCATTCGATAAGAGATTAGCCAGGGACCCACTACCCACTGCAGGGGGCTACTGTGGTAGACGTAGTACCAGGCGGCTCTAACGTGGCCTAAGCTTCATCTTACTGCCCTGTGATGGGGACTTGAAGCCACGTTCCTCTCGACAACCAAATAGATATTTAATATCTACCTGGTATATCCCACCACCAACTCGCGGCGATGACTGCAAGATAACATAGCAGACACCCTCCGAGCCTGACTAGCTGAAGTGCTCCCTCCCGAAACAACCACCAACACCACACAAACACCGACCGAGCAAAGGCCCCTTTGGGCGGCCCCAGCACCCGCCCACCATGTACACCTCCCTCGTGCGCGCGCAGAACGTCTTCGGCTTCTTCACCACCGTCGCCTTCGTCGTCGCCGCATTCATAGCAGGGACCGACCTGCTCTCCCCGCGCACGCCCTCGGGCACCATCCGCCCCACCAACACGCAGGTCGTCAAGGGCCGCCCGCACTACTACTCGACCAAGCGCGAGGAGTACGCCATCATCAAGTTCAGCCTCGACGCCGACCTCAGCTCCCTCTTCAACTGGAACACCAAGCAGGTCTTTGTCTACGTCACGGCCGAGTGGCCAGCCGCCGGAGGTGAAAATGCCACGAACCAGGCAGTCATCTGGGACCAGATCATCACCAGCCCCAGCTCGGACCACCTCGCCAACATCGGGCCCGCTACTTTGCGGAAGCTGAAGAAGAGCGCCGCGGGGAAGCCGATTGACCCAAGCAGGTAAGAATCGACGGAAAGGCGGGGAGAGAAGAGCAATAAGCAGAACAGTGGCTAACCTCTACGGAATTTGAAACAAAAACAGAGGCAAGCTCTCCCTCAAGAACCAGCGCCCAAAGTACCAGATCACCCACCCCTCGTCGCGCATCGCCGAGACCGACGGCGTCGAGCTGCGCCTGCACTACAACGTCCAGCCCTGGGTCGGCGCCCTGACCTGGGACCAGGGCCGCGATTACGGCCTGTGGAAGGCGACGGCCGGCGGCGCCAGCGACGCCTTCGCCCTGCCCGCCATCAAGAAGAAGGACGAGGGCGACAGTAGCAGCAGCAAGAAGAAGACCAACAACAAGAAGGCCAAGGCATAGTCTGCCAGACGCGCCCTTTGAGGGACTGATTTGGTAGGTACCATCGTCAGTTTGTTCGAGGGTGGGGATGATAGAGTTTCAATGGGGAATTCGTGAGAGACCCTTGGCGTCGGACCGAGAGAGAGGTTCGGACACTGGGAAGGCGAGCCGACGGAGGTGGAACAACACCATGAGCGAGCCTGATGAGGTCATGATTTTGGCGTTTGTCCTAAACCGTGGTCAACCCACTGCATGGGACAGAAAACCCGCCCAGCATCCTTGACGCAGGAGGAAAGCGAGGGAAGAAGCATTCACGAGCCAAGGGAGGATCATCCCCGCCAGACTCCCATATCTCACGTAAAGGGATAAAAATCTCAAGAATCACAGTTTACAACAACTATCTCACCGCTGTCCTGTCACAGCGCTCGCTATTCTGTACTCTATCGCTGCTCCTCTTCCAAGCCCCATCGCTGTTGCTGTGCATAGTCTCGTTCTATACCCGTCTCTGGAACAAATATCTCAAACAATATGCACTGGCCAAATGATACTCAACAACCTAGCCATAATAGCCCCAAACAGGCCCCACCCCTCGTCCGCTCCACCTGCATGGCCCAGATGCCCATCAACCTCTATCGTCTGTCCGTTTTCCTGCTCCAGTGGCGACTCGTCAGCCTGCGCGACAGACTGTGACGTCTGTCCGGAGCGGGGCCCGTCCCCGATGCGGAAAGCGATCCCGTGGACCCCGAGGTGCGGTATGGATACGTAGATCGGCAAGCTTTCGTCGTTGGGCAAGGCCAGCTGAACTTGCGCCCCGGAGTAGCGCCCATCGCTGTCCCGTAGGAAGCAGGAATAACTCTCACGTGTGGGGTGGTGACGTGGCTGAAAGAAGGGGTCGGGCAAGGGATGATGATATGTTTGGGACGATGCTTGGCCGGATGTAGGCGTATCCAAAAGACGCCTGGAGTCGCTGTTACCATAATGACCTACGTCGTCGGTCCCGGCAGGGACCAGACTCTCGGTGTGGCCAGCAGGTTTTGTATGTCCCTCGTCATGACATTCACCATCGGAATAAGGGGACACTGGAGGTGTCACGACGGTCACGGCCGGTGGTGTTCCTTCCGGTGCTAGGTGTGGTGCTGGCGAACCAACGTGGTCTTTGGTTGGTGGTATAGTAGACGGCGCAGATTCGTGTGATGGGGAGGGCCTCTAGCTCTGAGTAGCAGCTCGCGAGTCTTGCGACTGCTGTGGCTGGTTGGTAACGAGTGGTCCTGAGATGGGCGATGAAGAGAGCCGCTAGCTCTGAGCAGCGGCCTGCGACTGCGGCCGGCCGCCACCCCTGCCACGCGGAGCCGGTGACCCACGGCCGCGGCCTCCCCTACCGCGGCCTCGGCCTCTGCTGTTACCATCAAGGCCCGGGGGTGGTGGGTAGGAGTTGTACGATGGCTGCTGTGCCGCATGGCCGTTGCCGTTCGGTGCTGGACCACCGCCGCCTCGTCCCCGCTGGGCACCACCGCGTCCGCCTCTAGCGGCGCCATTCTGGAAGCCTCCGCGGCCACCTCGTTGGTAGTCCTGTTGGGGTGTCTGGTTCGGCGACGGGCGGTACACCAGATTGCTGGGCTGGATGTTGAGAGTTCCTCGCTGCGGCGGATGGCCGTTGTGGCCTCCACGACCACGACCTTGGCCGTTGGAGCCATTAACCGTACCGCGCCATGAGCCGGTCAGCGGTGGAGGAGCAGCAGCGTCGCGGAACTGTCTGCCACCAGGCGCGCCGTAGCCACCGCTCGCCACGAGTGTAGTAAGCGACGGGTGGGGGGCCCGGGCCATGGCAGCCTTGGAGCCAATGACGACCTGTCTGTCGGTCAGGTTGAGAACAGACGAGGCTGGGACCGTCTGGCCGCGGAAGGCAGGGCATCGGTCGTCCAGAGTGTTCCCACTCATGAAGGTGATGTCGAAGACGACGTCGAGGATGTTCTTGCTGCCCACCCTGCTAATGCCGACTATGGTTCCTCGAGAGGCGATAGGGACCTTGCCGATATCCTGCGCATAAACAACCCGG
Source organism: Diaporthe vaccinii (assembly GCA_039880775.1). Classification (NCBI taxonomy): domain Eukaryota; kingdom Fungi; phylum Ascomycota; class Sordariomycetes; order Diaporthales; family Diaporthaceae; genus Diaporthe; species Diaporthe vaccinii. Next base: position 330,701 of record JBCEDN010000036.1, read on the forward strand.
TCTCCCAAGTGGAAACGCTGATTTCCGAGTCGGGTCTCTGCATCTCCAGGTTTCAGGAGTGCGCTCCGTGGCACTCCCTTGACCGCCTGAGGAGTCGTCTCCTTACAAGCTTCCAATGCTGCTTTAGATGCTGAGGCCAATGCCATGACAACGGTGGAGTCGAGCTGTTCAGCATCCAATGGCACCTTCGCAAAGCCGTTCGTACCGACTGACTTGAGCCACTGACCAATCTCCTTGACTCTTGTTGTCGCCGTTGCCTCGTCAGACCAGATATCAGTTGCTTTAACATCCCGGCTTTGCACGTTCTTCTGCAGCCCCGCAAAGAAGTCCGGAAACTTCACCATGTAGTCCGAGACTAACTTGATCGCCGCATTGCTGAACTCCCAGCCCGACTCGGACTTACGAGTGAAGCCAAGGACCTTCAGCTTCTTCGAATCGAACTTCAAGTTCAACCCCAAGTTGACTTTGAGATCTCCCACGCTCAGGACTTGGTAGGAAGATGTGATCTTGCTGAAGGCAAGGCCATGAAGGCCAAGGTTCTTCGACACGTGATAAGACGGCATGTATCTGTTCTCACGCTCGCTCTTTTGGATGATTTGCTTTGCAAATTCTGGCTCCTTGTTCTTCATCTTGGAGATAATAACGTCCAGCTTCTTGTCGCTGTAGCCAGTAACCGCGAGAGGCCGGCCATATGCCAAGTCGCCTAGGTAGAAGGCATGCGAGTCAACCGGGAATTCTTCCTCAAGAGGCAGGGCTGCTCTCTCTGTGAAACGCTCATCCTCATTGACCACGTCGTCAACAATGGTCTGCGACGCGTAGAAATCCCGCATGCCTGGAATCTCCCCAAACTCCTTGACGGTGGCACCGTCGTCGGTCTTGATCAGTCCCTTGAGCATTTCAACGTGGACCATGGACTCCACGTCTCCGATCAAGATGCCCAAACGCTTGCTGTAGAAGTCCTCCCAATACCTAGCGTTCTTCAACCAGTCGTCGATGTCCCTGTTAGAATGGTCCTTCACGACGACTTCGCCGGACCCATTCTCTGCAAGCGTGAAGTCAAACAGCTCGTCAGAGACACGGACGATCTTGGCTTCTTGGAGGAATGGATACCCGACATAACACCGCTGGCCAAGTTTCTGCTTGGCGTTCTCGACCTTAGTTTGCACCGCCGAATCGGATAGCGTGACGACCATGCTCTCATTACGACTGTCCTGCTGGAAGACATTGACCCCGTGGAAGCCCAGAGTCGCAGTATAGGGGAGAGTTGCCAGACTTGGGAAACCAGCCAGGGCTGAGACATTAAGCTTGGCTCCTACCATCAGACCTTGCCGGTAATCCAGACCTTCCGTAGGCGGGAGCTCGAACATGTTCTCCACACAGTGGCAGTTCGGGATATCAGGGAATATGCCCACCATGGATGATGGATAGATAGAGTTTTCATCCGCCGAGTAGGTGAACTTGATGGGGACGTCGAAACCGTTCCTCCCCTTCTCATCATCGGACAGCAAGTCGTTCTTGGTGGCCATAGCGTCGAGGAGACGCTTCTCATCAATGAAGGGGATCTTGATCACAGCCTCCCAGTCCTGCTTCTTGCCGTTCATATCCAGCTCAAAGTCTCTAGGGTAAAAGTCGACGATAGGTGAGTTGGGGTTCGTCATGAGATCCCAGTAGACGGTCGGGACGATCTTCTTGCTTCGGTCGGGAAGCACGCCCATTAGCTGCTCGAACGGCCGGAAAGGCTTACCCAGCTTGAAGTCAAGATCAGCACTCAGACCCTTGATAACGTCTGAGATCAGAGGAGAGTAATGGTACTGGTAAAACCAGGGCCACGAGCAGATGCCACGGTAATAGTAGAACAAGACCCATTGCAGGCCCTGCACGTAATTCTCGGCGAGCTTCTTCAGCTCGGCCTCCTCCTTTCCTGCCCACTCAGGGAACTTCTCGGCATAGTAGTTGTCCTTCCACTCTTGGAACTTCTGCTGGTAGAGGACATCGTATTGAGCCTGAGCTTCTTCTGCTGTCACATCTTGGATCTCCGCGTTGTCGTACTTTTTGATAATTCGATTGATAGCAAGTTGCGATTCTTCCTCGAAGTCATCGACGCCTTCGCCGTCATCCATTTCTGGCTTCGGCGGGAAGGTGAGCACGAGATGCCGGTCACCGTCGTCGTCTTCCTTAGTCTTCCAGTTGATGCGAGCGCTGTCGGCGAATTCCTGTACGAACTTACGATCAGCGGCCTTAAGGCTGATGCCCAGATCCAGAGTCTCAGAGGCCCGCTTAGTGAGAAACGGCTTGATCTGGTCCTTCCACAGCTTCTTCTGCTCTGATGTGACGACGAGTTTGCCCTTTGGCTTGGGCGCATCTCCGTTTCCGATCTTTCGCTTGGCCTGGAACCACTTAGAGCTCTCGACCTCGTGCTCGAAAAACCGGTACTCCTCCTTGCTGAGCTCCTCAAGGAAAATCCCCAAACGCTTCAGGTTCATGGCGCCGCCCTCGTTGATGTAGCCGTCGCATTTCGGCAAGACGGACTTGTATATCCTGAACATCATGGCCAAAGCGCCTTCATTGATATGTATCCGTGGCAGGTTGGGCAAGAAATCGTTGCCAACAAAGAATGCCATGAGAATGAAATCATCGATAACCCGCTCCATGTCGAAGGGAAAGTCCAGCTTATTTGCGCCGTCCTCCTTGAAGTCCTGGAACTCCAACTCGAGATATTCTCTAACAATGCAAAGATGCATGAGATAGAAATTTTGATGCTCCAATTCCTTCGACTGCACCTTGGACTGGCGGCCGAAGGTGACCTCCTCACGGAGAAGGCAGAAGTGCGGGTCGTGACTGAGCAGACCCAACATGATCAAATCCGCATCGAGGCCGTATAGACAGTGCCGCATGTTGGGGTGGTAATCCGGCTGTGCTCTTGCGTTACGAATGTACTCCATGATCTTGTGCTCGCCCTCGCCGGGGACCTCGTGGCCGGAAAGCACGATCTCGCAGCCCTGCCATTCCTTGTCCTCGGTGACCTTCTTGTTGATAAAATATCTCAGCTGCTGCGACAGCTTCGCCATGAACTCCGTCCCCGGCGTGATGCAGTTGCTGTCGAATGGTTCCTCCTTGGGGATTTCTTTCCCTTCTCGGATCGCCTTATCTCTTGCCTGCTCAGCATCCAGCGCGGTCCTGAATCGCCTCGCGCGCTGCTGGTTCATCTTTGCCCGTGGCGCAACGCCGTCCACGGCCATGAAGAAGAGCTGCTTGGGTTTGATTTTACCAAACAGGTGTTCGATGTAATTGAAGATGCGAATGAACATCTCCTCCTCGCTCAGTCGGAACTGGACATCGCCCGAGTCCTTGTGGGTGCAGTTGTGGATGATTCCGTTCATGTCGAGGTAGAGGCAGTCGAACTCGGGGATTCGATTCTCTGCTATGAGCTGGGAGATCGAGGGGTACCGCTCCGAGAGCCATCTGAAGAACTTGGGAACACCCATCGTCGCGTCGTTTGCAAGGTTGCCGCCGCGTTGGAGGTTGCTTGCGATGTTACTCGCTCGAGTCGCAAAAGGAAAAGGTACTGTACGGCGCGATAAATATGGCCGATTTTAGAGAAAACCGAATGCAAGCGTCAGCGAGGCAGTAGTAGTAGTTCGAGGTTGGCTGACACTAGTGGCAATTCGAGGTCGCACAGGTTTGTACGACACGGCACGAACTCCAAAAAGAAAACAAGCCAGGCCACTGTACTGTGGTGAGAATAACGTGTGCGTGGAGGTAGGCCTTGAAAGGCAGTTTGGGTGAGATGAGGTGACTGTAGGGTGAGGAAGGTGAGGTGGCAGGAATTATGAACGGGAGAAGGTGGTGTTGTCCAGACTCGACAGAGGCAGCGATGATGCGACAAGCCTGCCGCCAGGTTGGCATGGTGGGGAGCTGGAGCCGCTCTTCCCAACTTTAGCACGGGCCACAGCTTGTTTTTGGCCAGGGCGGGTGGCTTGTGGAGCCCGCACCCCTGTAATCTTGAGCGGCACACAGCACAGCCATCAAACGGATGATTTTCGCAGTCTTGGAACCCGACTCGACCCAATGGGGACGGGGAAAAAAGTTGAAAACACAAAAGAAGAAAACATTAACACTCAATGCATTACCACATGGTCGGCAGCTCGTTTGTCTATTGAGACCCTCGTATGGAATTCTGATGTGCCTGAACGTGCATCTCGGCAGGGCAGTCTCACGGGCAGCAGGATATGTATGGGTTAGCATCTCTACATCCTGCGCAACTAGAATTTGAGAGGCAGCAATTCCATGTCAAATAGAAATAGGTATCATTATTCTGTAGCAGTACCAACCCACTACCCCGACATTGCATCTTGCAGAGCCCTAGCTACTCCCTCTCAGGACCGCGGGTCGCCGGCTGAGCCCCTATCAACCATCCGACTCCCGCAGTCAAGCTACCCACGGCGGCTTCCCTGAGCTGGTCCCTCTTCCTCGCCCTCTGCTGCTGCTGCTCCGTCGACTCACCAACTTCCGCAGATGCGTCGAAGCCCCTGCCCTGCGCGGTGGTGTTGAAGTTGGACAGCGCCGTCAGGTTGCGCTGCGCGGAGCGCATGCTGGCCCTCGACAGGTCGAAGAGCGACATTGGCGCCTCCTCGGATGTGTGCCGTGAAGACGATACCGGCTGTCTAGCTGGCGCCGTGACGCTGCGAGACGGTGCGTTAAACCCGCCAGGCATCGTGTGCATGTCAGCCGCCTCATCCCACGCGTTCTCCTGCTCCTGCTCTGCGCTTATTGCCGTGTCTAGCTCTTCCTCCGTGCGTCGGTATGTGTTGAGGATCTCGGACAGCGTCGTGGAAGGGGCGACCCGAAGTGCGGTGGCCAGGCACTCGATCCTCTGCTCCAGGTGCCGAATGTCGGGGTTGCCGCTCGCGGTCCCGAGATGGGTAGGGCGAACGGTCCGGGAGGTGCGTCGGTATTTGCCAGCTTGTAGTGCTGCCCTCCATGACCAATCATCCCGTTGAGCCGAAGCTGATGCAGCCTTGCTCACCAAGGAGCCGTTGCTGGCCTTGCGACTCAGCGGTTGTGGCGGTTTGCCAAGAGCTGCCACGCGGTTGACGACGTAGGAATATGCAGTTTCAAAGTCATCCTCCGTCAGGGCTGCGTCAATGCACATCGCTGTGATGCGCCTCTCGGTGTGTAGTATTTCTTGCGGCTCCAATTCTGGTGTGAGTGCACAATGGCCTGACTTGTCACGAACCGTCAGGCCTGCAACTACCATATTACGGCCCACTTCGACGAGGTCTTGAATGTTGGTATAACTTTTCGGATTTTGTTCCAACACCTTCGCAATGATGGAGATAGGATCCTGGTGCACGCGTAGTACAACAGGCGTAAACGGCTCTCCCTGTTTCAGGACGAGCCGGTAGTCACTCAAAGCATGAGTCGCCTTGAGCAGGGCTTCGATCCGTTGCGTCGCCACAAATGACCGTTCTATGGTCTGTGGGAAGGCATGCAATCTGATGACACGTCAGTCGCTATATTGTCTACCTGACTCCCACATTACTCACATGTCGTTGCATTTCTTCACTCCACCCCTTGTACGGTTAGGATTTGAAGCGTTGTCATAGGCACTCATAGCTGCCGCGTAGATGGTGTCCTGCAGAACTTTCTTCGCAAGTGGCTGCTCTGTCGAGTCCTCGTAGAGAGACTTTGCCAGCGAATATCCTGTTCACAAAGTCAGAATCGGGGTGGCCCATATACGAGTTGCAGAGCATAGGTGCTACGTACGGGTATGCGCCAAAAGGGCCTTCAAGATCTCAACCTCGAGGAACTCGCGGCTGACACGTCCAAATACCCCGTGGTAATGCTGGTCTTCGTCCGGGCCTGAGTCCTCTTCAGCACCCCAGTCTCTCAACCAGAGAATCTCGTTCCTAGCTTTAAGCCAGAACCTGTCATCCGAGCTCGGACCATTCTCGCTGATGGCATGGATGAGTTTAAGAGCCTCTGTTTTCTGTTCACGCTCGTCTTGTAGTAAAGCCAGTTCACCGGCTCTTCTGAGTGTGCAGGGTGACCCTGCGCGTGTCGCAAGGAAAGCGCTGACGACCAGCGCGGATAGGAGGGTCGTAGCTAGTTTGGATGGTTTCGTGAGGATGTTGCTTTCGTCGAGGAGGTTATTGCGAAGGTGAGTGACATTCTTTGCAAACATGATATTAGTGCTGCCGAGGTCCGGGACCGGGGTCAGGTTGGAAGCCGCAGTCTGTAATGGTGGCAGAGGGTCGTCTAGGAGTTTAGCGACTTCTGCAACAATGGTGTATGCGCCCGTCAGCGCATCGGTCGTTGCTTCAGAAATCAGGTATGCCGACGCCATAGCAGCGCGGGCATACCTGAGCTCCATGTACTGTTGCTTGTCCTCATTCAGCCACATTTGGCCATATCCGCCCAAGTCGACGTCCTCTGGCGAATGCCAATGATCTATTGCCTCGACTGCGACCTTCCAAGTACTCGATGCATGTGCGGTGAGCCATACTAGCATCTGCTCCCAGCCTGGGCATACTAATCCATCCTCGTCGGCGTCCTCTGCTTCTGCTTCACCCGGGCTTTTAGTAGTCCACCTCCTTTCGCTATACAGCCAGGGTCCTAGCAGACTTCGGAGATCTCGAGCAATGTAAGGGTGGTCTTCTTCCCGCTGGCCGGTTTGTGACAGGAGCAAGTCTACGGCCGCTTGGTCGCTTAGGTGTTCGAAGGCTGACAGCGTCACCGGAATGCTGTCGTTGGGGTAGTACTCATAATTCCGTCTCAGTAGGGGCAGCAGGACCGATATTGTCCACGTTCGGATGCAGGGCGAGTGGTCCAGGAAAGGCACCAGCAAGTCGGGTAATTGGGTCAGGAGCCCAGCCTCCTCGTCTACGTTATGCGCCCGGCGCAGCAAGAATAGAGTGAGAGGATCATCCTCAGCTTCCGCCGGTGCCTGTGGCCATGACAGTTTTTGCAGGCGCAGCTTGCGGACCTTCTTGACAGCGTCCTCCTCGCTTAGGTGTTCCACAGTCGATATGTCGACGTCCCAGTGCTCGTGTGTGATATATTCCTCCTTTTCGATCTCGTCGATGAACGAGACATATTCCTCGGATTTCAGGGTCTCGGGGAGGTAGGTGAGCAGGATGCGCAGAAGCAGCTCCTTTCGCAGCACGGAGCCATGTTGCGCGGCGACGAAGGACAAGCTGTCGAGATCCGCTTTGGCGGCGAGGTGCGCGGCGAGAAGGACAATCTTCGGGGCTGAAAGAACGGGACTCATGGTGGGAGATCAACGCAACACATGCTCTCCCGTTTTCCTGGGGTCTTCGATCAGGAGAACAGCGTCATCACAAGATTGTATCTCCTAGATGTAAAGGAAGGAGAGAAATTCAAGGAGCTTGGCGCTGAGCTCCGTACAAGTACGTAAAGCTGTCGCATTCCTTGGAGGCAATCAACATCCCTGTCGTGTAATGGTGGCGCCTGTGGCTAGTGGGAAATGCTACCAAATACGGCGATCCTGGCACTCGATGCACTGTGCAGTTCTCGGCAGGCAGGACGGCACCCTGGAGCTCCACCATTGCCAATCGCGAGGTCCGGATTCGACTTCATGCCATCATTTGGCGATGCGACACAGGTGACTTCGCCGGCGACATCTCAACTAAATCCCTGGATACCACACCCACACCCACGCCATGTCATCAGGATACGGACTGAACGGGGGTGAGTCGCCTCTCGGGAGCCAAAGGCCCCCGCCCACAGAGACAGAGACACCGCGCTGACCATTCTGCCTGCCAGGTCCGTCCCGATGCTTCCCCTTCTGGCAGGAGTTGCTCGCATGTTACGTCGTCAACACGAGCTCTGAGGACACATCGGAGAAGAAGAAGTGCGTGCCTGCGCTGGAGGACTACTACGAGTGCTTGCACCACAAGAAAGAGGTCGGCCACGCCCACAACAGCTGCTGCGTTAGAGGACCAGGACTAACATCGCTTGTTCCACAGGCCGCTCGAGTGATGGCATTACAGGCAGCGTACAGGAAGGCGGAGATCAACCAAGGACGAGAGAACGCGCCAACCGCGGGGCAAATACGGAACCTAGGCCTGCTGAACAAGGAGGACGACACGAAGAAGGTTCTTGGGGCGAGCTCATAGACGGTGGGAGGCGTCATAGCGCGTCTCGTTGTACATTCGAAGCCGGACTCCGTCAGCCGAATAGATTTCAGGGGATCTGTGAATCTGAGAACACCCAAACTTCCACCTTTGGCTATGCATTTGCATCTATTTGCATGTGAGGATACCTGGTCAAGATCGTCTTGCGATGTGAACGCATGCAGAGCTGTGATCGTGCATGGTTCCAGATGTCGTCGTCAGTTTCAAGCGAATATTTCCTTCCTTACGTATGGCTGCACTCGCTATCCCGGTTTGGCGGTCAAGTGGTGTTTGCAACCAAGCCAGCTGGGGGAGGGGTCACAGGATCGAAGCTTCCTACCCAGGCAGGTACACACTCTTCCTAGGTTGAGGCAACGGCTGTGACTGCAGGAGTAAGTGTCTTCAAATAAAAATCAGAAACTGTGGTTATTTCACCCCTCCTTCAACTCTGCACTTCCCACCGATTATTGGTTACATGAAGGGATCCCTGCCGCGGTGGACTTGTTTGCCTCGAGGTCAATTCTGATCCTGATCCACACTCCTGTATCCATGCACGACGTCAACTTGTGTATGATGCTGGACAGTCACCACCCTTGGAATACCACGCCAGACCAATTGACTGGCCGATGAGCTAAGATTGACAGCCGCTGGTGCAGCACAAGATGCCTTCGTTTCGCGGCATAGCCATCTCCGTCCTCGCACAGTCTGAGGTCGGCAAGCTGCCTGAGTACCCCCATCCTGATGGGTCCTCCGTTCAACTCGGCACCCCAGATGACAACAATCAAGACCCATCTCGAGTAACAAAAGTCAATTCGACGGTTTCAGTGTACATCCCGTCTGTACCAGGTGCGGACAGCGTCCACTCCAGCCTTGGTCCACACAGGTTGCTGACTTCGAGCAGGCGCCCAATTCTGTATCAAATACGTTGTTGAACGAGATTCCAGCCCTCCCAGCCACCTGTTCTTCAAGCTGTTCATGAATGGAAGACACATCACGTCATGGGGCATCAACCCCAAGGTAAAGGACAAGGGCCTGGTCGAGAAGGCCCTGTATGAGCCTAGTGATCGCTGGGATCACGAAGAGGACGGCACGACCATGAAACCCGAGGGAATTGAGGCCAGGTACTTCCATTTCATGGGAGGCGAGCAGAAGTCTGTTGCGGAGGACGGCGGGCTCATTGAAGTCCAAGTCTTCCGGGCCAAGGGCCGAAAGAGAAGAGCTGCTAAGCTGGATCAGTACAGGCACCAGGAGAAATACGGAATTGCGTAAGTCTCGGCCATCGCTCGTTGGTGTTGATACATGGCTGACATTAGTCGACCAGCGCACCTAGCGGTGGATTGCTAGACAATCCACAAGACGTCACGTTCTTCGACTTCCACCTCATCGATCCCAAAGACGAGCCCTTTGCCAGCTTTCGCTTCCATTACCGTTCTCTGGAAAACCTGCGTCAGCTAAATCTGATCCCCTCCGATGACTCGAGCATCTTCGATACATTCTCTACCAGCACATTTACGGACAGCATCAACCTCACCCCTGATGCCAGCATCGATGGCACGCCACTCGAGAAAGCCCTTGGTCGGTCTCCAATCATCCGCCCTGATCCCGACGAGTCGGTCTTCGACGACGACAGTAGCTCCAATGAAGACCAGCCAGGTTCAGAACAGCGTAGCAAGCCCCGGAAAGAGAAAGTATTTGTGCTTAGGACTCCTCCACAGTTACCCCCAGGCTCAGGCACGAGCCATAACCTGCCTCAGCCCAGCAAAACCCTCAGGGACGGTTCTACCGATGGTATTCCAGAATCATATCTTCAGCGTCCCTTACCGGATCGACCGCTGCCCGACCTTCCTGTTGGCGTACCGAATGAAATCTGCGGACCCTCACGGAAGACATCCACTGCATCAATCGCGACGTCGCTCCTGAGCTACGTCAGGGACGGCTCATTCTTGGACGAATCTGTTGAATATGGCCATGCCCAGGAGGTTCCAGTGTACAAGGCCAAGTCAGATGCTTATCCTGCTCTCAACCATCAACAGCCCTGTCCCGATGACCGGTCAGTCTCCGACTACGAGAACTATCTGCCAGGGGAGGATGAATTGAGGGTCAACCAGTCCCATTCGGCCTCGCCAGGCGAGAATACGGTCAGCAACGGAAGCAGGTTGAAGAATTATGCGGATGTCTTGGACAGCGATGAGGGGTTGCCATCAGCGAAAGACAGCCAGACCGCCGGCCCGAAGGCTAGCAAGTCCTTCGCGAACATTGGGGAGAAGTACATCGACTTTTCAAGGTTTCCGCACCTTCAGCTTGATGAGTATGAATGGATCCGCCGGTCGCCTTCTCCCAAGGCTCCGCCTCGCCGGGTGCTGAGCCCAAGACTTGGTCGGCTCTGGGACACGCTGCGCCGTAACCGGTCTCGCTCACCACTGAGGCAGCCGTTGCGTGAGGCACCTAGTCGCAACTATTCGACGCCTCACTTGTCTGGCCAAGACGGAAACGAGAAGTATGGCAATTGGATCTAGTGTGGTTCGAAATTGCAGACATCGGATGGAGACATGATGAGACCCAGGAGGGTGGCTCTCCCCAGAGGTAACAGTAGCTCGAGATATCCCCGGCCGTTATCGTGGGCGACGGCAAGTTGTAGCATGACAAAGAGGCACCAGAGTTCTGTCTCTGAGTAACTAGTTAGTTTTGCCAGCACAATAAACTGGGTCCTCTGCTTGTATAGTCTCTATGTCCGTTGCTACCACCATTTCTCGTAAAGAACCCTGTGAGGCTCCAGGCCCAGTCCTTGCGGGGAAGTCAACTTCTCAACAAACTCGTCCGTCATCGCAGGCACCCCACAAACGTAGACGACAGAAAACCTCTTGTCATCGCCGAGAGCCTCCGCAATGTCCTCGATGTTGATCCGGCGGCTCTTGAACGGGGTGCCCTGGAGGTCACCGCCGTCCCCCTCCCCGGTCTTGCCAGCGCCACCTCCGTGCGTCAGGAACAAGCCCAGCCGTCCCTTGAGTGCACCGCCGCCGCTGTTGAAGATCCGGGTCAGGCGGTCGAGGAACAGTATCTTCGAGGCGTCGCGCTTGCCCTCGCCGCCCGGGTCCCGCGTAGAGTACAGGAAATCGACCGTGCGCCGCGGGTCCGGCCGCTCGGCGAGGTGGCTCGCGATGCTCATCAGCGGGTTGATGCCGACGCCGCCGGCGACGAAGATGATCTTGCGGAGGGTCTTTATGTTCGGTATCATACAACGTCAGTGTGCTTGAGCTCCCAGTTTCTACGGTGGAGTGGGACGTGGGAGAGAAGGATGACTGGCCAGGGCCGGGTGTGTGGGCTGGTGCTGGTGCGTCGCGGTCACGGAGAGATCGGGAGGGTTTAAGAGGGCACGGCCACTCACCGTCGGCTGGACCCCGGGGGGAGGCCAGACGAAGCTGCCGCCCACGCGGACGCGCAGCTCCGAGTGCAGGATCTCGGCCGTGGGCCTCCAGAGGTACTGGGCCGGCGGGTTGTCGGGCGACTTCTGCACGGCGAGCTCGAGGTAGGGCTTGTCCGGTGGTGGCGAGGCGGTGCCATGGGCCGGGGCGGCGCTGGCGGGTGGGGTCGCCTTCTTCTGGGCCTTTGAGGGCGAGGACGTGATGGTGAAGCCGCCTGGCTTGCTGATGCCCGGCACGAAGACGTCGAGCCACTGTCCTGGGAGGAACTGGTCGTGAAGGGGGTGGGTGTGTTAGTCGCGGTTCTTCGAGCACTCCGGGGTCAGAGAAGAGAGCGTGGGGAGGGCTGAATGAGCCGGATGTGCGAGCATGGCTTGGCAGATACCATGGCCTCATGAACCCTTGATAACTGATGACGCAGGTGTGCTTACCCTAATGCTTCCCACGGATGGTGGGATGGCGAGGCGGAAGGTGCGGATTGAGGGGTTGACCTCCTCGATCCGCCTGAGAATGACCGTGTGGAGCGACTGTTGAGTGTAACCATTGCTTCAGCAGGTGTTCCGATCGTGCATTCTGAGCCGCACCATTTCTTACCGGGTCGCGAGGCTCGGTCGCCGTCCTCTCTGAGTGGTCTGGCTTCGACATAGTGGTGGTGTTGCAGATGCAGCGGGACGGATGCTTCAGGCTGGCGAGTGCCCCGCGAAACCGAGGCAGACTGGACACCTTCAAGGTGGAAATGATCATGGACAGGGAATTGGGGGAATTTTTTACTTATTTAATCTGGTGTCGGAGACGAATCCTGCGATCAGTCTGGGTAGTTGTTGTACCGTTACACCAATGCGCGGCCAGGATTCTGGAAGGGGGCTCGTCGTTAAGCTCGCCGTCACCAATTTACAGCAAAATAGGGGCAGCAAGCTGGAGCATTTCCCGACCCAAACAATTTTCTAGGTACTCAGTATACATCAAATCACATAGCTACTTCGAGATCAATTTTGCATTATAGTAAGTTTTACTGCATTTGCCATCTCAGCACTGAGCATAACAAGGAACATGAATTTGGGCTGCATCACCACAAGGCGCTGCCGAGGGTCTACCTAGATGCACTGCATACAGCCCGTTCGACTACAGCCGGTACCATACACCTAACCGGGCAGGCAGTGAGAGAGTCTCCTGCCTGTCTAGGTACCTGTTCAGCACCCTAGGGCTTTATGCCCCCCGGCCTTCTCGGTACATCTTTCCCTGACTCTACGTGCCTTCAGAGCGTGCTGTGTTGTCAGGTACATACTGGGAAGATGGTCAGGTTTATCCAGCTCCGTGAGCCCAGTACGAGAGCGATCTGACAGGTGCAGACCTCAGTCGCCTAGTGTCCCCCCACTCCCGCTCGCCCTCATATATGAACCATCTCCCACCCTTCGGCCCGCCCTCCTTCTCGACAATCCCACTCATCGCCAAGCGCCCCTGCTCTCCCCTTCCTCCCAGACCGCACCCAGGAGTACCACCTACGTTCTCCTCCTCTCTCTCGTGGACGCTCCAAGACTTGGGCCCATCCCCCCCCCCCCACAAAAAGTATACACACCATCTTTCTCTCCTTGCATCCACTCCCTCGCGCCTGGGGCATGAGGTATCCCACAGTTATAGCGAGTTTATTGGCATCGTCTGCCTCGCCCAAGCATAACATCCACGTCAAGCATAATTCTGCATATAATTGTAAGTTGCCGTGTTTCTTTTCTGTAACCACTGCTCTCAATCTGCCCGAAACGTTGGCCAAGTATCGTCGTCGCCATGCCGGCATGGTCACATAGACGCCCCCAACAAGACTGCCGGATGCAAAGGTGCAACTACATGCTGCACATCGCGGTTTCCCCATTCGGCTGTTTCTTGCCCACAGAACCTGCAGCCAAGCCGTCGCGGGCTCTATGCGTCGACCAGTGTCGCGCGGCCCATACCAGTCCTTGGTGCAGCCCGGGAGGAGTTCCCGGTCGGGTGAGCTCTAGAGACAGAGCCAGCAAAGTCGAGCCTGCGGCATGGCAGGTCTCGTCAGTTTTGTCCTGCCGGGTGGTTGGGCGTCGGTTGCCCCCGCGGGGTTATCGCTCTGGTGCCATTTTGGCCGGCCGTTGCAGCGAGGACGCCCACAACCCCGAAGTCTTCCCTTCCGGTGCGCTATTTCTCATGAACCCACTGGCGCCCAGCGCTCACTTGCACTGGTCCTAATCGGTCCACAAGCCCTCATCTTGGGGAATATTATTTGGTACACGCCGTACATGCTTCAGGTTGCTAGACTGCGAGGACAGACACTGGTGCAGGGCGCTAACCGCAGCGGATAGGAATAGGGCGCAAGTCGCCGTGTAAAACGTCCAATTCTCTGGAGGTTTTCTAGCAATATTCCATCCAGCGTGAGTTATTGGGTGAAATTCCGTGTAAATAAAATTGTGCAAATCAGGGGCCGATTTGTATCCCATCTTCACCTTCCTTTACCCTCATGCAAGACGAAGACCATCTCTGACACATCAAGAGACCGACAGCAGACGCGAATCGCTGGAACCGCACCGACAAATAGCACCACGCAGCACTGCTGACCTGCACTGGGTCCAACGCTGAACAAGATCAGGGCAAGTATATCCCGGCTGACACCTCTCGCTCGTCAATCCTGAGAATATCGACAAGCATAAGAGAGAGCCGCATGAGACACTTGTCCCAGCGCACTTCGAGACACCGCTTCCGGATTCGTGACCTCAGGTCTGGACTTTCTCTTGTTCAGCACTGACTGTTGTCATCATACCTAGGTTCCCTGCCAACTAGGCCACGCCCCCCTCGAGACTGTCACATATTTCCTTCCCTCTTGACAGAGCAAGGCAAGCATGGCTCCCTCATCAACACGGCCTACGAACGCGTTCGGGAGGCACCCACTGCCCGATCGCCGCCCGCGTGCCATGGACCCCGCCCTACGCCCTTCCAGCTCATTCGGAGTCTCCAGCTCTTGCAACACCCTACAAAACCATGCTTCACAGCCTCATGCCGCCGGTGCTGCACCAGGGCCCAGTAGCACAAGAGCAATGGCAGTGCCGGCCCCAGAATCCGCGCCCATGGAGCGACGGGCTTCCAAGCCTTACATCAACAACCACACTGAACCGCCATACAGGAGCAGGGAAGAAGCCATTAAAGATCAGTCTGCGACTATCATGGATATCGAACGACGAATGGCTTCAGGTCCCAGGCTAAACACTACCGACGCTGCGTACACTACCGACGATGTGAACAAGCCGTCCGGGCAGCTCCTCGAGCCAAAAGACTCGACTCGCCCTCGGGCAGGAACTGGGACCAGCTCGCCCCTGGAGGCGTGTCGTGAAATGGAAGCGGCTCTGACATTGTTTAAATTTGGCCAAGGAGCGGTTGTCTTTGGGCAGGACCGACCACAGCGGGTGATGGCGCAGCCCGAGCAGTGGCGTGAAATGGAAGCGGCTTGCATATTGGTTCAGTTCAGCCAGAACCGACCACAGCGGGCGATGGCGCGGCCCGAGCCGAGTCACGGGTCTCCCGCAACTCGGTCCCCTGGTGATGAAGCACTGGCCTCTGGTGACTCCACGAAAGACAAGCTGGTGGTTCTCCAGCAGCATGCTCCCCAGCAGGGGCAGGGGCAGCAGGGACCGCGAGACTTCGTAAGGACTGGCGAAGACGATGGCCATACTGACGGCTCTGCATCTTCCGTGGTGGCGACCTCCGGTAGCAGAAATCCACTGCTGAATTCGAGTCCACTGCTGAATTCCAAGCCACAGCCCCCTAGAAAGCGCAAGAGAGTCGAAGAGAAGGAGGAGACGGAGAAGGAATCCGAGACAGAGAAAGAATCCGAGACCGAGAAGGTATCCGAGACAAGGAAAAGTGCGAAGGCAAAGAGAACGAAGCCAAATGGAGAGAAGGAGTGCAGATTCGTGTGCCACTGTGGCAAGGGATTCATGCGCAAGGACCACCTCACAAGGCACAGAGAGACCGTCCATGGGATTGAGATGGAAGGGGTGGTGTGTAAAGAGAGGTATCAGTGCGACATCTGCGGGAAATTGCACACACGCAAGGACAACCTCAAATGGCACAGACGGAAATTACACCCGGAGGCCGGAACTGCGCCTGTGCCCAAGTCTGTGTTGGTGGTTGTAGACAAGAAGTCGTCTGCGCTTGTCACGGCAAACGCCGAGACCTGAGCTGGCGGGGCCCATCTCGGGCTCGTCACTCAAACAAGACCACGAAGGGGAGAAAATCCAGAAGGCCAACAACAAATAATCGACGAGCCTTAATGGTCGGGGTGGGGGAAAGATGTCAAGTGCGCCGGTGTGTTTAAAGGTTGGTCTGTGGGGAGATGGCTTGTGGGAGCGTGAATGCCTTGGATTTGAGGATTGACGTTGTTTTTCTCGTTAGTCAGCGGTTGGTGGCCAACCAGATCGCCTTGGCAAAGGGACAGGGTCTCGGACAGTTCTGCCTTGGACGCCACTGTCACGAGAGGGATTCAGAGACATAGCAGCTGGCCTCAAATACGTCAGTTCAGATCAAGCGGGTGCTATCTCTCTGATCAAACAAGGAGGGCATTCAGAGGGGCCATGGGCGCTGCAGAAGAAGGCACCCAGAGGGTGTGTGGTGGGGACTTAGTCAGCTACCTATGTAGGCATGCTGAATGCCACTCGCACGCTCTCAGCCGGGAAAAGTTTACAGTTGGATTTTCATTTTGAATAGGTTTTCTAGTATGACTAAGAAGTTGAACCTGAATGAATCGAAGTTATGCGTATTTGTGACTTCAAAAACCTTACTCACTACCCTTTCCCAACGATGAATGGTGGCCAGAGCCTGAAACCAAAATGTCTGGCACCGGGTTCCTGGGAACCATTCAACGTTGCAGACCCAGCTTGTCCAATGGCTCAACTGTGAGCGCGACACTATAAAACGGACCAACAATGGTCCCACCTGTAATCAGGTACCATGTCCAGTGGGCTAGTATTCTAGTTGACTAGAACTTACAAGATGATCGGTTATCTCCCCGTCGATCTTCTCCACAAACAGGCACTTGGTTGGGAGGTTGACTAAGTACGCGCGGGGGCCTCTGAGGGTCTGTACTTTGCGACGGTGTTCGGGTATGAGCACGCCAGGTGTCCAGCTTGTTGGGTTACTAAAGCTGTATTTTGGGGTATGACTCGCCACGGGAATGAAGGCACGGAAAGGCCGGGGGTCTCATGCTATCAGTCTTCTGAGCCATGTGAAGGTTCTCGGGTCATTTTCGTCGTCCTTTGACCCCGATGAAACATTGTTCCTTGCCACGGAACGAGATGGGGTTTCCTGCCGTCAAACCCAAGCGGAAATCTCAAGTCTCTCATGTTGGTGAGTTCCTGGTGGATCAGGGTCTTGGGAAGTACCTTGGGTGAGGAGTTCGGAAGAAACATCGAGTGCGATCTCGGACGGGAGTCGAAGCACCAGAAGTAGCATGCGTGTTGGGCAGCGGGTTTGGCTTTGGATGGCATCTGTCAAGACGCCTCCCATGTGAGCCCCGCGTCGATGTATGTCGACAGCTTGGATAGACATGAAGGTGAATTGATAATAGACTGTACTATGGAAGAATCTGCATGTCAGATTATCAAACAGGTGTTTATCTTACAGAAGGTCATTCTGTGTATGGGTTTCTTTGATTAATATTAACAAGCTCACTCTATCCCATGAATTGACATAAGCTCCCGGAACGCGTCATCATCCAGAAGCTGCTGCGCGGAGATTCTCTTCGATGGCTGGCATAGAAACCCCTTGTGCATCACCTCCAGCATCAATTCTCGCTCCCGTGGCCCAATGTCCTCCCTGATGCGATCCAAAAAGTCCCCAAGGGAGTCTCCTGGGACTCTCGAGTGGTCATACCACTTGGCCCGCTTCTCGTCGGGGTAATGATGCGGCTACTTGTAACGACCTTTCCCATTCCTGAGGTAGAGGCCCGAGCATTCGAACATACTGCCCAGGGCACCGGAGTCGCTCCATCCGGTGAAGGGGTTGAAGCCGGTCATCAAGGTGGTGAAGACGCACATGAAGCCCCACATGTCCGACTCACAGGTGGGCTCGAAGCCCTGGTGAGGGCAACATGTTTCAGGCGGGAGGCAGTGGTCTGTCGCGGGAGAGTCGATGCGCTTTGTGCAGCCTCAGTCGCCAAGAAATGCGGTCTTGTCGAGCATGCTTGAGGGCCATCTGATAGGCGCAACAAGGTCTCCTGGCCTCCAGACAAAACTGCACAGTGGCAAGGGGAGCTTCTCTGGGCGGCCGATTTGCTTGTAACGCTCTGACGGTGTCGGTCCTTGGTCAAGGGCACCAGGGATAAGTCCGATCATAACGTTTCTGTCGGTAATATCTATTTACTAGGTTAATCATGGACTTGGAAACAGAACTGCCTAGCCGTGACGAGTACCTCGATGGATTAGTCTGTGAGAATGCAAGCACGCTACTGCTTTAAGAATATCTTTGGCCATACGCAGTCGTGTAGGAGAGTCCGAAGTGCGGCCCCTCGGACCCATAAATGCCATCAAGTCTGGCCCCGTCACAGGGAGTACTATTACTACATGGGTATCATCAGGGAACTGTCCAGGAAGAGAAAATATTGAAGTGCTGATTAGTAAATGGCAATCGCTGGGGTCTGGCATCAGCCGTTGTAGGTCCTGATGTATTCGGCTCTCAGTCTGGCCTGCCGTCGTAGGTGCGGTGGATCTTGAGGGCAACCGAGGTGTTGGTCCCAATCTCATATGCAAGCCATATTGTTGAGAATGATCCGTAGCCGAGTTTGTGTTCAATGCGATAGGATTTGCCACCGCCTTGTATGACCTCGCCGACGGTGACAGGGTAACACGGCGGTCCAGGGTGCCCTCCGCGCACTGCGTAACCGTCGACTCCCTCGGTAAAATCCGTAACATCGACCTCGTCATCTTCAGGGACATAGTCACCCCGTTCGTTGTACGGGTAAGTGCTGTCAACTACCGGTAACTGCACCATCTTTGCAGTCGCCGGGGTTGAGATGTGAGCGAGGGGCCGGTGGAGCCTGGAGGGGACTGACTTCAGCGTTGGACATTTGTGAGTCAGAACACCGCACAGTTCGGTAGCTGAATGAAAAGAATTCCTAGAAGAATCATGATCGTTCCGGCCAAGTTGATATAGTCGTTTTAGCGAGAGGCAAAGCAAATAGAGTCATGCTCTGCTTATATACCCTTACTCAACCACTGTTACCTACTCCAGGTGCTGCGGAGCCCAAGTAACCTTTCAGCCCTCAAGGCAGCAACACGATATGCTAGATTGCGAGGTCCTGTCATCGATCCATAGTCAACCCCCTCCCCCCCCCCTTTTTTCTGCTCAGCATCTTGCAAGTGGTTGCGCAAGAAATGGCTATCCTAAAAGAGAGCTCTTTATACGAAAGCTGATTGAGTTATTATTTGTGGACTTGTCTGTGTGCGCGGGATACGGCACCACCAGACCATGAAACCATACTGGCCCCTCGGCCCCAGCCTTCTCTGTAGATTCAAGAAATGCGCAACATCATCAGTGGTCTAGGAACAGACCAGACCACCACTTCAGACAGTAGGAGACACCTACGCGACGCAAGCGTACCTAGGAAGTATCACCATACACATGCGTCCTCTTTCAATGGTAACACAACCGGCTGCTGGTGAGACGTAGTGGTATAAAGCTTCAATGCTTCGCGATATATTAAATATGCTGGTCTGATAATTGATGCCACGCAAATTAAACCAAACAACCGGCCGGCCTGCCAGCCGGCCTTGAATGCAATTATTAGACCCAGTACCATTCCCAGCCCCATTTTGATCCTCCAAGCTTCATTCTCTTCCTGCCTGCCTCCATCCATAAATGCCAACCCACCAGCCAAAGAAATCCATATCCGAACCTGACGTCCCAAAGTGAATGTGAGAAGTGCAAAGAAAAGCAGATATACCATCAGTCTCACCAAATCGCATGACAAATGAAAAGGAGGAAGAGGAGTAGAGAAAGCCAGTGTGACAGAGAAAAAAAGGTTGCCAGACCATGCGGCCTAGAAGACATCGAGATCGTATTTCAGCGTTTTCTCGAAGAGCCTCCGAGTCGTATTACCCACCACCGTCGCCATTCACCATGCTCCCGTGCCATGGCCACTAATCCCTTGCCCCCACGAGGTATCATAGTTCGCTTCTTCTTCCTTCCCTCTTCCAAAGACTCACAATAGACACGAGCCCGAACATGCCACAAAGAGATCCCCCCTTCCGCATCAGTTGCATCCCCCAAGTCGAGATCTCGGTCCTTTCTCACCCTCCAACAGTTCCGTGCCCTCCATATTTCCATGGTCAGCAACAAGAAGAAACAACAAGTCAAGAATGGGCGCTCGCTAGTTAAGCAGCAAAAGGGTATTAGGTAACAGACCATCGCCCACGGCACGATCGCATCTGGCAATGGCCGTGGACGCTCCTCACGTCTGCAGCACATCCTTCTCCTCCTCGGACGGGGGCATTGCGGTCGAATGGGCGAGATACCCCTCGTCCTTCTCCCAGGCCGTCCCGGGGCCGTGGAAGGATGGTTCCGGGATCGAGCTTCCGGGTTCTGCTGGCTTGGCTGTCTCGGTGGCGGTGGCGCTGGTGCTGCGCGGCGTCGACTCGCTCTCGCCCTGGGCCTGGCCCAGGATACCGTGTGGTCCCGCACCAGGTGGCTTCACAGGCTGGGGACTCAGGACGTTGGACGAACGTGCAATATACCTTGGTGACACGATGTCTTCGGATCCGAAGGGCAACGGCCGGTTAGGTATGTTGTGCTCTCCGCCAGTCGCGCCACCAGCGTCGCCACCTCCGGACACCTCGCCAGCGCCTAGCTTCTGAAGCAGCAACTCGGATTGTTGCTTTGCCAGCAGCTGAAGCCGCGCTACGGGGTCCTTATAAAATCGGAATAAGTTAGTCAAATCACAAGGGCAATCTCCGATGCCAAATCGACGTCCATGCGCACATACCCACTCCGACTGCTGAGGCACTCCATCCGCTGCCGGCAGTTTGCCATCATCCTCACCCTCGTCGTCGATGCCTGGGCCACCAGCGCCCCAGAACTTCGGCCGACGAATAGGCGCAGGCGTGACGGGGAGACTGGGTCGGTCGATGGCAGTCGGGAAGTCGGTCAGCTTGGAACCGCGTCTTCGCCATTCTGCGCCGGCTGACGTCTCTTGCTGGGATCCGACGCCACTACCACCCACAGCCCGGGGTGAGGTCTGGCCCACGAGACTGCCTGAGCTCTTGTGTCGACGGTATAATGGCATGGAGCCCACATATTTATCAATGGCGGGATCATCATCCCACGCATTGACCCGCGTGAAAGAGGCCCAGGGATCAGAATGTGTGACCCGGATGGTAGGGGTGGCGGGGGAGCTAGGCTCGCTCTTGTGATCCGCGGTGGATGACTCTGTCATAGAAAACTCAGTCATCGTCGTTTGGGATTCCGGGAAGGATATCCTCCTACCGGAAGGCGCAACGGTCGAACCCTCGGTCAAGGATGGCTCGGGAGGGTATACATCGTCAGCGAAAACCCGGGAGGCTCTCGGCTGTTCTATTTCCCAAGGGAAGATCGGCCGGGGCTTCTCGGCGCGTGAAGCAGGTTTTTCTCTGGGTACCTCATACCACATGTTCTTCGGCGGGCTTGGGTATCGCGGAGGAGGGACGAATGGAGCTGTATCGGAAGACATCTCGTAGTGCATCTGCGGGAAATTCATAGCCTCAGGCTTGGAATGTGCAGGCGGAGCTTGTCTGTGGACAGTCAGCGATCATGTTCAAACGGGCAGTGTTGGCAGCAACTCCTCACCTTTGAGCATCCCAGCTGTACTCGATTGGGCGTGGCTCAGGCTTGTGCTCCCTCTCCTCATGGCGTGCTACAAGAGCCCCTCTTTGGGGCCTCGAAACCTGCTCTTCTCGAGCCTCAGCTTTTGTCCCCTCAACAACATTACTCAACGATTCGCTGGGGACGGGAGGGGGTATATAAGGGTGCGGGGCGGAGTCTCCTGCCAGAGACTTCTCATGGAGGTATTGGGGCGGATGCTCATGATGGTGATGTTCATGAGGCCGGTTGTGGTGTTGTGGATGGTGCTGGTGATGGTAGTAGTCAGGTTGCGAGGGTGGTGGCGGCGCATGATGATACGCATCATGTGTGGATCTACCTTGGTGGAGCGGTGGCTGGCCGGTCGGAACAACGTAGGTGGTTGTTTTTGGACGGAATTCGCCTTTGACAAAATACTGGATGATCTCGGGGACCTTGTGCTGGCCTTGGCCCTGGGACGCGTCGGTCGGCGTGAGGGGAGGAGACTGTGTTGGACGTCAGTATCTGTGCTAAGACCGATGACGGTGGCAGCAATACTTGCCGGCTGTCTGTAGTGGCGGTCGTACACGGCCCACCACCTACCAAGCATCTCATCGTAGGGAGAGCCTCCGGAGGATGCTTCCCTGCCTAGAGCCCACGGTTTGTCGCTTCCAATGAAGTGGACCATGTTTATGCTCGACTGGAAGTGGCGGTAGGCGGGAACGTATTGGTAGTGGCCGGAGGGCGTGACGTTGTAGGTGAAGCTCAGGCGGTTGTAGTTGTTCTTGAAGTGCATGTTCAGCAAGCCCTGGTCTGCGCCGTCAAAAGATATGCCCCTCTCTGCCATGGCCACCAGGGCATAGTAGTCGCCCATGTTTGGGGTCAGGGCCATGACTCCCGTATTGAAGAGATCGGGCCATCCGATATCCGGGGCGGCGGAAAAAGGGTGGTCCAAGTCAAACAGCTCGTCAGGTGCCCTGTAGGCTACGACATCCGCGTCCACGTACACAATCCTTCTGAACTGGGTTTGTTTCCACAGATTGATCTTTGTGAATGCAGAATGCAGGTCGGCACGGTTCATGAGGTAGAGGTTCGCCGGCTTCTCGTTTCGCACGCGGGGGACTGGTATTACATGGTCGAAGACAGACTTGCGACGGCATCTTAGCAGAGATTCGCGACAAGCATGGCTTGTTTGCGGGAAACAGACACACCTTGAGTTGTGTTATGACCTCGGCCGACACAGAATCGAGCGTGACCAATACGGCCAGCTTCTTGGTGGTTCCGGCATCGCGCAGCGAGTGGGCGAGTACCAGAGCTCCTGCAAGAGGGTCAGGACAAACTCAGGTTTCTGGAGCAATTGGCAATCCCGTCGAGCGTACCTGGGAGGTATGTGTCGCTGAGCAGCAGCTGTTGAAGTCCAATTGTTAGCTGTGTTGTTCTGGTCTGCCCATTGCTGTCCCGTTGCCGTCCTGACTCGCCCACCCCATGGGGAAGTGTTGAGTGCCTCCAGATCCAGTGGCGGCTCGAGTCACAGCACCCAGGTGCAGGCAGGACCTCCAACTCCTCACGATCCACATACCGTGACGTAGGCGTCCTCGCCGTTCTGCGCAGCCATTGTGTGTGGTTGCGAGGGTGAATGGGGGGGAAATGGGAGGGAAAGAATGCAGAAAGAGCAATGCTATGCCGCTATGCCACGGATATAGTACAAAGGCGTCGCGGAGTGGCGACTGGTGAGGAGGAGAAAAAGGTCATGAGAGCAAAACGCGGGCGCCAGGAAACCGACGATCCTCTGTTGACCCCATGGGAATTGGGGGAGCTGGGAGCTGGGAGCTGGGAGCTTGGTTGCAGGTGCATGTGCAGGGTGCAGGGTGGTGCAGCGCACAGAGAGGGTGGAGCTCCCTGGCTGCTGCAGCGACAAGGGAAGGGAACATGCAGTAGCACGGCGCCGTGATAGCTGGCGCATGCGGTTGTCCCGGAGATGGCTAACAGATGATGTACATGCCGCAGGTACCGTGTCCCACATGGACGTCGAAGCCCGGTGAAGGTTGGAGAGGCGGGATGAATGTTCGATCCATCAGCCCACCGTTTGTTTGGATTTTTTCCCACCTTTTTCCCACTCTCGTGTGTCTCATGTGTCTCATGTGTCTCCTGTCTCTGTCGCCTCAGTGGCCTCTGTGGCCTCTTTCAGACACGCTGTCGTTGAGGGTGCGCGCTTCAAGCGATACAGCCGTTGGCAGTCCCTGCTGCTTCTGCTGCTTCTTCTGCTGCTACTGCTGCTTCTTCTGCTGCTACTGCACGGCGCTGCAATACAACACACCACACCACACCACAACACGACGCGAGGCAGCACGGCACACTGGTGGAAATGAGCCGGGTTGAATTGAATTTGGCTGCCGCGGCCAGCCCCTCATACAAGCTCGAGCTCTTCCACAAGTGCACCACCAGAACACACCGGCACACTTTTGAGTTCTGCAGGTGAGATGGGAGCGGCAAGGGTTGGACCATGCACAGAGGCGTGCAGGCTTGCATCCGAGAGATTCAATCTCCTCCTGCACGACCCTTGGGTCGTATCTACTGTGAGGTCTGTGTGTGATGCCGCGTCTCGAGGGTTCTTTTTAGATTGCTGTGCTGTCTGTCTGCTGCAATGGTGGAAGCATTCCAGTGCTCCTCTCGTATAGCATCATAGGCCGTGTAGAAAACAGACTGTTGACTGACCCAACATGGTAGGGCTGAGTTCGGTCATTATCTGGAACAACAGCATGGCACAGTAATAATAGAACCGACTGTCTCGTCGACGCCACTGATGGACACGCACGTGCGAATACTTCCCGGTCGGTGATCCCAGACCCAAGACCAACGTCACTCTCAGCATCCAAGGCTCCAAGGGTACCAGGTTCACCAGCGAGCAGGGTCCGAGGAGTGGTGGTGCAGTGGGGCGGGCAAGCCACAGCAAGAAAGCTCTTCCCTGCAGCAGACATTCTGGGCGTTTCCGAAACGGGCAAGAAAGCGGCTTACACGGCTGCAGCTCCTCGCTGTGTTTCTCTCTCTTATTATTATTAATATTCTCAACAACCTTGAAAGACCCTGCCTGCATCGCATGTCGCCCTGCCCGCTTGCTCACGTTTAATTAACGACATCCTCCCCAGATCCTGTTGGGGCCAAGAAAACTACTGTCAGTCGACAGGTGGCGCTATTGGAACTCAATTCCCAGCCCGCACCCTCGCATGCGACGCCACCAGCGTTAATTGCGTGACCGGCAACACGGGGAGTCATTCCGCATTGGCTCAGCCCACACGCTGGACAGGTGCCCGCGATCACGAGACTTGGCCTTCAGCAATCAATCAACTGTTCTCTAAGCACTTGACAAAATTATCAACGCAATCGCACTGCCCCGACATGGACTGAGCGCCGTCAGGCAACATGTCTACCTGCAACGCCCGGCTGTCCTCCCAATCTCCCGGCCAGATCCTACATCCCGCCCGGTTCGTGACAAAACTCCAAGCCCCCTTGATCAAAAGAACTTCCACCGCGCTCACAACTTGACAGATTCTCCCTTGTCGATTTTGACTTCTCCGCCGCCGCCGCCGCAGCAGCAGCAGCAGCAGAAGCCTCCTAATCGGACCCGCGACCGATTATCCGCCTCGTGGGCGCGCCCCTGGCAAGGGCCGTCTGCTCGGCTGGGCAGACTGACGAGGCTCTCGCACGTGGCTGCAGGGCCCATTACCCCTGATAAACTGCCTGCAGAACCCGCAAGCCCTCGCGGGAGCCTGGTCTGCTTGTCGCGACGGGCGCGGCGGCGCGGTGGAGGTGCCGGTTGTCGCCACGGTGATCGAGTCCCGGACGGTTTCCGACCTGGCAGCCTTGTTCTCGTCAGCCTCGGGCTTTGGTGGCCACGCCACGACAATCTAGAGACGACCATGTCAGCTATCATTCTGGGCGTCTGCTGGGGTTCTAGGCGTACCGTGTCTTTGATTTCTTCCGGGGCCATTTTGAATGGTCCTTGAATGTGGTATTGCTGCTCCCTTTCGATGCCAACACTTCTTCGGATTTGAAAATTACAACTTGGGTTGTCTGCTGGCCAGAGGCTTATCGGATCATTCAGGCTTTTGAATACCAGAATTGAAATTAGTATATTAACAAAGACTGGGTATGATTCACTGTCGAACTCTCCAATATTTCCCAGGTCAGTCACTTCCAGGTACGTTTATTATTCACTGTTTCAGAAAATTGCTGCCAATACAGGCAGGCTGCCTTTGGTCTTGGGTCTTCTGACAAGCAGCTTCAGACCGTCAGTAGCTAGGGAACGCGAGTATGACCAAGAGTGAACTTCTGAGAACCTATATGGAACCGGGTGGGTGTAGCGCGCGTGGTAAGGCAGCTAGTATAACTCCTCAAGGTCAAAGCTGAACCCGTCTGGTCGAATTCAAAGGTCTATTTCTGCGGACCTAAATTACACTGGCTTGTCCCGTGTGGGTCTTGGGCCTGTTAGGCGACCTTTGCCATCAAAAGTCTGCCATACCAGC
Source organism: Diaporthe vaccinii (assembly GCA_039880775.1). Lineage (NCBI taxonomy): Eukaryota > Fungi > Ascomycota > Sordariomycetes > Diaporthales > Diaporthaceae > Diaporthe > Diaporthe vaccinii. The sequence continues at coordinate 356,597 of JBCEDN010000036.1, forward strand.
CTATGGCCACCTCGAAGTGCCCTGAGATGGCTCGCAGACTGATGTGACTCCAGGTGGTTATAAGACTCCTGGTGGTGTTTTGGGCTTACATGCCCGATAGAAAGTACAGTCTCGACTCCAGAATATCAAATTCCTTCGCCTTTAACTTACCAATCCGCCTGCTACATGACGGACAGGATTCTGCAACCAAGATGCTGACCATGATGTGCATATCTGGGCGAGGAGTGTATGACAGAGCATCAGGCTTTGTTGGCTGGTTTCTGCGGCAGCCATTGTGCTCAGTAAAAGAAATTGCTCATCTGAATTTATGATAGATCAAATATCTACAGACAGTTGATACGTAGAGTTCCCACTCAGCGCCACGACCTGGTCGCCGTAGACAAAGCTGCCGCTCGTGTCAACCGGCGCATGGACCGTGGCCGAGACCTTCTGCCCCTCGACCCTCCAGTCGACAATCAGGTCCCCAGACGGCGTGACGACCGTCGCGCTCGCCTCCCTGAGCCCGAGCTGCGCCCCGGTCTCGGGCGCGAGGACCCACGACTCGTAAGCAAACCCGTCCACCCCGGCCGCAGGCCGCAAGCCCGCCGCCCACTCGGTCAGCACGTACGTCGGGGCGCCGCCCCAGGGGTGGCTGAGGCTCGTGAAGAGGCCGAGCCCGGGCGCCAGCGTCGCCGAGTTGACGTACTCCCAGCTGGCGCCGACGTCGGTCTCGTTGGTCGCGATCATGGCGCCCCACAGGCCCCGGAGCAGCTCGCCCGCCCCGGCGGTCGCGTTGCCCCGGAACAGGGCCGGGAGGAGGAAGCCGTTGGTGCTGGGCGAGATGTTGACGGCCGGGTCGGACGACGACACGGCCGAGGTGTCCTTGTAGCCCGGTCCCAGGCGCAGGGCCGACAGCGCCGAGATGGAGCGGGCCGTCTGGCCTGCCGAGGCGACGCCCGAGGTGATGCAAAACGCCGTCCCCGGGACCGAGATCTCGGTGGCGTTGTAGATGGTGAGAGAGTACGCGCCGATGTCGTCGTTCCACAGCTTCTCGTTAATGGCGTCGGATAGCGACGAGGCGGTTGCCGTGTAGCGCTCTGCTGATTCGGCGTCGCCTATCGCGGTGGCCACGTCCGCCACCCCACGCAGGGCCTGGACAGCGGCGCACGAGACGGGCGACCCGGCGTCTGGCCCACCAATAAAGGCAAATGGGCTGGGGAGCGTGATGAGCCCCCGTGGTGCTGTTGACCGTTGCTAGGAGCCAGTCGATATTCCTCTGCCACCCCTCCCACGTCTCCTTCGCCCACTCAACATCGTTGTGCAGGCGCACGTGGTCACCGAGCGAGATAAGCCCCAGGATCTGGTAGTCGGGCAGGCCAAAGCTGCCGGACGGGGCGGCCATGGCGGCGGCGGAGGCCTTGATGTCGTAGCCGAGGTTGGGCGAGACGTTGAGCTGGCCATTGGCGACCTGCGAGTCGAGCAGGAACTGCAGTGTGCCCCTCGAGTGGTCGACGCGCGACGTGCTCGCGGCCAGGATGCGCGCCGTGTAGTAGAAGTCGCCCAGCCACACGAGACGGTCGCGCTTCGGCCCGTCGAGGCACACGCTCGCGGCCAGCTCCGCGGTGCCGTACTCGGTCAGGACCGTCTCGCTCGTGAGGGCGTTCTCGTAGAGGGAGGTGCCGTTGGCGGTGTCGTGGACCGCGGCGTTCCTGAAGTAGGCGGACTGGTCCTGGTAGGCGCCGAAGCCGAAGGAGCCCGAGAAGGCCCCCGTCGCGAGGGGGTAGGCGGCCTGGGAGACGTTGAAGACTTGAGTGTCGTTAATTGAGACAGCGAGGTATCCGCTTGGTGATAACGAGGTGGTGATGTGGTACCATGTGTTCTCCTGCACGGCGAATGGAACCTCGAAAACGTCCAGTACCCAGGTAGTTAGTGTTGTCTGGTTGACAAAGTCGACGCCAAATGCCAGTGAGATAGTGTTCGGTGGCGTCAGGGAATTGTTCGTGTTCGTGAACCGGGTCGCTTCTGGAAGCTCCCCGGTCAGAAGCAAGGTGTATCCATTGCCCTTGATGGGTTGCGCCTGGAAACAGTGAGCGTCATGCAACCATCACCCGGCAATTTATCATCCTGGGGGAAGAAACTTGCAACAGACCACCAACTGCCGCCCTCTTCTAGGTAGGTATTTGGGAAGCCACCGGTCATTGACAGGCTCATATTCCGTCGAGCCTTCCGGTCGGTCCTTCAGGGAACAGCTTACGACCATGGTATCAATAACATGGATACGTGCGGGCCCTTTGCGTCAGTGAAGGAGTTCCACGATATGCGTATGGCTCCGGCCGGAAAGGTATTCCCTGACTTGATCCCGAAATATCGCCCGCGGCTTCCCGACAAGAACGAAATCGTCTTCGCGCATGGGGATATTTCGTATGAAAATATACTTGTCAACCCTATGAAAAGCCATGTGGTGCATCCATTTTCCTTTGTAGCCAACTGGTTATGAGCCCGGAATCTCTTTCTTTGAGTATTCCGTCAACATGAGACACTCTCCATTTCGAGCCCGGATCCGAGTAAGGATTATCATAGCAGGGGAAAAGAGCCAGCGCAGGGGGATAGAGCGAACCTGAGGGGGAGCGAGAGCCCAGGAGAAGACCTAGCCAGAGCTACCTTGTGTCCAGCTCATTTCATGATCTGAGGGGGAGAGTTGGCATCTCTGGCCTATCAGCATCAATCCACGCTCAGAGGGTGTGGGTGCATCCATTTTCCTCTGTAGCCAACTAATGTCACTGGGATTGTTGACTGGGAGATGGCAGGGTTTTGGCCACGTTGGTGGGAATACAGGAAGGAACTGTGTGGTGCCAGGTCTCGGATCTGGTGGGACAATATTCTCAAGCAGATTATGGTCGCTTGCCAAGAAGCCACAGAAGCTGACATGGATTTGGAAATGTTCTAGCTGCGGAACACAGCACGAACAGAAAGATGCTTCTTAAGAAACCACCGCTCTGTACTATTCCGTAGCAACTCCTCATGGCTTGGAATTCCTCAGCCATCCATACGAGGCATATTCGTTCTCGGCACTGCAATTATGAGGTCTGTTTGATTCCTCAATATGAATTTCTCGAGCATTTTAACCTTTTCTGAATAGACACATTGTTTTTTCCGGTCTTCGGAGAGTGTGACGCGCAGAGCTACCAACACACTTCCTCTTGAGACTGAAGTTCAGAACAACTCTAGAGACCGGCTACCACCATCAACGCGTTGTTGGATTTTGAGCACTCTGAAAGTGCCTCTTCGAATAAACAGGCTGAAGCATTTAATGCAGCTGAGCACTTGAATGAACCCGCCATAGCTTCGCTTCGAAACACAACACAGAGCTCTACACGTGGACACAATATCAAGCAACACCAGGCGAGGCCGCAGCAGCCTTGAGTCGGATCTCCCGCTTATGCAGAAACCGAATAACAAACGCGATCGCAATCAGCCCAGCCGACAGCCCAACCATGCTAGGGTACCCTTTTGGATATGCGGGGGCCTCGACCTGCTGCCAGATGACGAGCGGCAGCCACGCCTGGAACACATACGCCATCTGGTTCATGGCGCCCGTGACGAGCGCGCGCTCCTCGTTGTCGTCGCTGCAGATCTCGTGCGCCCACGCGAACGTCAGGCCGGAAATGCCGCCGCCGAAGCCGCACAGGACAAACGCGGCCCACTTGAGGCTGTCCGGGACGGCCCAGACGGTCAGCGGCACGTAGGCGACGATCTTGACGAGCCCGGAGAAGACGATGGCGGGCCAGCGCGCGCCGCGGAACAGGCTGTCGGAGGTCCAGGCGTAGATGAGGGTCGTGACGATGCTCACCACCTCGGTGATGGTCGGGTAGATGTTGACCTCGCGCAGGCTGTATCCTTGGTCCTTGAGCCACAGGGCGAACGCGGGCTGCGACGCGCCGCCGTTGCCGTTGTTGAAGAGGATGTACAGCATCACCAGCGCCCAGATGTGCCAGCTCGAGAAGATCTTCTTGAACTTGGCCTTCGTGTACGGGGCGCGCTGGGCGCGGCCCTCGAGGCGCATGCGCTCCTTGGCGAGGGCGATCTCCTCGGGCGTGAAGTACCACGCCTTGGTGATCTCGGGCAGGTCCGGGAGGAAGAAGAAACCCGAGATGGCGATGGGGAGGGACACTATCGTGTTGGTGATAAAGAGCCACTGCCACCCGTGGAAACCGTGGACGCCGTCCAGGTTGTGCGCGCCCGCCATCAGGTAGCCCGAGACCATTGAGCCGACGTTTCCCATGGCGTGGAAGAGGCACGAGCGCTTCGCCAGCTCGTCCTTGCGGTACCACGAGCCGATTATGTACTGCATTCCCGGGTAGAAGGTACTCTCTGCCAGGCCGATGAAGAAGCGCAGGACGTAAACGTGGGTGGCTGTCTGGCATTTTGCAAGGAGGATCGTGAGGACCGACCATGTGACCTGAACGCGGTCGTCAAGAAGTGATTGTTTCGATGACGAGTTGGTCATTCGAACTTGCCTCACAAATTGGGATCCATATTCCGGGCCGGATTCGGGTGAGCAACAAGTTGCTGGCATGAAGGTCAGCCAAGCTCAGACACAACCAGCCGTTGGTTGTCGTATATACCTGGGTATCTCTCCCACGACGTATCCTACCGTCCAGCAGACCTGCATGTAATTCAACTCATTCCCGAAGAGGTTCAGGTCCTCTTTCATGCCAGAAACAAAGGCATTATTAATATTGACCTGAATATAGTTAAAGTAATTCGATACTGCGCCCTTTCGATTATAAGTCACGGAGTAGAGCACACACCTGATCAAGATACTTGATGAAGTACCCCAGTGAAGCCAACGTCATCAGCACGGCATCGAGTTTGAACAAGAACCGGCGCTCCTCGGGCGACTTGTCGAACGTGTCCCACAGGTATGATTTCCACGTTGCTTTCGGCTTCTCCTCGAGGACCTCCGTAACAGACGGGCTATCACCGGCCCCGTCATCCTGCAGCACGACCACTGACTTTTCATCGACGCCCTGCGGCCGGGCTGCCGTGACGGACCCTGTCATCTTACAAGAAAAGGAGGTAGTTTACCGGGTTTTCTTCGTCCGATGCAAGCAGATGGCCAGTCCAACGGGATGAAACCTAAAGCCAGGAATCCCTGCCAGTAAACCAATCAACACTGACAATAGAGACCACTGCCGCAAAGGGCAGGTCAGGAGCTGTACTGTATTTCCTCATCTTTCCCCCCTCCCATGGTCCGCGTGGTTCGTGCTGCGAAAGACGTTATATCCTCAGCCGTCTATTCGCCAAGGCGACCGCCCCCACGCGGGGAACACAGAACATGTATGCGGGAATCTGTCGCAATAGAGGGGAAATAAGTCGTCAAGGAGATATCGACCTGTCGAGGGTGATCAGGGCCCTTTATAACTGGCCCGCCGCAAAGGTGGGAAGGGCTACTCCGAGACCTATGGTCAGTTGAGTATCTTGGCACGTCGCACAATCTCCAATGTGCACTCACACATCGGCCGCCTGTATGTACGTACACACCTCCAGTCCTGCCCAGTACGGCAGCACGGGAGCTATCGTGGGAGGCATCCTAGGTCTGTTCGAATCAGACCCAGCGCGCAAACCCCCGTCAGGAAGGCTGCCGGGGAGCCTGGGACGGGTGGGCCAGCCAAGGTTGCCAAGGTGCGCTCGCGGGCGCGGCGGCTGGCAGTAATCGACACCCAGGGAGTGTTGTACGCCAATGCTAGCAACGAACATCGAAGCGAGTGCTGCTCGTCACCCATTTTGGCCAATCGATGGCGGACGGGCGGTGCGAGAAGAAGTACCCTCAGCATGAATTGTGTCGCCCGTCTGGCCCCGGCTTTCACCCCCTCCACCCGGTCACGGTATTCTACCCCGAGCTCAGGCCTCCCGACCGCCAAGGGAGGGAGGCCGGCGCTCAGGACGGAAGGCTTGCTGCTTTCCCCTGCCGGTCCCGGTGTCGGTCCTACGCCATGATGCCGGTCGATGTCGTCAAGACCGGGCCCTTTGGCACGCCCCCTTCCTGCTCTCCGGCCTTGACTCCGGTAGGGCCTCGAAAAGTGACCGTCCGGGTACACTTTCACAGCGCGATTGGTACTGCCTGGCGGCAAAGCAAATATCCGGCTGAGCTGAGGGAATATCGCTCACACGGGGCTCGCGGGCCGGAACCTTGGTCTTATCCCAGTTGGCAAACCTGTTCATCTTGGTGCGCTTCGCAACCGAGCCGTTCTGGGAGCTTCTTTGGACCCTTTAGAAAGACGCCTTGGGGGAATTTGCTGAGGTATACGGGGGCGGCCACGGTGGTGCACCTCAGCAACACCAGAGCAGTGTCTCAGGGCGCCGCCAGAGGCCGGATGCGATTTGCTTAACGGAAGAATTAGTCTAACATTGTGCAGGATATTGGCTATAAGTGCACCTTTAAAGCAAGTCCATGCGATTGCTTACATATATATAGTTTAAGATAAAGTGTGAAAGCGATCACCAGGCAAGATGCAAACAGGGCCAACATTTGGCGATCCGCCCCCCTTATCTAAGAGTGCAGATCATGCTTAGTGGGTAGCATATTTTCGTGACCAGGAGTATAATACAGGATTGTGAGTGTGTGTGTCCACATTGTGGAAAGATTCGAAGCGAACATAACCAACTCGGTGGTCTAATAACGATTCTCTATTTACTGACCCGATGATAGAATCATTATAATAAACGTAGACGCAAGTGCCACAGGTTGATTAACGCATCTAACCCATGCCACATGGGTGGCTTCGAACACAACAGCCCCGATTGGTGGCCGAAGTTACATGCACAGCCATCTGGGTCGCTACTAGAGCAGCAACAGCCGCCGCCGCCTCGGCAGACTTACCGAGCACAAGGGTCTCTGGAATATTGCAATGGAGTAATCATCTTTTTAGAATCGGCTGCTGATGAAGGCCATGACCAGCTTTCTTGTTGCCCTATGTCTAGTCATCGTATTGATCTTTCTGTTCACCGGTACAGTCAACTGTCAAAATCCTTGTTGACCAGACTTGGGTGGGCTGCCCGTTGAGCTAGGGTGAGCCTTGCTATGATCCATGGACAACCACTACTCCACAAACAACCACCGCTCCATAGATAAGCACCGCTCCATGGACAACCACTCCATGGACAACCGCTCCATGAATAACCACTCCATAGACAAATACCACTTTACAAATAACTGCTGCTCCATGAATAACTATTGCTCCATGGATCACCCCTCCATGGACAAACACCACTCCATGGACAACCGCTCCATGGACAAATACCACTCCATACGGGGAGTTATACCTTGAGGCTCAGAGTTTGGTTTACAATTGATATCAGATTTCTCAAGCCAGCAGCAGTCAGTATATGCATCAATCAGAGAGTTTATGGAGAGATACACAATACTTACTACTACACGAATCTTGCATAACATAGTGGATATGAGGATATAAAAGACAGCCTTAATGAGCTGAGCGAATTCAAGCTGCGATCGTGCATTCCACTCCGTCTTCCTTGAATTTCGAACATGAGGACAGTCCGTACCCTTGTCGAGCCCGGTCACGTTATCGTCAAGCCGGGTTACGTCGGCGCGAACCACTGCGATTACTTCACCATCGACCACCCCCTGCTCTCCATCCAGCGAGTTCTGCGGTGAAGTCTTCGACGTGGGGCCTGACTTTCGCACTACTGGAATAGAGCTGGGACGAATTTCCGGCGTGACGTCGTCCTATTCAAAGGGACCAACCAAAGTGTAAGGAATGGTAGAAGCACAGCGTTAAAAATCTAAAGCTTCCTTTTCAATTTTTTGTTGTCCAAGTTTGCGTCATTTCTGTTCATAGAGATAGCTTGTTCACGTTATTTACAACTTTCCAGGCAAAGGCTCAAGCATGATCTTCACCGTCTTGGTAGACAGATACAAGTCCAGTGCCACATCACCTCCATCTCTTCCATTCCCTGACTGCTTGACACCACCAAACGGAGTCGAAGCGTCCAACGTGGCCGTGCAGTTGACCCAAATCGTATCCGCCTCAATCTGTGCAGCTAGATTCAAAGCCGTGTCGATGTTTCGCGAGGAGACGTTTCCACTCAGACCGTACTCGGTGGCATTGGCCAACTCAACGGCCTGTGCCAAGGAAGAAAAGGTGCTGATGCACGCCACGGGTCCAAAAACTTGCTTGGAAGCCACGTCGTGTTCGGGGTGCGCGTTGAAAAAGTATCCTCGGGGCAGATAGTTTTCGTGAGGCGGTTTCGTGCCCTTTTGTCCTTCCCACCACTCAAACCCAGCGTCTTTGCCAGCTTGCACCATCGACGCCACCTTCTCGCGCTGCTGCGACGAAGCCAGCGGACCCACGATATCAGCAATTCCCTGACTCTGCAATGGATCGCCATATTTAGCCTCGTCGATGTTGCGCTGGAAAGCTTCGAGGAACTTGTCCTTGATAGCTTCATGAACAAAAATGCGCGACCCGGCAGCGCACACTTGTCCCTGGTGGAAATAGATTCCCAACGACGACCAAAATGCGGCTTTTTCCACATCGGCATCCTCAGCCACTATGACGGCTCCTTTGCCGCCTAGTTCCAAGGAGACGTGCTTCAGGTTGGACTTGGCTGCTGCGACGGAAATGTCGCGACCGGTCACATCTGATCCAGTGAAGCTGATTTTGCGCATGATGGGGTGTGAAGACAGGGCAGCTCCCACGGCGCCGAAACCAGTCACTACATTGATGACACCGTCGGGGAAACCAGCTTCCTTGGAAAAGTTCCGCCACATGTAGTGCGGTGAGGGAGGTGATTTCGGAGGGTTTGACGACAACAGAGTTGCCCGCTGCCAAAGCTGGAGCGAGCTTCCAACCCAAGATCAGGTTGGGAAAATTCCGGGGCAGAATCAGGCCGCATACTCCATGGGGCTCGCGCAAGGTGTATTTGAGTGTCTTTTTGCCTTGGATGGTCTTTCCTTGGATCTTGTCCGCGGCACCGGCGTAGTACCGCAACAGCTCAATGAGGCTGGCCAGATCAAATCCCTGGGCAGCTGATACCAACATTCCCGTGTCCAAGGACGAGACGATGACGAGCTGGGGCAGACTCTCCTCAATGAGATCGGCCAGCTTGTTCAGTAAGCGGCCTCTTTCTGAGCCGAGGGTGTCTCGCCACTTTGGGAAAGCCTGCAAATGTTGTCAATCTCTTGCTTTTAAGTGGAGTTTTACATTTACTGAAAAAAACATATTTGAAGTTGGCACCACTCACTTTCTGCGCAGCAATCACTGCCTTGCCGACATCCTCCTCATTGCCCTCCTGGAGTGTTGCTAGGGTTTTCCCACTGACTGCTGATATAGTCTCAAAGGTGCGGTTCTGTGATGAAGACACCAGCTGTCCATCAATCCACAAACCAACAGGTACTTGGATATCCTCGCCCTTGGGGCCTCTCAGCTTGGCATGATGAGCACTCATGGTGGCCGCGTCTCCAGATCGAACGGCCCAGGGGGGAACAGGTGGTGCTCAACTGGGACGGTGGGGAAGGGGCTTAGTTCCAAGGTTTGGCTGGCGAGTGAAATGATGATACTCCGTGAGTGGCGAGCAACTAAGGGAAAAGTGACAGAAAAGGAGAGAAAGACTAAAGAAGTCTGCAAAAGAAGCTCGCGTCTTGGATCGCTTGTTCAAAATAGCGAGAAAAATGGAATCGTCACAGGTTTATGTCAGGGTTTTTGACTTGATCATGCGTGTGTGTGAGGTCTTTTTACCTTTTATCCTTTTACTGTAACCTATTGCGTATCGCAGAACAAAGTTGTCTAGGTAGCTAAGTATAAAACAGTTTCTCGCGTCGCGAATCCGGAATTGCCCCTTTGGACATGTAAAGTGAGACGGCCCGGAGGTGTCAACGGCAAGAAAAAAGCCAAGCTGCCAGAACGGGTATGAGCAGGGAGAGTACTGGAGTTTACATATTCCCGCTTCGGGTCGTCTGCAACCTGTAATCCCTGTGATACGGTCCGCGCTGCCGCTTTTGTGATGTGCAACAATAAAGAGCTGAGTGCTAATTTGGTTCACCAGGGTCGCACTCAAGGTCGGTGTGATATCTCGGATGCTTGAAAGGAGGATTATGTGCAATTTGCTTGAGGTAGCCGTGGTGATTGCGAAACTGGCATACGGCGTCCACGCGGATGGCTGCACCTGTACGGTGACCGGTATTGGGACATGAGTGTTGAGAACAGTCATGAAGCTGTACTGGTCATGCAGTGTGGAATGCTGACTAGTTTCTATGTGACTAGGCCTTTGGCGAGGGTGTGATTGGGTCCACAGGAGCTAGCAGCAAGAGTTATGACTGGTCAGGAGGCAGTCCTCGGCAAGGGTGTGACTAGTCTTAACATCGGTAGCTAGGCTTGCTTACAGAACCTAGATACTAGTCAAATAATGGACAGTGCTGACCGGTACGTATAAGGTGACTGGTCCAGACGGGCAGCTGATGCCTGTTGACTGGTCAAACGCTCTCTACTCTCATGCTCCCTGACTGGTCATCACTCCCACCATCGAAGAGCGATTACTGGTCAGGTTGCGGCTACCGCAGCCTTACGATGGGGCTATTCCTGGTCACAGCCCAGGCTGAGACTGATCCTTCTTTTCCCTCATCACAATCATGATTTTCACAACCAAGAGAAAATAAAAAAAGACATCACTCAATTTATTGACAGTTTGGAGCAAAACCAGGTCCCGCTTTTCCAACCTTCTTCGACCCTCTAAGTGCGCCCCACATAATGTTCTCCGCTAACCCATGTCACTGTGTACACCGAAAGTAAGGGTTCAGTGACACTGGATTCTCAAGGTACTCCAAATGTTGTCGGTTAAGGTGAGGTTTGAAAATATATGACATCAGCAGCCTCATTCTCACCAATCTTCAGAATGTGATTGCTAGAAGAGACAGAGGATTGTTTTGAAAGGACCGGTATTCTCGAGGGAGCCAGATAATCCTCTCACTACCTTTCGCAACCCAGGTTTCTCCAGAGTTCAAGCCGTATCCGTTAATGACAGGCCGTACTGCCGGTTCCTTCGGAGTTACTTTACTTTTCATAGGGTCTGGAAATGGATTTATTGTCCCCAGATCAGTAATAACTTGCGTGCTGGATGAATCAAAAGTGAGCCTTCTGGTAAAGCCTAAGTCGAGCGTCTGCCGGTGCGTGCCCGTGGCCGCGTCCCAAAGCCGGACCGTCTTGTCACCCGATGCCGGCTCGAGAATCTCCCCGTCGGGCTAGAAGGCCACCGAGTTAACCCTGCTGCTATGCCCCTCGAGCATCTGCTGGTGCGTGCCCGGGGGCGTGTCCCACAGCTGGACCGTCATGTGGCTGGCGCGCGAGGTTAGTGCCTACTCTTTCTTTTACAAACAAAACTGAGGTAGACACTCGTTTCGGTCTACACTGTGTGACTTCGATACTACGGGTATGAATTCTGGGTGGTAGCAAAGCTGGGTAAAGTGCAAATGGTATCTATGGGGGAGAGTATGAACGTTGGCGAGAATCGCGTTCAGGATACTGAGCTTCGATCTGCAAGGTTCTTCTTATAGTCCAATACGGGGACATGGATGAACTGTCTGCTGCTCTCCTGTGAATTCCACCAGAATTGGCGAGGAGTGTTGGTTGTCGTTGTGTATACCTAGGTACACTGAAGAATGAGCCAACTCCCCACATCATCAACGGCTTTCATACGTCCCTGCCTCAGTGCTGTCAATCTATAACGATTAAAATTGGAGAAGCTCGAGCCGGGGAAATTGATACCGTCTCTTGCCTTGGGCCCTTTCGCGACCCGATACCTGCCTGCCTTGCCTAGACACTGAACACCACGCCTCACTCGAGACGCTTTGTATCAATCCATCTCTTCCAGCCTTTCCTGCACACCTCGTACCCATATCGCATTAAATCGAAACATGGTAGTCCACAAGCATCTTCTACTCTTTGGAATCGTTTCCAGCGATGTCGACATAGATCACTGTTCCCCCATTCGCGGAAAGTATCCGTCAATGAACATAGACAGTTTCTCACGTCCTTCCTTTACACTATTGACTTCCTCTCTTTCCAGTTCCACAATGAGCCCATGATCAGATCCATCATCGAAACACACGGGCAGCTTCTCCTTGGCCAACTCCTTAGCCAGCCATTCTTGTGTTGTACCACGGTTTTCTCCGCCCAAATATCGATAGGCGTGCATGCTAATCATCATCATAAGCTCATAACCAAGCCATACCCATTGGACGTCGGTCGTGGTGAAGGCGAAGACGATGAGCCCGACCGGATAGACGAAGATGAAGGCGAGGACGCAAAACATGGATATGAGTTCCCGACTTCGATTGCCGGCTTGTTCTCCCAAAATGCTGAAGTTGAATCCGTCGCTTTCCTTCAATCTGGAAGCTGGCGTACTGCGGAGTGGATGGCCATAATGATGGAAAAACTGGTACACAACCTGCCGCGGCCCCACAATAATGAAAAAGCCTTTAGATTTATCGTCGACTTCGAAAATAGTGCGGTCCCCGTCTCCCGGGGGATCAAACTGCCCAGGCCCCTTGCCTGGCTGTCGGCGGACGCGGCAAAACAAAGCAATGAGTTTTAACAATAGGGGTGCAAAGTACCATATGGCAAATGGAGTCTTCCATTTCAGGGCTGTAGCAACTCCAAAGATGATACTGATTGCCTCGCTAACAACGATGCCTCCAAAATACCGCAGCCTTAACGGGCCTATATCGCCAGTCACCGGTGACGAAGGAACTTTTTCGGACTGATCTCTTCTCAGCTTTAAGATGAGAAATGGGAGTCGTTGCCTAATATCCTGCTCGCGACTTCGACCTGCTTCGAGTCTTCCACTCGGGCAAGAACTGCTGAGTTGGTGACCTGAGCGTCCGGCCACGAGCTGCATGACAGTAATCCAGAGGGCATTCCGTGCAGATTTCAGCTCGTGTGTGGAAGAACGGTCCACATGCACAACATATCGATGGTCCGTGTTCTTATAGAAGACGCTGCCGAGCATGTAGCCGCGCAAAAGGCCTTTCCAGAGACCGAGTTCTACCAGTTGGTCCATCGCCTCTACGGCGGACTTGTGGATAGGGCCGCCCATGGGCATGAGAGCAACTATCCATGGAATTGCATAGGGTCTGCTAGCACTGTTGTAATATCGCTCAGGCCAGAGGATGCGGTTGAACACGGAGGCGCAGGCAACCTCGCCTCCCAGATAGCCGACGATTGTGCCAAGGGCCGCAAAGAGAGCAAAAACAAGAGAGCCGGAGTCGGAGGCCATAATACCGGGAGTTGAAGCTGTTGAGAAGCCGAAAACAATACAGTATATGATTGCACGTGGGTCCACAAGCGGATGAAAGTATTTGTCATAAGGCAAATGAGAAAAGAAAGGAGACAGGAAAATTGTCTTCGCGTGTTCAGTTCGGATGGACCACAGCAACCAGCCAGAGCCTCCATTTCCCAATCGAGCCTTGGAAGTGCAGCGGCTGGTTCCGAGTCCCGACGGCGCATGTTGACTTGGATTTCCACTACGTGGCAGGTTCTCAAGTTTCCAGATGCAGGCTCCCACAAGTCAGGCTTCTTCCGGGTAGATAGAATGATATGATAGGCGAATCATTCTGTGTGTGAATCCTTTTGACGGAGATATTTACTGGAAATGCACACGTATGCGTTAGTCAAGTCACACGACATGAAATATTGGGCTGAGCAACGAGGCACTCGGTCACTTTCCAAGGCATCTGGCTACACATCAAGTTACACAACATAAAATATCAGGCGGAACAACAAGGTACTCAGCCACTTTCCAAGGCATCTGGCTACACATCAAGTTACACAACATAAAATATCAGGCGGAGCAACGAGGCACTCAGCCACTTTTCGAGGCACCTGACTATACATCAAGCTATACAACATGGAATATCGGGCGGAGCATTAAAGCACTTAGCTACTTTTTAAGGCACTTAAATACTTATAGGTCCTAGCTTTATAATAACAACTTATAAGCCCTAGTTTTATAATACTAGCTACTGTTAAAGTAATGAGCGTTAAAGAAAGGTATATAATTAAAATGAAAATTATTATTAAGTTTTTTTTATTAAATATAAATTCTTATTTTTATTTAAACTTAAATATATAAATATTGTAATTTTATTCCTTATATATTATTATAATAACCTTTTAAATACTTTATTAAAATATTTAAAGCTTTTTAAGTTTTATTAAATTATTTAATTTATATAATATAATATTAACAATAATTAATAAATTATAATTATAAATTTATATTATTTAAATAAATATTTAAATTAATATATTAATATAAAGGTATAAGTTTAAATATTGTTAAAAATAAATAATAATTAAATTAATTATTATAGTTTTTTAAATTAAACAGTTTATTAAATTAACAATTAATAAATATAACCGTTTTAATTAATATTAAAAAGATTTATTTAATTAATTTAAATAACTTAAAATATATATTATAATAATAGCTTTATATTAATAGTTAATAAATTTATAAAATATGTTTAAAGCACTTGAGAAAATACTAGCTTTTAATAGGATGATACGGTAGATCTCTTGAAAGACTCCGCCCTAAGCGCTTTAATATATTGCAATTCATTTCCTATTTTTAGGTCTAATGTTCGTTTAGTGACCGTTACTTGGTACATGAATTTGCTGAAAGTTCCAACTCCTGGAATATAAAACAGTGCAGCCCAAGTATGTAGACATATCCTGTCTTACAAACAGCATAGTACACCCCCCCCCAATCATATCTATCACACTGCTCTCGACTTTATTGTGACTACCTGTTCAGAAAGCATCATGTTCAGTCCGCCATTTCCCAACCCATGGTCAGACAAACCGCCTGTGCCCAATGTCAACGTTTACGACCCCAACGACTCTATTTGGCCCGATCGGCTTCTGCATGTTCCAACAATGACATCTCAAAAGGGGGAATTTCGAGATGGCCGGCAATTCTTCGACAAAACACCCAATCCAAGATACAATGTCCTCAGTTATACTTGGGGTTTCTATCGGGACGACCAAGGACAAACCCCGACTATCAAAATTCACAACCTACCTTGGAAGGTGCCTTCCATCATGACAAGCCACTTCACAGCGGATCAATTTCACAATGCCATAAAGCATGCTGCCCATGGCGTCCTGAAGCAGCCATGCGACTGGCTTTGGGTGGATATTGCATGCATTCCACAGGAAGACAGAGCGAGAGGCAAAACTGAACACGACGGGAAAGACTCGCACAGCAGAAACGAAGAGGAAAGGCAACTTGACGAAGAATTGAGGCGTTTGAGTGCTCAGGAAATCGGTCGACAAGTTGCGATATTCAACAGAGCTGAAGAGTCGTTCGTATGGCTCACAGGACTTACGACCAGTTATCTCCAAGAGAAAGGTTCGAGGATTCGCGTGCAGGCTCTTGAAAACTATGTCCTGCATCTCGGGCATGAGTACAGTGCTGGCATACTTGCGAACATCAACTTGCAAGTTCCCGCAGATCTACCACGAGAGGTTCACCTGGTTCGTCAGAAGCTTGGGGAAGAGAATCCGATCGACATCGCGGCCTACTACGTTCTGCTTCTTCTTTCCCACGAAGCAAACTTATTCTCGAGTTGGATCACTTGCATCCTAGGTCATAAGTGGTGTATGTCTCTATGGACACTACAAGAGATGGTGCTGCGTCCAGACGCCTGGTTGCTTCTTAACGATGGACTGTTGGATATCGAGAGTGATCAACAAAGACTGCAAGGTGCTCGTTTCCGATCGCAAATGTTCAGAGATCTTTTCAGAACCAAAGCTATCACATCAAATAAGTCAGGGAAATGGAGTCTATCTGATATCAAATTTGAGATTCGTCTTCTGGGCGCATTACTGAATGCCGGGGGGTCTTCAAAGATGTGGGACAGAATCAAAAGCATCGAGACACGACTGAAAGACCGTCTTGGCCTCAAATTGAAGAACCAGATCCCATCGGTTAGGGGAATCCAAGAACGCTTGGGCATCACGCTGAGACTGATGAGACTAAAAGGCATGAATGCTTTGCATATCTCCTTTCCGCATACTGCCTACTCTGCCGCTCAACACCGTCGGAGTAAGAGGACGCTGGACAGGATAAGTGGCATCGTCCAAACATACGGAATCAGCTGTCAATCTTTCCCACCGGAAGATAAGAGGGCAGACGAAGAGAAGCTCAAAGACCTGCAAGATGACTTTGGATCTCAATTGGTATCTAAGATGCCATTGCTGTCGCAGCTTTTCATCCACAGCTTGGCCAAGGAAGGCGGCCAAGTTCAAAGACCTCGTCGCAGCTGGCTCATTACTGAGAATTGCGACGTTCAGGATGGGTGGTGGTCGAACTTCGAGTCGGGGTACAAAATCGTAAACCTCTTCGATTCCTTCCAGGCCGTCCAAAACTCAGGAACGCTCAAATTCGAGTTCAAAGGCCGCGCGTGGGACATCGAATCGTTTGTACACCCAGTTGCCCCGCCATTGAGCAATTTCGACTCTCTCTTCACGCCACTGAACGACGCAGTTGGACCTTCCAGCTATCATGGCTTGATGCTGGACCACCATGTCTCATTGGCGGTACTAGATGACAGCACCGATCTTTTCCGTAGCCACAAGGCCATGGAGGAGGCCGTCACAAAGCTGCAAATCTACTATGGGAAAGACTTTGCAGGTAACGACTGCCCAATATTGCGTGTCGCTAGTCTCGGCTGCTCTTATATCGATGCCTTGCCTCACGTTCAACACGTAGGTATTGTCCTAGCGCCCTCACCGAAGAAACAGGGAGCGCATGACTGCGAAAGCGGAAAAGAAGCTGAAGACGTCTGGTGCCGAATCGGGTTGATGCGGTGGGTCGAGGACTACTCCAGCTATGGAAAGTGTGGAAAAGGAAGGCCGGAAGAAAAGCATCCCCAGCTTCCGACGCCTGATGATTTCTCATGTCTGATTGAATAATACGACCAACTGCCATGTAAACTAATGAGGTTGAAGGCTGAAGATGGTGGGGGTTATGTATATAATTTATTATCTCATTATTATATAACTATATTTAGGCGCTTAACTTAGCTTCCAGGGTTACTTTATTTAATATTATAATATAAAACTTTAATTATTAAAACTTAATAAATAAAGCTTAACTTTTATTATAAAGTATAAAATTTTTATATAATATATAAATATATAAATAAAATTAAAATATAATTTAAATAAATATAATTTATTAAAATAATTATAAAATATTTAAATATATTAAAAATATAATTAAAGTTATAATTATATAATTATATACCCCTTTTAAGTATAAGGGTAAAAGACTTATAATTATATTTTTTTAATTAATTTATATTTAATTATATAATATTTCTATAATAAGGTTTTATTTATTTAAGATAATTAAGAAATCTTTTTAAAGAAATATATTATAAATTTAATTATCTTTTATCTTTTAATTAATTTATTATTATAAATTATTATTTTAAAAGTAATAAGCTTATTTATTTATTTAAAATAATCCTTAAACTTCTTTAAAGTAATAATAAATATATTAATCTATTTAATTATATAAGGTCCTTTATTTTTATATTTTTTTACCTTTATAAATATTATCCTTATATAAATAAGGACTTACTTATTATAATTAAAGTTTATTTTTATAATTATTTATAATAAAGTTATTAAGTTTATATATCTAGATAATTAAATATAATTGCCTTACTTAGGTCTTAAATATATATATTGGTTTAAGCTTAACTAGTAGTTATCTTAGCTTTAGTAATATGGTAGGCTAAATGATTGCTTTTAAGTGGTTTTCTATAATAAGGTCGTGATGGGTATATATTTATAAAGTAGAGCTAGAACCTGTATATGTCTTATAAGATAGTTAAGGTAAAGGTAGCTTTTATTATTACTTATTTCAGCTAACTTATGCTTAAGTTATATAATGATGGTATTTTCATATAATATTTAATAGTGTTAAATTAAGTTGCTTATAGCTTATAATGGCTTTAACCTTAATAAGCTAATGGCTTATTAATAATATTAATATAAATAACGTTAAAGATTAAATATAACTTAATGCTATAGCTTTTAATATAAAATAATAGCTTTTAATTATAAATAAGTTTATAAAAGATTATAAAGTTATTATAAAAAGCCTTATATAATAAAAATTATTATGTTTTTTTTAAATTATATCTTATCCTTTTAAGATATTAATTATAGTTTTTAATTAAATAAAGAAACTTAAATAAATATAAATAATTAATATAATTATATATTATATATTATATATTATTTATATAAATATATAATCTTTTTAAAAAATAAAAAATAAAAAGATTTATAATTATATTTTTTTAATTTTTTTTCTTTAATTTATTATTATAAATTATTATTTTTAATATAATAAATTTATTTATTTATTTAAAATAATAATAAATATATTAATTTATTTATTATAATTAAAAACTTTATATTTTTTATATATTTATTATATAAAGATTTTTAAATAAAGTTTTTTTATAATTATATATATAATTAATATATATTTTAAAATATAATTTTATTAAAATAAGTTTTTTTATTTAATTAATTTTAATAATATTATTATTATAATTATAAAATAAAAGATTTATTATATTTTTAATATTTTTAAAAATAAATAAATATTTTTATAAATTTTAATTAAATATATATTAAATAAATATCTTTTTTTTATTTTTATTAATTTCTTTTAATTTAAATAATTATTTTATTATATAATTTAATTAAGTATTTTATAAATAAAAATAAAATAAAAAATATTATATCTTTTTATTATATATTAAATATTTAATTTTAAATTAAATTTAATAATTTAAATAATAAATTAAATATAATTTTTATTATTTTATTTATTATAAAATATAATATAAAAATAATATAATAAAAAGTTAATTTAAAATAATTTATAAAAAAATATTTTATTTAATAAAATATTTTATTTAATAATATTTAATATTATAATAATTATATTAATAATAATTATATATATTAATAAATATATTAATATAAATAAATTATAATTTTTTTAAAATAATTAAATTATTAAATTTATTTTTAATAAATAAATAAATAATAAAATAAATTTAAAATAAATTTAATATTTTAATATATATATATTAAATTAAAAAGAATAATAATTATAAAATATTAATTATATTATTATATTAATTTAAATATTAAATATTATATTATATTTATTTTTAAAATATATATATAATAATAAAATGAATTCTTTTATTTAAATTTTAATTAATTATATTATTAAATTCTATTTTCTTTTATAATTAAAATAATTTATAATAAAATTTTTATAATAAAAAATATTAAGTTTATATTTAAAAATAATTAAAATAAATTTTAATTTAAAACTTTTAAATTTTAATATATTAAAAAAAAAGATTTATATTAATTATAAAAATTATTATTTAAATAATAAAAAATATTAATAATAATATATTTAATTATATTTATAAATAAATAAATTTAAATATTTTAAAAAATTTATATTATATTTATTAAATATTAAAAATTAAAAAATTAAAAAATTTAAATATAATTTAAAAACATATTTATTATTAAAAAGAAATTAATAAATAAAATAAATAATTTATAATAAATTAAATAAATAATAATATAATAATTATAATAAAATTAAATATAATATAAAAATATAAAAAAATATAAAAAAGTTTAATTAATTAAATTATAAATAAATAATAATATATTTTTAAATAATTTATAATAAATTAAAATAAATTAAAATAAATTAAAATAAATTAAAATAAATTAAAATAAATTAAAA
Source organism: Diaporthe vaccinii (assembly GCA_039880775.1). NCBI lineage: Eukaryota > Fungi > Ascomycota > Sordariomycetes > Diaporthales > Diaporthaceae > Diaporthe > Diaporthe vaccinii. The sequence goes on from JBCEDN010000036.1 coordinate 376,460, forward strand.
ATAAATTAAAATAAATTAAAATAAATTAAAATAAATTAAAATAAATTAAAATAAATTAAAATAAATTAAAATAAATTAAAATAAATTAAAATAAATTAAAATAAATTAAAATAAATTAAAATAAATTAAAATAAATTAAAATAAATTAAAATAAATTAAAATAAATAAAAATAAATAAAAATAAATAAAAATAAATAAAAATAAATAAAAATTAATAAAATATTTAAATAATATTTATATTAAACTTATATATTTATAAATATTATTTATTAATTTATATAAATTAATAAAAAGTAAGAAAATTTAATTTCTTTTATTTTATTTTTTTATATAAATTAAGGCTTTATTTAATACCTTTTAATATTAATTAATATATTATTAAAATATAAATTAATAAAAAAGAAAAGGTATTTATATAATTTATATAAATATATTAAAAATAAATTATAAGCTATTATAGCTATAGCATTATTATTAATAAATAATATTAGATTTTATATTATATTATAATTAATTATAATAATTTTATAAGTAAAATTATAATTTTTAATATTATTATATTATTTATCTTCTTTTATTAAGTTTTTATATTATAAAGGTTAATTTTATTAAGTTAATAAATAAATACTTTAAATATTTATTATAATAATTTATAAATTTATAATAAATTTATAATAAATCATTATTTTATAATAAATTTATAATTTAATAATAAATTTATAATAAATTTATTAAGAATTAATTATTTATTATATAATCTTTAATTTAATATATCCCCTTAAATTAATATATTATAATAAGCTAAACTTTAACCCTTTTTTATTATTTCTTATTTATATTTTATAAGATTTTTTAATAAATTCTAATCTTTTTATTAATTATTAATATCTTTTAAGCTTAATTATTAAAGAAATCCATTTTATTTTTTAATTAATAATACTTTAATTAACTTATTTATTATTATTTATATTAACAAGATATATTTTATATTAATAATATTATTTTAAATTTCTTATTATAATTAATAATTATAAATATCTATATATTATAATTTTATCTTAAATTAAGTAATTTTAAAATTTATTAAATTTATAATTTATATATTATTATATTTAATTTTAATTTTCTTTTTATTTAATTCTATTAATAATTTTATAAAAAGTTTATTTATAAATAAAGTTTCTTTTATTACTTATATTAAGATAAGTAATTTTACTTTTATTATTAATATTATAATTATATCTTATTTATTAACTCTTTATTTAATTATTCTTTTAAATAACTTTATTATAAATATTTAAAAACTCTTTTAATTAATAATATTATTAATAAAGGAAGAATTATTTATCATTATAAATTTATTTATATTTATAAAGTAAAGAATAAGATATTTAATATCTTTAAAATAGAAAAGTACTTAGTTTATAATATTATAATATTTTTAACTTAAATTTATAAGGAATTATATAAGCCTTAATATAATAAATATAATATTTAATTAAGTAAATATTATAATAAATAATATAAACTTAATCTTTTATTAATAGGAATTAATTTTAATAAGTTTTATAATATTAATTTATAACTTTAGTTTTTTAATTATTATAAGGACCTTATAAGAAAGATTTCTTTTATTAGCTATCTTAATAATCTTTTTTATATATATAATTTATCTTAGCTAAATCTAATAATTAAGGTAATTGTTAAATGGTCTCTGCTATATGGCGTTTGTACGTATGTATATGCTGGTTTAATTAAGTCTGTATTCATTATTGTTCTAGCCAAAACTATGAAACGTAAGGGGCTGCCATACAGCAATCCCTTATAGGTCATACGGGCTAGCTTAATCAGCCTCCCTTGCCAAGCTGCCCTTATGCAATCAGCCTCAGTGCTATTCCAACAGTAATTTCTATAGATCTTTATACTTAAGAACTATTAAATTAAATCCCTTTTATTAATTTTATATTTCTTTTAAAGTTATTAAATAAGGTTATTAACTTATCTTTATTAATTCTTTTAATATATTATAATAATATTATTAATATAAAAGAAGATTAAAATATTATTCTTTTTATAATAATAAGGCTTATATAATATTTATTAATATCTAAGCTTAATAAGTATTTTAATAAATTCCTTTTATTATAATAATAATAAAATCTATAATTTATATAATACCTTATTAAATATTAAGATAATACCCTTCTTTTTATAATTATAAAGTATTTTTATAAAAGTATCTTAATTAATTAAAGTATAAATAAATATATTTATTATATTATATTAAATTAACTTAAGATTAAACTTTATAATAATAGCAATTAATATATAAAATAATTATCTTATTAAAATTATAATATAAGTTTCTTATATTTATCCTTATATTTATTAATCTCCTTTAATAATAAGCTATACTTTATATTTTTTAAAGATATTATATTTATTAAATTTATAAATATATATTTATATATAATTTAAGATTTATTTTCTTATTATATAAGGATCTTTCTTATAGATTTTAATTTAAGATCTTATTTTAATATAATTCTATAAATAATTAACTTTAGCTTACTTAAATAAATTATTAAATAAATAGTTTATTAAATCCTTATATTATTTTAATAGCTTTAAGAATTACCTTTTTAATATCTTTACCCCTTAATATAAATATCTCTTAATTTAAGCTTTATTAAGAATATTATTATTTAACTTTATTATAAATATTATCTTTATTTTAATTATAAATATAGCTTATTATAATAAATTTATTAAAAATTTAATAATTAATAAGATTTCTTCTTTATTTAATTGTATTTATATAATATATATTAAGAGTATTAATAATAGTAATTAAGGTAATATAAGGAATAATATAAACTTAATATTTATATAAGGGCTATTTTATTAATCCTTTTTAAGCTATATATTTTCTACTTTCTTTATATTTCTTTTTTAAATCCCTCTTTTATTAAATTCTTTTAAGCTTTTAATTTTAAGAAGATCTTCTCCCTTTAAATTTAATATTTTATTATTATTTAAAAGTATATTTTTCTTTATTTATTTAGTTAATTATTTAATATTTATAATAAGGAATTTATTTATAAATCTTTCTTAATTTTTATTAAATATTTAATATTTATTAAAAATTATATTTTATATATTAATTATCTTTTTAATAAATAGAATTTATATTTAATAGATATTTAATAATTAATATTTTATAAAATAATTAATTTAAGCTTATAATTTTAAGTATTAATATCTCTTCTTTTTAAATTAAATATTTAAGGTTATTATATAAGCTTTATAATTAAATACTTTTAAATAAATTTAATTAAGTTTTAAATTTAACCTTAAAATTCCTTACCTTTTAATAATAATAAAGAAGAATTAATAATATAATATTTATTAATCTAATTTATAAAATAATATTTAATTATTAAGATAAATAATTATTTATTTAATTTTTAATTATAAGGAAGTTAAAAGCTTTAAATTTATTTATAATACTTATATCTTTTCTTTAATTATACCCTTAAGTATTCTACTTTATTATTTTATATTTATATATTAAATATAAAGGGCTTAATTTAAATATATTTTAATTTAAGATAATCTTTAATAACTTATCTTTAATTAAATATTTTATTATTATATTTAATAATCTTAATTTTTATTTTATATTAAAGTTTTATTATTTTAAAAAAGATTTAAATATCTTAAATATTATATTATTATCTTAATTTATAAAATAATAATCTTATATATATCTTAAGACTTTATATATAAATAAGAGTTATAAATTATAATTATAAATACTTAACTTATAATTATAAAAGTTTAATATTATTTTTTTTTTATTTAAAGATCTCCTTAATAAATAATAAATTTACCTTATAATCTTAATTAAAATATATTTTATATTTAATAATTATTAATTTATAAATTTATATCTCTTAAGATATATTTATTAAATATTTTAATACTTTAGGTTTAAGATAGTTAAATTATTTATATTAAAGAAGGGCTTTATTTATTAATGATTTTTTAATAAATATTATATATTTTTTCTTTTAAATATTAAATATAACCTTTAATTTATAAATTAAGTATTTAATAATATATTATTTATAAATATTTATAAGTTTATAAAGGATTATTTTATTTTATTTTTTAATATAATTAAATCTATTTTATTATCTTAAAAGATGCTTTTTTAAAGTTATCAAAAATATTAATATAATTAAGAGTTTTAAATATAAAGTAATATTTTTAATTTATAAAATAATTCCTTTAATATAAATTAACATTATATTATATATTTAAATAAAAGTTATTAATTATTTATTTATAAGTAATTATTATATTTAATTAATTATATATTAAATAGCCTTTATAATTATTAATAATTAATATTATATTTATTAAATTTAATATAATTAAGGATTTTAAAGGATATTCTTTATATTTATAATAAAAGCTCTTTTAACCTTTATATTAATTATATAATACTTAAAAAGTTAATCTTTAATTTTATTAATAAGTTTTTCTTTAAAAGGTTTTAATATCTTTAACTTAGATTTTAACCTTAAATCTTTTATAACTTAAACCTTTACTTATAAATTAATATTATCTTTAAAAGCCTTATATATCTTTTCTTTAATAATTTTATTCTTCTTAAAGCCTTTAAAAGCTTTCTTAAAAAAGATATAATAATAATTTATAAAGATATAATTCTTAATATATACCTTATATAAATTAATAGGTTCTTTTATTTTAAATTAATTATATTTCTAGCTTATATAAGTTTTATATAATTTATTTATATTTTATTAATTAAGATTTTTTTTCTTAATAATATAAATATCTTTTTTATTATTATAATTCTTTAAGTTATTATAAATAATTACTTATATTCCCTTTATAATTCTTATAAGTTTATTTTATATATTTAAAGCTTATAATTCCTTTTAAAGGAGGTTTTTAATATTATAATATATAAAGCTTTTATTTATAATTTTCTACTTTTATATTTATTTAAATATAATTATTTATATTAATAATATCCTTTATAAGGCTTATAATAAGTTATAAACCTAAATAATAAGCTATTTTACCTTTATAATCCTTTATTAAATAGCTTTTATTATAATAGTTTCTTATTAATTTACTTAAAATATAATATCTTTTAAATTTTATAATAATTTAAGAGTATTTTTATATATATTTTTTATTTTTAATAAATTATTTAATTATAATTATTTATATCTTTATTATAAGTTTTTATATTATTTTTAAAAAGGTTTTCTTAAGATATAATATATTAATTTATAAGTATAATAATTATACTAAACCTTTATAAGATTTAATAAATAACCTATAAGGTTTATATTAATAATTTAATATAAAGGTAATACTTAACTATTTTAATATATAAAAATACTATTTTAATACTTAATATTTAATAATATGATTATTAATTATAAGGCTATTTAATTATTAGGCTAAATATTTAAATTAATAACTAAAGAATCTATTTTATAAAAGCTATCTATTATAATAATAACTATATCTTTATATATTTTAACTCTTTAATAAGATATATTAAATATCTTATATCTAATATATCTATTATAAGTTAAATATATTAAATATCTTATATTTAATATATCTATCCTTAAGAAGGTAATAGGTTTTAAACCCTAACCCTAGATTTTATATTATCTTATAATTCCATTATTTAATATTATTATTTCTTTATTAAGATATCCTTTCTTAAACCCTTAGGTTATTAAAATTAAATACCTAAATATTAATTATATTAATTTATAATATTATCTTCCTTCTTATATCCTTTATCCTTAAAGATTAATTTATATATTTCTACTTATTATCTATATTTTTATTTATACCTTTTTAATTTATTATATTTTATAAAATTAAAAAATCTTATATATTAAAACCATTTAATTATATTAAGAAAACTAAGGTAAGGGATTTTTTATTATTTATTATTCTTTAAAGCGCTATTATTATACCTTCTTATTTCTATTATAAAGGGTATAGATTTCCTCTTATTAAGTATCTAAGAAGGACTTAAATCATTATATTAAGTATATCCATTAAGGATAGTTGCATTATAATATATAAAATATTAATCTATAAAGTTATATATATTATAGGCTAATATTAAAAGTTAAACGATAAACTTTAAGTTATAAAGGAAAAGGTATTTTAATTATAAAAATAAAAAAAGATATAATTTAAAAAGATAATATATATTATATATTAAGGAATTAATAATTTAAAGGAGTTAAAGTATATAGAAAATAAAAAGGCTAAGGTTAAGTATAAATATATTATTAAGTAATCTATTAAAGTTATTTATAATAACTTATTTAATTTCAATAAAATAAAGCTTTAGGAATTATAGCTTTATATTAATAATAAAGTTAGTATATTTAATTAGAATTTTATAATAAATAAGGGTATTAATTAATTTAAATTTAAAATTATAAATTTACTTATTAATATTAATAATAAAAATATTAATAATAGGTTATTTAATAAATAATTCAATTAATAAATTAAATATATTAATAAATTAATTTAATTAATTAAGTTATATTAATTGATAAAGTTAATTAATTAATAGAATGATTAATTAATAAGCTAAGTTGTTTAATAGGATTAAGTTAATTAATTATATTATTATATTAATTAATTAGCTGATTAATAAAGGGTTTCTTAGGTTAATTAAGGCCTTTCCTTAATTAATTTATCCCTTAATTAATAAATTTTATTACTTAATTAAGAATTTAATTATTTATTAAGTTATTATAAGGTTTTATCTTAATTAATCTTATTAATTAATTAATCTTATCTTTATTTTATCTTTAATTATATTTTAAGCTTAATATTATTTAAGAAGTTTAATATAATAAATTAAATTCTTTATTAATTCTTATATATTTTCATTTAAGTTATATCCTTTTTATTTAATAAGATATTTTATTATATCTTAATATTATTATAAATCTAAAACTTATTTTATTTTATATTCTTTATTATATTTATTAATAATTTTAATTTATATTTTAACTTTTATATTTTATAATATTAATTTTAAAAATAAAATATAAAAATTATTATATTATTTTATTTTATAAAATAATGAAAATTTATAATTAATATTTAAAAGTTTTTATAAATTTTTAAATAATTTAATTTTCTTATAATTAAATTTATTGCTAAATTACTTAATTTTAATATTTTATTAAAAAAGATAAACTTTATTTCCCTTTTTAAAAATTAATCCCTTAATTCTTTTTTAATTTATATATTTTATTATTTATTTTTATATAAAAGAAAGTTTATCTTGAATATCTTTTTAGAGTTATTTAATTTTAATTACTTTTTATTCTATTAATTCTATAATTATTATATTTAATAGTGACTTATAATATACCTAGGGTTTATATTTATAAATTATAAAGAAAGGTAATTATTTAATTATATTAGTTGTTATATTATTATAAGCAAATTATATTAATAATAGCAATTCAACTTAGTTATCTTATAATTAATTAATATAATATTAAAGGTATTATTTTATAATTTAGTTAATTCTTTCTATTTATCCATCTATTTATAAATAGGCTGCTATTAATAGCTTATATTTTATTTTAAGTTATTTTATTAATAACTTTTAAAAGTTTAATATAAAAAACTTATTTTTATTTAAGATAATTTCTTATAATATTCCATAATTACTTATAATAATTTATAAGAATATATATATAAATTCTTCTATTATATTAATTTCTTTATATAATATAAAGTATATATATTTATTTAATTTATAAACTATTATTAAGATATTATTATAAAATACTTTAATTAAAGGTTTTTATAAAAAAAATAGCTTAATAATAAAGTTTAGGTTAATAAATAATTAAATAACTATAAATATTAATAAGGGCTTTAATAATTTATAAAGTTTATATTATAAGGTTTTATTTTTATTATAAAAGTTATATTATTTAATAATTTCCTTTATTTTTTATTTAAGGTTTAAGATTTAATATATCCTTTAAATTTATTTAACTATTATTATAATACCTTAATATCTATATATTAAGGCTTTATGAATTTCCTTAATTAATTTATCTTATTCTTCTAAATCCTTAAGTATTTTCTTTAATATCTTATTAATTCTGATTATAATATTAAATTCTTAATTAAATATAAGACTTCTATCTTCCTTTATTTTAAATATTATCTATTTTAAAGGAGATTCCTTAATATAATAATCTAGTTATTTATTAAGAGCATTAATTTAAATATTCTTTATTCCTTTAATATAAATAACTTTAATATTAAATTAAAAGAAAAACTTTATATATTTAACTTATCTTTTATTAAGTTATTTAATTATTATAAAGGTTATTAAATTTTTATAATCTATATAAAGTTTAATCTATTTCTAAGCTTTAATAAAATAATATTACTATTCTTAAAATATATATATTATTACCATAAATTCTTTATCTAAAGTAGCGTAATATATTTCTAATTTATTAAACTTCTTATTAAAATTCATAATAATTTATATTTATTCCTTATTATCTCATTAAATAAATTCTCCGCCTATTATATTATCTAAGGTATTTATATAAATCTTAAATTCCTTTTCTAAATCTACTTCTTTAAATATTAAGTCCTATATAACTTTTTCCTTAAGTATTTAAAATGCTTATTCTTCTTTTTAAATCCATTAAAAGGAAATATCCTTTTATATTAAATTTATAAAGAGTTTTATAATATTACTATAACCGCTGATAAATTATTTATAAAAATTAATATATCTTTAAAAAGCTTTAATATCCTTAATATTAATTAATATCAGCTATTTCTTAATTATTTAAACTTTATCTTTTTATATTCTAATAAATCCTAACTTAATAATATATCTAAGGTAGTCAACTTTTTATATATAGAAAAAGTTTTTTTTTAATTTTATTAAAAGGTTTATATCTTAAAGCTTTTAAAGTACTTTCTTAATATATTCTTTATAATCTTTAAAGTTTTTAGAAAAGATAAGAATATTATTAAAATAAGTAATAATAAAGATATCTAGGTATTCTTATAAAATATCATTAATCATTTTTTAGAAAATAATTAAGGCATTAATTAACCCAAAGGGCATAACCTAATATTTATAATATCTATAATAAATATAAAAAGCTATTTTCCATTCTTCTCCTTCTTTCATTCTTATTAGGTTATAGCTATATTTAAGGTTTAAGGTTATAAACCATTATACTCCTTTAAATTAATCTTATAATTCCTTAATAAGCGATAATAAGTATCTATTCTTAATAATGATATTATTAAGCTATTAATAATTTATATAAAGCTATAGCTTACTATTCTTCTTAAGTATAAATAAGATTAAATATCCTATTAATAATTTTAATAATTATATATATTATTTCTTAAGGTTCTTATTAAGATATTCCTTAAGGGCTTTAAATTACTCCTTATTAAGTTTATAAATCTAATAATACTTTAAAGCTTTCCTTTTTTATAGCAAGATCTTATAATTATAATAACTATATTATAATAAGATTATATTAAATCTTTCTTAAAAGACTTTCTTAAATTCATAATATATATAAAATGTTTATATAAGCCTATTTATTACTTCTTTATTTATAAGCTCTTCCCTTTAATATAAATAAAGTAAATACTATTATATTTCTTATTTATATATATTACTATAATAGGTTATCTTTTTATTATTATATAATAATCCGTTATTTTCCTATTAATTTAATTAGCTTCTACTCTCTTTTAAGGTTTAAAATTAACTTAATCCTTCTTTATTTTCCTAAAGTTAAATCCTTAACTTACTTTTAAAAGTATCTATAAATTTATTTAAATACAACTTTTTATTATCCTTAATAATTAAATTTCTTCCTATACTATTAATTACAACCTTTTTCTAAGGAATAGCATTATCTTAAAAAATCTAACTAATAATCTAATCGATTTAAAGATTTATAGTTTATAATTATAAAAATCCTAAAATTAATTCATAATATATTATATTTATAATATCTAAAATTATAGAAATTTTATATCTTTAAATTAAGATTAAAAGATAATCAATCTTTATATTAATTATATTATCTTTATATCCTACTTTTATACCTTCCATAATATTAAATTTATAAAAATCTTCCTTTTAATATTATAGGATCTTATCCCTATTAATAATATTTAATAATATAAAGTTACCCTAAATATCATTATTTAATAATATGCTATATATTTTTTCACTAATTTCTACTTTAAATATAATATATATATAATTACTTACTTATATTATATATAGGGACTTATAATCTATAATTATTTATTATCCCCTTATAAATAATCATTATCTTTTCTTAATTCTTATATTTTTTAAATCTAAATATATATAATATATTTCTTATATTATCTATTATTATATTAACTTATAATCTTATACTCTTTATAAATAAAGTAGTTAGATAATCCATAATCCTTAACTTATTATTATCTTTATAAATATTTTAATAAGAATTAAGGGTTAAACTTAAATATTATATAAGCCTTATCTTATTAATATTTATTAATTTCCCAATAATTAAATTCATCTTTTTTATAAATTTAAATAATAAATCCTTTTCTAAAGCATCTAAGGAATAAATTAAATTTAGCTTTTTCTTAAAAGTAAAATTAATATAAATTCTAAATATATAAAGCCTAGGATATATTTAAATATTTAAGGTATCCTAGCTATAAATATAATTTATTACTTAATTTATACTTCTTAAGAAGTTAATTAAATTCTTATATTGCTTAAATTATATTAATTCCTATAATAGTAATTTTAATAATATTAATATCTAAAGCAATTAAAATATTATATCCTAAGTATTATTTTAGGTTTATATTAGGATTTTCTATAGGGTCTTCTTTTAATTTTATTATTTAATTAATTCATAATAAATCGCTATTTTTCTAAGTATTATCCTAAGAGTCGCTTATTCCTATATACTTAATATTTAAGCAATCCAAATTATTATCATTTATTATTATATTATATAATAATCCTCTTCTTCTCATAGCCAACTATCTTTCCTAATAAGGTTTCTTAAGAAATTAATTAAAGGCTTCTTTCTTTAAAAAGTGCAATATATACTAATTATTAAAATAAAAGGTTTAATTAAAGGCTTTATATTTATTATTAATATCCATTACTTACTTAAATCTAAGTAATAGATCTTTTAATTCTTCATTATTATTAAAATAGATTAAATATTTTATATAAAGGTTAAGTTAATAAATATAAGGTATCTTATCTTTTAAATATATTAAGCATTACTTATTAAATAAGCAGTTATAAGGTATAATTAACTTTTATCTCTAGATTATATTAACTTATCATTATCCTTTTAAAATAAATTTTTATTACTTCTTAAGCTATTAATAATCCCTAGTGAAATATCTTAATCTTCTATAATTATAACAATCCTTATTATTTAATTTCTATTAAGCTATATTAAGTTTTATAAAACCTATATAAGTGCTTATTATGATATTATTATATCCTTTTTAATATTAAGGTTTATTATTATTATTAAAGTTATTATTATATTAATACTTTTTATTTATATTTAGTTAATTATAATTTTTCCAATAATTTCTAAGGTTTTTATAATTATATTCCTATTATTATTTAAATAGCTGATTATTAATATATATCATTATAATAATATATTTAATGAAATTACTAAGTTAATCTATTTTAGAAATTTTATCTTTAATATCCTCCCTAAATCCTTTATAAAATTAACTTATAAATGCTTCTTCTCCTTAATTAATATAAATAGTGAGCTATTTAAAATATATAATATATTTAAAGGCCAATCCTCCTTATTTAAATTTCATAAGCTTATATTTTATAAACCTTTCCTTATCTAAATCTTTAAAAGCATCCTTAAAAGCTTATTTAAAATAATTAAATCCTTTAAAGATTTTCTTAATATTTTCATTTTAATATTTCTTATTATTTTCTAAATAATCTTTAAGGGTAGATTTAAATTATATAAAAGTATTACCTTTAAATTAATATCTTATAAAGATAATTATATTATATTAAAAGTTAAATTAATATTTATAATGCTTAAAATAAATATAATATTAAATAATAAATCCCTAAAGGGTTCCCTTATCTCCTTTATAAAGGGCTGGCTTATTTATCTTATAAGCCTTAACTTATTATATAATATAAAGGAAGTTAATTTCTTATTAAAATATAGTAATTTATATAGCTATATCTTAAAAGTAATTATTATTAATAATAAAAGGGGTAGGAATTAAAGGTATTATCATATCTTTATATTATTTAATTAATTAATTATATAGCTATTTTAAATAAGAATTATTAAAATATAATAATTATATTAAACCTTTATAAGGTTTAATAAATAACTTATAAGGTTTATATTAATAATTTAATATAAAGGTAATATTTAATTATTTTAATATATAAAGATATTATTTTAATATTTAATATTTAATAATATAATTATTAATTATAAGGCTATTTAGTTATTAAATTAAATATTTAAATTAATAATTAAAGAATTTATTTTATAAAAGCTATTTATTATAATAATAACTATATCTTTATATATTTTAACTCTTTAATAAGATATATTAAATATCTTATATTTAATATATCTATTATAAGTTAAATATATTAAATATCTTATATTTAATATATCTATCCTTAAGGGGTAATAGGTTTTAAATCTTAACCCTAGATTTTATATTATCTTATAACTTTATTATTTAATATTATTATTTCTCTATTAAGGTATCCTTTCCTAAACCCTTAAGTTATTAAAATTAAGTACCTAGGTGTTAATTATATTAGTTTATAATAAATAAGTTAAATTAATAATTTATATTATTTATTTCTTAAGCTTTTAAATTATAATTTATTCTTTTTTATATTTTAACTTAAGTTATTTATACCTTTATAAGTTTAAATTATAAAGCTTAAAGCTAATATTAATAAAGTTAAATAATTATTATTAATTTATTATTTTTCTTAAATAATTTTAACTTTTTTAATATTATTATTAAACTTATTAATAATTTAAGAAATAATACTTTTATAATTATAATAGTTTTTATATATTTTTAAAGTTATAAATTAAGTTTTTATAACTTTTAAAGGAGATTTATTTAATAATTTATATAATCTTTAAATTTATAAGTTTTAGCTTAAAAAAAACTTATAATTTTAATTATTTTATTCTTTATCTTTATAAATATTATATTTTAAATCTTTTTATTAATTTTATTAATTATATTAATTAACTTAAGGTAATAAGATTTTTAATTATTAAATTTTATATTATATTATAATTAATTATAATAATTTTATAAATAAAATTATAATTTTTAATATTATTATATTATTTATCTTCTTTTATTAAGTTTTTATATTATAAGGGTTAGTTTTATTAAATTAATAAATAGATATTTTAAATATTTATTATAATAATTTATAAATTTATAATAAATTTATAGTTTAATAATAAATTTATAATAGATTTATTAGGAATTAATTATTTATTATATAGTTTTTAATTTAATAAGTGGCTCTCTTTTAACTTTTATATAAAAAGTCCTTTATTATAATATTATTATTAATAAGCCTTCCTTATATATATATTTATTATATATATAAAAAAGAATTTATATATACCGTGATATTATTATTAAAATATTCTCCTTTTTATATATATATTATTTATATAAGATTTAAATATATTATATAATAAAGTTACTTAATATCTCTTATATAAAATAATAATTCAGCTAAGCTACCTTTATCTTACCTTTAAACCTTTCTTAAAAGCTTAAACTCTTTAAATAATATCTCCTTAATTAATTTTATATAAAATCTCTTAAGCTTTTTAATATTTAAATAATATTTTAAAGTTAAAATATTATTTTATTATAATATTTATAAAGATTAATTTAAAGAATTTATTAAATAAAAATAAAAAGATTTTATATAAATTAATTATAAGGTTTTATAATAAATATAATAATTTCTTTATATATATAATATTTATAATTATAAAAGAATTAATTATATATTTATAATATTTTTATTTATTTATTTAATAATTAAAGATAAAAATATATTTTAAAGATAAAAAAGAAAATAAAGGGTTATAATATAATTAAGATATATATATTAATAAAGTTAAAAAATATTAATATTTAAATAATATTTATATTAAATTTATATATATATAAATATTATTTATTAATTTATATAAATTAATAAGAAATAAAAGAATTTAATCTTTTTATTTTATCTTTTATATAAATTAAGGCCTTATTTAATATCTTTTAATATAAAAATTAATAAAAATTAATAAAAATTAATAAAAATTAATAAAATTAATAAAAATTAATAAAAATTAATAAAATTAATAAAAATTAATAAAAATTAATAAAATTAATAAAATTAATAAAAATTAATAAAAATTAATAAAAATTAATAAAAATTAATAAAAATTAATAAAAATTAATAAAATATAAAATTAATAAAAATTAATAAAAATTAATAAAAATTAATATAAAATTAATTATTTATTAATATTTATTATTTATTAATAAATTATATTATATATATATATATATATATATATAATCCCTTTTAAATATAAAGGTAAAAAATTTATAATTATATTTTTTTAATTAATTTATATTTAATTATATAATATTTTTATAATAAGGTTTTATTTATTTAAAGTAATTAAGAAATCTTTTTAAAGAAATATATTATAAATTTAATTATTTTTTATTTTTAATTAATTTATTATTATAAATTATTATTTTAAAAATAATAAGTTTATTTATTTATTTAAAATAATCCTTAAACTTTTTTAAAATAATAATAAATATATTAATTTATTTAATTATATAAAGTCTCTTATTTTTATATTTTTTATCTTTATAAATATTATCTTTATATAAATATAAATTTATTTATTATAATTAAAGTTTATTTTTATAATTATAAAGCTATTAAGTTTATATATTTAAATAATTAAATATAATTATTTTATTTAATATATATATTAATTTAAACTTAATTATTATCTTAATTTTAATAATATAATAAATTAAATAATTGCTTTTAAATAATCTTTTATAATAAAGTTATAATAAATATATATTTAAGTAAAGTTAAAACTTTTAAGGTAAAAGCAGCTTTTATTATTATTTATTTTAATTAATTTATATTTATATATAACTTAAGTTATATAATAATAATATTTTTATATAATACTTAATAATATTAAATTAATTTATAGCTTATAATAGCTTTAATTTTAATAAATTAATAGCTTATTAATAATATTAATATAAATAATATTAAAGATTAAATATAGCTTAATATTATAGCTTTTAATATAAAATAACGGCTTTTAATTATAAATAAATTTATAAAAAATTATAAAATTATTATAAAAGCCTTATATAATAAAAATTATTATATTTTTTTAAATTATATTTTATCCTTTTAAGATATTAATTATAATTTTTAATTAAATAAAGGAACTTAAATAAATATAAATAATTAATATATATAATATAATTTATTAATTAATTATATTTATTATATATTTATATTTTTTTATTATTTTTATTAACTTTTATTAACCTTAATATTTATTTAAAGTAAAGGATTTAATTAAAATTAATATTAATTAATATTAATTAATCTTAATTATTTATTTTTAATTAATTTAATTAATTTAAAAAATTTAAGGTTTTAATAAATAAGTTTATTTTTAATATAAATTATATCCTTATTTTTTATATTAATCTTATATTACTTTACTTACTTAAATATTTAATATATTAGAAATTAATAATTATTATATTAATTTATTTAAAAGAAGATAAAATTTAATTAATACTTTAAATAATTAAAAACTTTAAAAAAACTAAAAAAAACCTTTAAATATAACTTAAGCTATATAAATCTTTAATATCCTTTACTTTACTTTATATAATAAGATAAATAATTAATTATATTATAAAGAATTATATATTAATAAATATAAACTTAACTTAATTAAAGAGTAAATACTTATTTAATATATATTTAAATAAAATATATAAGGATTTTTAATATATCTTTTTAATATAAAAAATATAATTAATTTCTTATTAATATTATAAAATAATAAGCTAATTAGTAAGAATTAAGCTTAATACTTTATAAATATATAACTTAGCTTAAAGATTAAATTTAATCATTTATATAATTATTAAAGGGCCCTTTATAAAGATCTTAAGATTATTAAGAATTAATTTAAGTTATTTTATAATATAATAGCTAAATATTAAATTATTAATAATAACCTTTATAATTTTACTAAGATTAGCTTTATAATAAATATAATAGCTATATTAATAATCGTTATATATATTAATAAATATAAAAAGGCTAAATTAATCTAGCTTAATAATTAAAAATAAGTAATTATTATTAAATATATTAATATAAGTAAGTTATAAATCTTAATATTTATAATTATTTAAGGTACTTATTACCTTATTAACTAAATAATAAAGTTAAGTTTTCTAAATAATTAAATTATTAAGCTTATTTTTAATAAATAAATAAATAATAAAATTAATTTAAAATAAATTTAATATTTTAATAAATATATTAAGTTAAAGAGAGATATTAATTATTAAATATTAATTATAAATAATTATAAAAACTATATATTAATTAAATTTAATTAATATTATAAAGAAAATAAAATTATTATTATTAATATATTATTATATTTATCTTATTTACTTTAATTATTAAATATTATATTATATTTACCTTTAAAGTATATATATAATAATGAAATTAATCTTTTTATTTAAGCCTTAATTAATTATATTATTAAATTTAAGTTCTTTCTTATATTTAAAATAACTTATAATAAGATTTTTATAATAGAAAATATTAAATTTATATTTAAAGGAGTTAAAATTTCTCCTTAGGATCTTAACTTTATAATTTCTAAGCTTAATATTTACTTATAAATTTTAATATAATCCCTTTTTACTTCTTCCTAAAAATAAAAGTTTTAAATATTATTAAATATTTAATAAACTATTTAATAATTAAGTTTTATTAAAAATAAAATCTTAGCTTATTAAAAAAGCTCCCTTATATTAATTATAAAGGTAATTAATTAAATAATAAAAAGAATATAAATAATAATATACTTAATTATACTTATAAATAAATAGATCTAGATACTTTAAGAGGCTAATATAATATTTATTAAATGTTAAAAGGTTAAAAAAACCTAAGTATAACTTAAAGGAGTACTTATTATTAAGGAATCTTAAGCTTTTATTTAAGAGAAATAAAAGGAGAAGTAGCTAATTAATAAAATAGCTAATAATATTAAGGAGGTAAATCATAATAAATTAAGTAAATAATAATATAATAATTATAATAATATTAAATATTATATAATAACTTATAAGAAAGATATAAAAAAGTTTAATTATTTAAATTTTAAATAAATAATAATATATTTTTAAGTAATTTATAATAAATTATATAAATAATTAATCTAATTAATATAGATTAAGGTTGATTTTATATAGCTAAAATGCTTTATTTTAATAAGGAAGTTAATAGAAGTAATAAAAAAACATAGGCATGTAATAAATACAGCTGATTAGTAAACTACGTTATATAATATATAAATTTTATATATATATATATTATATAAAAATTTAGCTTTAAATAAATTTTTATTATTATATATATTTTATTAATAATAATATAAGTTTTTAAAAAGTGAGTTTTATAGTGGGAGATGTGGGCTGAATCAAGGGGTGTGCTGAATGTAAGCCATTTAACTTAGGGAAGCAAGTTATACTCCACACCGCCATTTTTCGGCGGAATAATGGCTGGGCCAAAGCTGCGGCCATCTTCACACCCCTGTGGCACAGGCTTCCTGCGTCCAACATTAAGGCTCTTCAAGTGTGTGACGAATTAATTCTACTTTCTCACTGTTCTATATTATCAGCAATCTCCTCCGGGGCGCAAACCGCCTAGAAACGACGTGGCTCAACTTTGATACCGATTTGCAGCGTCTTACACCCAAACTCCTTTACAGTTGGCAATAGTATTTTGCTCCCTTTTCTCTTGAACAACACTTGACGGTATTTACAATGGCTGAAAATGTATCAGAGGCGTGTTTTGACAAGTATCTTCTCCCAAAGTGGTTTCTGAGTCGCAATGTCAGAACCTTTACCGAGATCGGCTCCCCCGACACCTCGCACGGGGCCTTCAACTGCAGCAAGAAGATCGATAATCCCGTTCCCGAGCCCAATGGAGAAGATTCACTGGCTGGTTCGACAAGGGACGGAAGAAACATGGGTGATGGCTCATCAACGGCTACCAGTGGTGCACTCCCGGACGACGTGCTCTCTGAGCTTCGAGATGTCGCCGGCGCCGCCCTCGTCACCGACCAACAAGGATATTTCTTGAACACGTGCGGCAGCATTGTTCTTCGCTGCGTCACAAAGCGTGCTATGCCACTAATTGACGAGATGCTTCTGTGCGTGGCAAGAGATCTAAAGGCTACTTTGGTATCGGTAGACATGGAGGATCTCGAGGATTTGGGCTGGGAATTCGATCATCAGGACCGAGAGCGACGGGCCACTTGGGCCAACGGTGCGGTTGAGCTGAGTCAAGAAGAGTCGGGTCGACGGAACATGTTCGACGGCATGGCAACCTACTATTTTGGGGCCCGATCCAAGAGGAAAGCAGAGCCTGAGGCCTGGGATCAAAGCACCAGAGCCATCGCAGCGGTTTTCGACGGTCATATCACAAAGTCCCAGCGACAGGATACCCCAGAGAGCGAGAACCCCCCGGCTGTTGTTTCTGCCAACATCCCTGAGACAACCATCGCACAAGATACGACTTTTCTACTCCATATTCGCAACCTCAATGAGATGGTTTTGATGGAGAATGGCCATAGATTCGCAAAAACGCTGTGGAACTCGGTGCAGCACAGACGACTTGTATCTAAGCAAAGACTTGTTCTCCTGGTTTCGTCCTTCAAGACCTACGAAAATTGGCGGATACAATATCCTGACGAATACGGGTCTGTCGAAAACATCTTCTCGGACACAGCGTCATCAAAAATAGACATTGACCCGTGCGCTATACCAGACACGGGAAGCGGGAAGGAGGACGGCTTCAAGGGCGAGGCCAACTTCAGGCGGCTGAAACGATTCTTACGACACCGCATCCCTCACCTTCTCGCGCCAGCGCTCGCTCGAGCGGTCGCAGTTGATCACACGTTCCCCATCTGGACCGTCCAAGGGTACAAGGGCACGTACGAATCCATGGTGGCCGCAAAGTGGACGCCGGAGCAGTTCCAACGAGTCGCTAGCCGCATCGCTGGACGCGGCTTTTTGAAAGGCACGATCTGTTTTGACGATGTTAATGACGTCTTGCTCCGCTTGGAACTGTGCAAACCCGGGAAAGAAAACCCAGAGCTACCTGAATCAGGCGAGGTAAGTGCCGAAGAATCAGGCGAGGTAAGTGCCGAAGAATCAGGTTCGGAGGAAGAAAAGTTCGAGGAGGCAGGTTCACAGACGCCCACATCAGTGGCATCATCTGACAACATTGAGAGCGCCCGGGGGAAAAGCCGCGAGGAGAAAACCAAGAGCGAGACGATGGAGAGTGTGCGGGACAGCGCCCTCATTAAGTGCGAAAACACCCTCCTCAGTTGCGTTGTGGATCCAGGTACTTCTCCAATTTTCACACTGACAGCCTGCAATTCCTAAAATAATATGACTTCGCAGATACCCTGCAAACGACATTCGATGACGTTATCATTGACGATGATGCGAAGGAAACTGTTAAGTTCTTGGTCTCGCTATCTGAGTTCAAACCTGAAGCCAAATCCGCCTTCCTCCTCAAGCAGCTCCGCGCTACGGGCATCCTGCTCTACGGCCCGCCGGGGACAGGGAAGACTCACCTGTGCCGGGCCATCGCCAAGGCCTCGGGATCCAGCATGCTGTCCATCGACGCGGCCTCTGTTCAGTCCTACTGGGAAGGAGAGACTGAGAAGTATATTAAAGCCGCCTTTTCGGTCGCCACTAAGCGAACGCCCTGCGTGCTCTTCATTGACGAGGTTGACTCGCTCTTTTACCGACGCAGCTCCCGTGACAGCAACTCGCAGCGCTCAAGCCTCGCCCAGTTCCTTTCTGAGATGGACGGCCTAACTAAGCAGACGGACGGCGCGCCGTTCGTAATTGTAGCGACGAACCGGCCGCAGGATCTCGACGAGGCGTTTTACCGGAGGCTGCCCCACAAGATATATTTCCGGCTGCCCGACGTGGCGGCCCGCGTCAAGATTCTACAGCTTTTTCTGGCGGAGGAGGATTTGCACCCACAGGTTCATGTCGGGGAGCTGGCGCAGCGCACCGAGGGGTACTCGGGCTCGGACCTGGGCAACCTATGTGCCGAGGCTGCCATGGTTTGGGCCATGGAGGAGCCAAAAGTAACTCCCCAGGGAGAGCCGAGGGTGGGTATTAGGCTGTGTATAAACGCGTCGCATTTTGAAAAGGCGCTGCGGAGGATCCGGCCGAGCGTGTCGCAGCGGGCGCTCGACGAAATTGCCGAGTTTGCTCGTCGGTTCAACCCAGATGCAGTTGACGGCGATGACTTGGCTCCGGAGCTGCGGAGTGCGGTGTTAAACTCGAGAGGGGGGATGGATAAACCTGCCGGGGACGCGCCAGCGTCGAAGCTGAATTGGGGGGCGTTCCTGCAAGATCTCCCCGAGGTCGACTGATGGCTTTAAAGAGGAGGCCGATTTATATCTCCGCAGGGGAAGACAACGTTTTGTATCCTCACAGCTAGCTCTATGGCGTTCTCCCTCTTTAAGCAGTACTTTAGAATACAGAGTCAGAGCGAATGCTGTACGACATGCATAAGCACGACCACGAAGTCGGCATGCCGCATCAAACGGGCCGCCCTCCTTGTCGAGCTTGTACGTATTGGCGACTGGACCTTACGCGCTCCGCCGCGCGACGATAAGGCTTACACGCGCTTCACGCCGTGGAACGTGGAACGGTGGATTGGATAAAGCCCGATGTGATGAGCGCGAGGGCGGCGCTGGACGGGTCGCGGCTGCAATTTGGCTCTCTTTGAGGCCCACCCGCATGTAAAGCGCGATGTGTGCAATACCTTCTGCTTAAGGCCTATGGCGTGCGCGCTATCTACGCCTATCTCTCCGAGTTTCAGTTTGACAACAGCTACATGTTGCAGTTATAATCTAGATTCAGACAAGAGAGGGGGTTTATACTACCTCGTGATCGACCCCATATATTAGCTGCGAGACAACTTGGGGCGCAATACTCCACCAGCTTGTGCGACTTCTACGAAATCCCATAGAATTCGGGCAACCCACAGAAATTGAGTCTGGCGAGCTGATAGACCACATTCCCGATGATCCACATGATTGATTTTAAAGAATTTGCAGCAGAATCCTGGAAACAAGCCGGATGCAAACAGGCTTCGGATAGAAAGCCGCAGCTTGTTTGCGATGATCACAAACCTCATCGGCTGGACCCCCCTCTTGTCTTCATGTATAAGACCGAAACCACGCCGACCAGCCCGTGGTCCCTGTGAGTCCATTCAGGAATGCTTACGATTGAAAATATGTCTCTTAGACATGCAGCAAACCCTAAAATCCATGACTTGACCTGCCGTAGTATTCCTAGGTACGCAATGCCCGGTAACACAATTACCCTGAGGAATCGACGTACGTAGTAGAGCTTAAATGGTGACACTGGAATGATTTGGCGCCTACACTCAGTACATTTCAATCAATGAGTTCTAATGCTACTCATCATGTCCTCGAAGGCTTGTCAAGTTTACATACTTCCATATTGTGAAGACCTTATTCTCCCATCAGAATTTAAACATGCCATTTTCATTGAAAGCCTCTGGTTTCTCTCCACACATGCATTACCTTCCGCCATCAGCGCCGAATTTATCGTTATTCAATCTCGTCTAAGATTCTGTCAAGCCACGAGCATCGGTCTTCCCGCAAAGCGGTGCTCTCTTCAGGCCGATGGTCACTTAGCAATTCTTGCCGGACGAGTGATTCCGATCCAGCATCGACAAGAGGAAAAGCGATTCCTTCAAGAGTTCACCCACAACAGGTCTCATGGCCGAGAGGATCTTCGTACAATGTCACCCTTCGTTCGGCCCTAGTATCTGCCATTGACCGGGGCTCAGGTATCACCAATGGCAGTAACACCGGCGCTTCAGCCGAGACTTGAAACTCGTACGAATCTACCATAGCCAGGGGAAATGTCTATGCATCCGGAGCCCCGATAATCCGTGGCCCCGGAATCATCTGAAAGGCTGATCCTTCTCCAACTCATGTGGGAATCAATGGCCTGTCTAGTTATGTTGGGATTGTCAGGAAATGCTGCGGTAGTCCAGTGCCGAGCTATGAAAATCTACAAGAAACCGAAGGCGTCAAGAATGAAAAAGCCCTTCACGAAGGGGCATTTCTCCTCTTCTCTTCCCAACGGAGCCCCGGCGAGGCAAGACATAGTGCTCGGTGCGTGACCCAGGCCAGGTCGGGGCAGGGCGGAGGAGGGCAGAATTGGCAGTCTCGTGTGGATGGCCACCTCGAGCACGACCAAGCCAACAATAAGACCTCAGCTACAAGCATAATCTTTCGTCTGCCCAAGATTTTAATAAACTGATCACAAATTCAGAGCAAGAAAAAGAGATCATAAGGTATGCGGCGGGCTGCAGTGTGACTAGACATGGCCGCCTGCTGCTATATTTAGCTATGTAGGTAGCTGTGCCGTGCCGATACATGGACGCATTTTTGGGCCGATGGATGAGGACGTTGTGTCTGTGCCGTAGTAGTTGGTAACCTACGCTGGACCAACTGGCTGGATTTTGTCGCAAATTGACTGTTGGGCCATTTGAGGAACCCCAACCCAGGCCCAAATGACAGCCTCTGTCAGCAGTCAGGTTCGTCACTGCGAAGGCGACTGTAAATCAGACTGAAGCCTTGCACGGCTGAGACCCTACTTGAGTACATAGACTCAGCCGTCTTCCTTCCTGAGTCTTCTGCCAATTCCACTAGATAAGTCTCCCAAACTAAACAACACATACAACCAATTGATCCCATTAACGACCACGAGAACAAGCAGTGACATCACGCCTGGCACGTTCATACCTATCAAAAAAGCAGCCCTCTATCCTTAAGTCCGTTCTTTTCGTCGCCCTCGGCATTACCAGCGCTGCCGCCCAGAGCTTCAGCGCCACCAAACTATATATGTGCTGCACCCAGGAAGACTGCACCGACTGTACCACGGCAAACATGGGCGACGGCTCGCATTGCCCGATGTGCATGAATACTCCCGGCAGTCCCGGCAAATCAGTAAGCTCGCCCTCTCCAAATTCAACATACCCACCGTCGGAGATGTAGATGTCTGCTTTATACAAGATGTTGACGGTAAAAGCCTACCAATCCGGACAACGGCCTTGAGTATAAATTCTGCTGTGAAACCTGGTAGATGTGCTTTGAGGGCACGGCCTCTTTCTCTGCGGGACTCAGAAACGAGGGCTGGGGAGGCCTTTTTTGCCTTCTGGGGAAAAAAGGCTGTAAGGGTCGCTGAGCGCAGATGCCCAACTGGATTGAGCCGCCTGCGATTACATCTGGAATCCATGTCACAATATCAAACAAGCAGGTCCTACCTCAGTCACAGTTGAATAAAAGCAAGGGTACTTCGAACGTCCGGTTGCCACTCATAGCCATTGAAGGCACCGTGATCGCCTTAGACGAAATTGCTCGCTACATGAATAGCCCACCTTCCTCTTGAAAAAGACACCCTCGGACAGAGAGTACAAACGCGAGGGGGCCCTTTCGAAGCGATGTTGACAAGAAAATGCCTTTTAAGCGGAGACTGTGCCTTTAAGACGCCTAAGAGAATCAGAATACCTGAGCCTGCAAAGTGCAGGTACCTTTGAGTGAACATTTGCAGAATGACAGGCGCTTCTATAGACAGAATGGGAATTTGGTGACGGCCAGTATCCTCAAGACCCAAATACCCAAGGACTCTCGATTGGTAGATAGAGTGACAGATATCGTGTTAATTACCCTCAATACGAAGTGTTTGGTAGGAGGTTAAGAAAGTGTGTTTTATATCTTTGTATATAATTTTCAAATTTGTAGAAGGCAGCCCCCGCTGATACCAGCCACATGAATGGCCATGGCATTTCACAGTCGAATATCTCAATACTGTCGATCCAAACAATGCGGAAAATTCAATTTCTGATGATTATTCATTCAAGTCAGTCTCGAGCTTTAGCAGACGGTATTTCACTCGGCTTGTTGTAATCGCTGACTTGCACCACGAATAGATGGGATTTTGCGACTTCAGATTCGACCAATATATTCTTCCCTCGAAGTTCCACCTTCTACCCGATTCCGGAGCTTCAACGCTGGGGACGGAGATATCGAAATATTCTTCCTCTCGTCGAATAGGTTGCGGTTCACCCAGCCGACGGAAGACCCATGGTTCAATGCCTCGACCGCGCTGGGGAGTTTTGACTTCCCTTACCTCGTGACGACCGGCGACAATGCGACTCTCTACCATGCATCAGAGCCTGCTTCACCCCTGGGCTGTCTGGCCCAAGAACAGATATGCAATCCGAACTTGCCTGAGCAGTCCAGACGGTGCACAAACCTGACGAGGCCACAGTCAGTCAGTCGGTCTCGAATCAACAGCCCTCGGTCTCTCTCCCCCCCCCCCCCCGGACTCCGACTCCGACGCGCGCTTCACCTGGGCCTTCCACTCGATATGGTACGACTCGGCCGCCGTGGAAGACATACTCGACACGCTCGGCGCCCAGGCGCTGCTCGCGAGGGCCGGCGTCAGGAATGGCCTGCAGGGACCGCTGCCAACCAACCAACCCGTGGCAGACAGAAGTAGAGCACTGGTTCAGCACGACCCTGGCGAGCCTGCAGCGGCCGTTTGTGAATCTTGCACGGGGCCCGGATGATGACTTGGTCTTGGAATACCTCGTCAGGCCAGCCAACTCGTCCACCAGGGAGGCGGGATACTGCAAGGACCAAGTGCGTGGCAGCGTCCACACTTTCTATATTATTTTTATGTTGAACAACATCGACACTGTTTTCAATACCTTGCTGACTGTCTCTGTGCTCTAGAAAGTACTCAGCACCGCATATGTGTCTTTCAGCATGCTCGGCCTTCTCCTCACCCTGACCTTCGGGGCCACTGCCATATTGGTTTCTTACTCCTTGGAGCCAATACTGGAGTGCGTCCACAGACGCACTGGGCGCCACCACTACACCTTCCCCGAGTGGGCTACGAACCAGACGCTTCAGCTACAACGCGTAGCATACGAGGAGACAGGGTCTGGGAACTGGTCTCGGGGAGTGGAGCCCGTGCCAGTAACCGAGTCCGGCGAGGCCCTCCCGGGCTTGGATTTGAGCAATCCTCATCATCCTCGCTTGTCTGCAAATAATGCACTCACGAAGAGTGGAACTGGTTCGACGACTCGGCCATGCACTCTGTAGGGGCTTGCATTTCAAAAGTCTCAACACGTCTCTGCAAGGCATGGGGCCGTTGTTAGTTCGCACGGTGTATTCTCTCAGGCTAGGATTCAGATTAACGGCGAAGTACATAAAAGCCATGGCTATCATCAAGTAGATAAAATGGAGGCGTTGAGATGTTGTCAATGGCAGGTGTTCAACGGATTTCCGGGGGGGGGGGCTCTTCTCATGGTATATAGTATTAAACCTAACTAGCTGAGAGTGCCCCTTGCAAGCTCGGGTTGCTCCCAGCCATTGTTAAAGATGCCAGAGTGTACGGGCACATGTACTGCAACCGAGAACCGTGTCTGTATGCTCATGTTATAGGAAGGGGGGACTTGTCTATCAGCAACCAACCCCCAAATAACCTCTACCTCCCAGACAAGAAGGGACATGAACCCCGACCCGAACGCCTCATTATGCTCCATCATTTAAAATCGAAGGGATATGAGAAGAGATCAGAGATCTTTCTTGTAGAAATGCTCAGGCTTGTGGTCCGTCTCATAGTCAACATGCACATACGCCCTCTCAACATCAGGAAGGCTCTCAAGCTTGAACTGCAGGTCCTCGGCTACATCATGCGTCGCCTGCAGGGACTCATCCGGGTCCATGACCACATCAACCTCGGCGATGAGGCGCGGGCCCGAGTGGTAGACGCGGACGGTGTCGATCTGGCGGATGGCGGGGCTGTGCGTGCAGCAGACGTAGGTGATGAGCTGCTGCGTCTCGACCGAGGCGACGACCCCCACGAGCAGCAGGAACTCGGTGAAGGCGGTGCGCAGCCAGGCGAAGCTGATGATGACAGAGATGACGATGGCGCCCGCCGGGTCGATCCACCAGATGAGCTTCGAGCCGCCGACCGAGGTCAGGATGCCGAAGCCGTTGATGAGCAGGTCGTTGCGGTGGTCCTGCCACAGGATCAGGATCTGCGAGTACCGGTCCTTGAGGGCCCAGGTGTAGAGGAACAGGGCGAGCTTGGTGGCGAAGGCGACGCTGACGGCGATGACGGAGGGCAGGTGGAAGCGGTTAACGCCACCCTCGCCCTCGCGGTCGGCCAGCTCGCGCGCCGAGAAGGCGATGAGGATCAGCGACACGGCGGTCATGAGGAAGCAGAAGGTGATGTTGCCGACGGTCTCGAGGCGCGCCTTGCCCGAGGGGAAGCGCGCCGGGTCGACGCGGCGGACGGCGCGGTTGGCGAAGATCAGGGTGACGTTGCTGAGCGGGTCGAAGATGGCGTCGGCCATGGTGGTGAAGAGCGAGAGCGAGCTGGACGATACGGCGCCGTAGACCTGCAGGGCGGCCAGGATGACGTTGGCGACGAAGGAGCCCCAGACGGCGATCTTGAACTTGAGCTGGTCCTCGCCCTGCTCCTGCTTTGCGTCGGCTACGTGCTCGTCGACCGGCTTGAGCATGCGCTCGATGGTCTCGTTCTGGCGGTTGTAGAAGCCCTGCAGGCGGCGGTACTGGACGGCCTTGCGGCCGAAGTTGGGGAGCAGGCTGGACTTGCCGTGCTTCACGCTGGGGGCGGGCGACGAGGTGCTGCTGCCGGCGGCGTTGGAGGAGGGAGGCCCGTCACGCTTCCTAGAGATGTTGGCCTTGATCTTCTCCAGCTCGTCGGCTGTCTTGTAGCCTGCTGAAAGCCCGAAGGGGTCGCTCTCGACAGAGTACCGCGGGAGGCGCCCGACTGTCTTCTGGCTCTCGACGTCCTCCTGCTGTGTGGAATGCCGCGCGTGGGCGCCTTCCTCTTCGCCCTTTACTTGCTCGGCCTCGAGGGCTGTGCTTGCGGCGACATTGTCGCTGTCATTGCCGTTGCCAAGGGTGGACCGCGCGCCAGACATTGGTGTGTGGTTGTTGGACCGCGAGACATTGGAGGAGTGATGGTGGAGGTGGAAAGGGTGCGGGTGGTGAGTGATGGTGGCCGAGAGGTCGGGCTCCATCTCGGAGCGATTTAGGCTGGCTGTTTGCCAGTTGAGAGGAGGGAGAAGTTCGGACGATTTTCACTGGTTAGTGATCGAAGTTTGTGTTTGTGTGTCGCGTGCACGAAGAGACAGAGGGACGAGACGAGGTGGCTCGCCCAGTTGATGTAAGCTAAGCGAGGCGGTGGTCGTTCGTCTAGCGCGATGGGCTGACCTGGTGTTGCTGAGATTAGACTTCGGCAGAAGCAAGCGGAGTAAAAGGTTGTCGCGAAGACAAATAGAGTCCTCGTTACACGCTGTAACTTATACGCAAACCTTGAAAGAGAAGATTCCCTATCTGGTACCCACCTTGGAGCTGTTTAAATGAGGCCCTTTACCTTTTCCCTGGGATCTGGGGGTTCCATCGCGCAATCCCAGAGCTATCGCGGGAGTGGAGGGGAGCTTCGTAACTTGACGGCCACGCTAAAGAGCGAGAGCGAGATGCAGACAGCCTAATCGTCGAGCTGACAGCGGCACACCAGCAGTGGAGGAGGCAGAATGCGGTCTTTTCGAGGCTGGATCCATCTCGAGCAGGTCAGGTTGAGCTCCCCGCCCCGCCCCGCTGACTCTGATCTGCATGACATCGTACAGGGAACATCGTCCTCGTAAGGCTCAATCTCGCCCGCCCCGGGTGGTTCGGAACCCCATGGCCGCAGGTCGCGCCAGCCACGGGCTGTTGTCGAACCCGTCCATTGGGCTGACAGTTGTTCGGTGTTGGGGTCGTGATTGGCAGTGGTGACAAGTCAGACGTGTGTGTTTGCTGTCCCGTACAAAATAGGTACGACATGCCCCGGGCGGGAACCGGCGGTGAGCTCCTTGGACCGACTCATGTCCGGTGAGAGGTACTGCAGAATATGGACAGACGGCATTTATGTCTGTGGATCATAAATGATTCTGAACTTGGCGATGGTAGAAAGAAAGAAGGGGCAGGAAAAAGAGAGAGAGAAAGCGCATGTCGGGGCACATGCCATTATAACATGTTCCCCATGTTTCGGCGCAACCCGGGATCCCAAGCGTTTCAACCCCATCGACACTGCCGACCAGCCGGTGCTATGATGCGATGCACTACGGTCACAGCACATTCTGTGACCGTAGCAGATATCTAGCCCATGCAGTGCTTGGCCTTGACGGGCAGGGTGGGGCATCTTGGCCTGGATCTGTGTATGCTGTGGACCTGGTGCATGGCCGACATGAACCACCGTCATTCGTTGGGCCACGTCTGGCCGAGAACTACTACCAGACAGCCATCATCTCCCTGATCGAGATTCTTGGCCTCCACACTGCCGTTGACGATGGAGACATACCACCCAACAGAGGCCATTCAGGCAGCTCTGTGTGTTTTTACTGAGCACATTGCCGGACTATCCATAGTCTACTTTTGAGTGTTCCTGGCCAACAATGAATGGTCTTGTGATCTGAAGAAACGAAGTGACTTACGAGATGAGAGCGCCGACCTAAGGAAAGACGGGCTTGGAGGGCCTGTTCCAGCCACCTCGCCTGTGCTGCACAGACAGATACGGTGCCGTGATATTGTTATGCACCACCAGGAGGACCTCTGTTTTGTGACGCAGACACAGTCAAACTAGAGATACCGCGTATGCTCCGCTTCCAGGGCTCACAGTAGACTTCGTGACGTCGCGAAAGTCCATCCAGCTCCCCAAATACCGAGGTCACCTGGAGACGTACCCCGAGTGACCGAAACTGAACCATGTCCATGCCGTTGCAGCCCAATGAAGCCTGACAGAGCCCTGACAATAGAATTTTTGGATGGCTATGGGCCTCAATATACTAAGTGAGAGCCAGCAATACCTCTCATGCTTTCCAAAATGTCTCTCCAGTCCTTGTATAAACTCGAGAACGGCATAACAATGACGGGAGATACTCCACGATACAGCGCCAATGGTTTCGAATGGTCTTAAATATACGAGGTAGTCATATATGATGATTATTCAAGCCGGTATAAGACGGAGAGGCACAGACATGTAACCTCCTTGGACCAAAAAGCTTCTCAGCCGTTGGGCCTGAACCAGGAACCACCGGATATGGTGCAATACAGCGAGTACCACCATCGCACACACAAGAAGGGATGGAGCAAAACCTAGGTCATCACTCACCACACTGTTCCAGCTTGCCACAACATGGGTCAAAACCAGGACCTAGGCTGTGCGTCCATATACCACGTTAGCCTCAGGCCCCATGGCCCAGGACATCGTCACATCATATCTGCTCGCCCGGGCGTCACTCGTCCAGGCATCAAAGCTTGGACTCGACCTTGTCACCCCCACCCTGAGACTGCGAGGCCTCAGTCTCCTCAGGAGCAGCAGCCCCCTCCTGAGCCGCACCCTTGCCCGCCGCCCCGGCGGCCTCATCGCCACACCTCGCCAGGATCCACCTCTCGACGTCGGCGTAGAACTCGTCCCGGTCAGTATCAGCATGCAGCTGGTGGAACCCCCCCTTATACACCTTAAACTCCCGGTCGGGGATCTGCCCCTGGCGGTCAAACCACGCCCTCGACGCATCAAAGCACGTCGCCTTGTCCATGTCCCCGTGGCCGAGCCACAGGCTCCGCACCCGCGGGCTGAGGCGGTACCTCCCCGCGGCCAGCTCGGCGGTGCGGTCCAGCAGCGCCGCCAGCCCCTCGAGCGTCCCCGTGTCGTGGCACAGGTCGTCGTCCCGCAGCGACTGCACCACGGCCGGGTCGCGCGTCAGGTCCTCGGGCGGGATCGGGTTCGCCAGCTTCATGCGCGGGAGGACCCGCCCCGCCAGCCTCCCCGCGAAAACCTTGAGGGCGCCGGGCCTCGCCGCGGGCGGGAAGTCGATGAAGGGCGCCTCGAGGACCCACCCCCTCACGCGGGACACGATGCCCTCCTCGTACTCCGGGGTGCTGGCCAGGGCGAGGACCTCGCCGCCGCCCATGGAGTGACCCATGACGAAGAGCGGGGCCGCCACAGGCTCGGCGGGGAGGGCAGAGCCCTTGATGAAGGCCGCGATGTCCGACAGCACCTGGGCCGTCGGGCCCGAGTGGCCGCGGTCCGCGGGGCGGGCGACGCTCTGGCCCCACCCGCGCTGGTCGAAGGCGTACACGGCTATGCCCGACCGCGCGAGGTGCGGGAAGAAGCCGTAGTACCGGCCCACGTGGTCGCTGAAGCCGTGCACGAAGACGAGCTTGGCCTTGGTGTTTGTGATGGGATCGTCGGGCTGGAGGGGGTGGCGGGGGGCATGTTAGCATGATGACGGCCACTCGGGTGCGTGCATTTGTGTGTGTGTGTGTGAGCATGTGTGAGGGTGTGAGGGCTTTGTGAGGCATGGCAGCGGGTGAGGCGACCGGGAGGGAGGGTGACCAGCAGTCGGGCAGCGGGACGGACGGGCGGGTGGAAGGGTTGACAGGTTGATGGGTTGACAGGTGGGAGGAATGCGTTACTCACGAGCCATGTCTTCGTGTAGAGGCTTGTGTCCCCGACGTTGAACTTCCCTTCTATCTCTTTAACCATGTTGATGATATTTGGCTCTGTCCTGGTATATAGAATTAAATAAATATATGTCTGTGAGAAACGGCCTTAGATCATCGGTAGATCTCAATTGCCCAGGTGGTGAGAAAGGATGCAGATGCAGACGAATGTACGGCAGAGCAGTTGAGAAATGAGAATGCGAGGTTGATGACGGGACGGGCCCTCGGCGGTCAGTTTGACTCGGGCTGAATCTTGACCCGCCTGTTGTGGCTGCGGTGCCTGAGATGCCCGGGTGTGATCGTCGGAAAGGAAACTCTGTTCCTCGGGGGACGGCCTGAGACACTCTGACTGCGCTGCTTGGCGACGGAATTCGCGATTAATATTGTAACACCAGCTTAATTAGCAGGTCGTGTGAGGACCTCGATGGGGTGATAAGACTATATGTTTGCCTTTGTCACTAGAAGAAACGGACTGGACTGGATCCTTGGGGCCTGGAATGGGGACTAGAAAATCAGAATCGATCCGTTGCCCCCGCCATCGTGACTCGGCTTGGCGCCGGCCCGTCGTGTTTTAAGACGGGGCTTATTAACTAACTAACGGCCGACCCCAGAATCACATGCTTGCGCCTCATGTCGCCGACGCTGAACACTACCAGAGAGTCTACCAGATGAGCTCTGAATTCCATCCATCTGATCTTCGGGCTCCTGGACTGTTTACTTTGCTTGCCATTCATCATGTCGAACTGCAAATAATGGCTCAATTGCGAGCAATGGCACGGAATGTCTTCTCGCCGAGCCTCAACCTGCCTGCGAGTCTCGGCCATATCGGTTCGCTCCATTTACTCAGTGACAAACACATCCAAGTACAAAACTACCTGGCCGCTTGTTGGACGAAGACATGACGTGCAACAATATTTCCGCAAGTGCTTGCACAATACCTAAAAGGAGGTTCATCTTTGGTGCAGCCAACGCAGGCCAACGGCCCCCAATACATTAACTCGAGTAAAAGCATCATGAACTTTACCACGCTCGCCACAAAGGCACAAAAGCAACCGCACGTACCCTACATGCCCAAATATGGAGTCATCCCTGAGCCCATTTTCCAGAGACCGATATGCCAAACTCATACACGGGACCTGCAACCCGCTGACCAGCCGACCCACCAGACCTTGGAGAAGCCCCTCCTCGCCTCCCCTAGTGGATATATCATCGTGTAGTCGTACACGTCGTCAAGCATGACAAAGCCCCCGTTTCCTGAAACGCCTGAAAAGGACCCCTATGGATATCCCTTCCGAGGGAGAAGCCCCGCGCACCAAAAGGCTCTCTATATGAGAGATCAAAGAAAAGGAAGAGAAATAGCTATAGGCGAAACATCAAACTACTCACGCTGTACATTACCCACGTGTCAACTCAGGCCGTTCGTAGTGTTCTGGCTCCCATCGTGCAACCTCTGACTGTCCATGTGAGAGGTGAACTTGCTCATGGGCGAGTCCTCGCCCGACATCCGCAATGAGATGCCGCTGTCGTCGTAATTGGCCGTGCTCATGTCAAGGACAGCCTGTTGGTCGCCGTTTGGGCCGCCGCCACCCAAGACTGGTTGTGCGCTCTCCATCAGCGCCAGTATAGGGTCATCACTGGCGCTGCCGGTGCTGTACCGCATGCTCTTGCGCTTGTCGCCCCCGATGGGCTCCTCATCGTGCTTCCTCTTCGTTGGTCCGACGGCCCGCGTGCTGTTTTGCTTCATGAATCCGCCTTTTTCGGCCAGGAACCAGACCATCTCGTCCAGGAAGCACTTTAGGCACCACCACGCCCCAAAGCTGTCGGCGCTGCTGATTGTCAGGTCTCGGACCATCGTCGTGCCGATGGTCTGGACAAAGAGCACGATATCCGCAGCCGAGGCGTATGGAAATCGACTTGAAAGGGTCCGCAGGAAGTCCACCCAGCGGTCGAGGATGTTTGCCGAACTTGTCCAGTCCTGGCTCTCGGGCTCCTCAGGCTTCGGATTCTGCCGGTGATAGTCTCCTTGCACGGTGCATTGCTCGAGTTCCCATGGGACATCCCTGGGGTCGAGCAACTGCCTGATGTCCGAGACGAGTAATTGCACAACATCCTCCATGCCTTCCACGGGCACGCATTGTGCGATCTTTCTAGGTCGGACAAATGTGATAAAGTCGAGATACATCTGTGTACGGTTTGCATGGTTGTGCAGGAAGTTGGCGGTGGCATGAGCGGTTGTGTTGACCCTCAAAGCCCGGTCCAGCAGATCAGCAAAAAGAGCGGCGGGCGCCTCCTTGGCCCTGAAGATATGGTAGGGCTGGCCCTCGAAGGATCGACGGATGTGAGACACCAGCTTCTCCGAGATGTTTCGCAGACTCTGCAGGCCGTACGGTGGGATGACCTGAAGGGCAACGACAGAAACTATCTGCATCATGTTTTGGTACATGCGAAGATCGCACTGCTCAATCCATGTCTCCAGGGCGGGATTAGCCAGCAGCTTCTGCACCGGCACCGTCAAAGTTCCATGGAACGCAGTGAAGAGATGAAAGAAATTCTTCTCCTTGCAAAACCGTATGCACTCGATCAGAGAAGTGCAATGTGACAAATAGAGCGCTTCGAGGGATTTCGCAGCGTCGATATCGGTGCCTCGAGGAAGGTATGGCTCAATCGCTGGCAGGGTCAGACGCGTCGGTGTTTGGGATGTATCTTCTAGTCGCAGGGAGAGGAGCTTGGAGGTTCTGCTTCCGGTTCCGCCCAGCTCTGCCGTTGTCTGGACCTGTGGGTGGTTATATATAGCATGCTTGTGCTCATGGGATCCGCCGCCTCTAGGAGCGTCTTCGGTCTTCAGATTCTCGACAGGACCGTCCTCTACCGGAGAGAGTGAAGGCTTTTCGACTTCCACAGCTGTCGAGGGCCGCGTCGTGTTGCTGTGGCCAAATTAGACGGGGCAATCTCTATTGTGGAGGTAGAAAAACTCACTTCATCCTCATGCTCTCGGCAAAACTTGGTCCTGACGTGACCGAAGCGGGTGCCTGGCTCGGCATTTCGTCAAGGTCGATATCTTCATCGATTAACTCGAAATCAACATAGTGATACTTGGACTCCCCGCGCACCCCAAGACGCCGCGTCCTGAGTCCCGGATACAATACTCTAACAAGTTTGCCGAAGCTGGCGGGGTTGAGGACAGCGATCTTCTCGTGCGCGCATCGCTTGACATAACTAGCATACACGCGACTGCGAGGCACCGAGGTCTTGCCTTTTCGACAGGATGACTTGATCCTGCACATTGCTTGTCAGCCTGGCGACTTCAAACGAGTGAATATCCGATAGCCTTACCAGAGCATGGCGAACAGTTGTCGGCTTCGCTCGCTGCTTGGGCCGCGCTCGTTTCCATGCAGCTCCGTGGCCACATCCTGCAGCGACCGGTGGCTATTCCTTGTGAACAGCTCGCGCATCTCCTGGTCGTTGTTCGTGTTTGACCTTGCCCTGTTGGGGACGGCGCCCATCTCGAGTCCCGAGTCTGGGGCCGGGCTGTCATTGCGATCCATCATCTGGCTCGCGAGGCCGGGGTGGCCAGGGTGACCGTTGGCGGGCATGAAAGTGTCGACGGGGAGGGACTGTCGGACCATCTGGGGTTGAGGCTGGAAGCGGAATTGAGAGCCCATGCCATTATGCATCGCAGGCTCTACCGAGTAATCGCGGGCGGGCGGGACCGGGAGAGAGCTGGCAGCGAGGACATACTCGGGAGAGGGAGGCCGCGGTGCAGGGGCGATCTGCCTGAGCTGGTTGTTCTGTTGTTGCTGTTGTTGTTGTTGTTGCTGCTGCTGCTGCGCGAGCCACTCTGCGGCGAATTGGATACCTTCTGGGTCTTGGCGGCCTTGGTCGGCATTGTTTGGCTGGGTGGTGGCGCTGCGCGCCGATGTTGTTGATCCTTCGCTCGGCCGCCTGGAAGCTGAGAAGCGCGAATACGCTTCTGCGTGTCGACGCAGTCAGCAACGGGTACAACCAAGACGAGTCTGGAGACAGGCGACGGGGAAGGTTTTGTGGTATGCGACTGCAATAATGGAGGAGGGGGGGCCTCAAGTTTACCTGCTGTTGAGGCCATGGAGCCTGTGTGGGTTAGTATGTGTGTATTTGGATGCCGAGTCGCTCGCTCTCTGGACGTCTGGATCTTCGGGACTGGATCTCTGGAGAGGGGCCTATGAGCAAACAAAACTGGCGGAGCAGGGGAGATAGAGATGATGAATGAGTGGAGACAAGGTGAGTTGTATATGCAGAGTGATTGAGCGAGTGGCAGACACGGTGATACAACGGGCGAGCAGACGGGTGTTTCTCTTGTTGCTGCTCTGGTCTGGAAGTGGGAATTGTTATTTTGGCTGTTGTTGGCTGGGAGACCTTGATGAACCAGAGTCGGATCTGCAGGTGGCTGGGCACGCTGGGGCCGCCCGGGGTATGGCTTGATAACAAAGGCCAGCACCAGCGAATGAAAGAGGAAAGGTCGGTTTCACTGCGGGGCCTCGGGGCATGTTTGTGCCTGAGGCAGGCAATCCCGGCCGGGGTTGGGGGAGGAGTCGGGTCAACCTGTGGCAGCCCTCCCTGCCACCTGTCCAGGCTGTCTGCTCTCTGCTCAGTGCTCACACATGTCAGCAGTGTCGTCACAGCTAAGTCGTCATCGGAGGCACTAAATCAAGCTCCCTCCAGGGCTGGATCACCTGCACCATCGAATCCGCCCAACCTACTGCTGCTTGCTGTCTTGCATTCCTATCGTAGTCTAAAGTGCAGCTCCCTCTCTTGGACACATACGCTCTTCCTTCACCTTTCCATAGCATCATCACCATCTGAATTCATCCAACAGCAGCTCGCTCCTCTGGCCTCAAGAACCTCTGCACCACCCTTTACAAGTCAGTCTGAACCCGCCATCCCAGCTGCAAACAGCAGTGAAGCCTGTGCTAGGCCCATTTCTCCGGGGTTCCGAAGCTTGAGCCCCTTGGCCCCGCAATCAGCTTCCTCTTTGTCGCTCCAACTTTGTGCCAGCACAACAATCTGACCAGCTGTACTCTCTCTGCACAGATTTCAATCCTCAAAGACACTCCAGACCCCGACAACAACCTCATTTAGCTCCTCCTTAAGGCCCATTACAATCAGCAGCAACAATGGCTTCTTCCCAAGATAAGGTCCATCACTACCTTGGCCAGCTCGACAGGGAGGTATGTACAAAGACAATGGTCACGAGGGCGGCCCGCCCGTCGGCTCCGAGCTGCATCTGGCCTCTGAATCCCTCTTGTCCTCGCGCCAGATACATGGTCACCGTCGCAGTAACTGACAGAAACATCGCAGCTGTCTAAGTACCCTGCCCTGCAGAACCTCGAGAAGCAGACCAACGTTCCCAAGACGTACACCGTCATTGGCGTTATCACCCTGTACTTCTTCTTCATCGTCTTCAACCTCGGCGGTCAGCTCCTGACCAACCTGGCCGGCTTTGCCATTCCCGGGTACTACTCGCTCAACGCCCTCTTCACTTCCAGCCAATCTGACGACACCCAGTGGTTGACCGTAAGTTGCATGTCGAAAGACTCCCGTCTGGTCCGCCTGGATCAACTATGCGCTAACCACGTTCTTATCTTCCACAGTACTGGGTTGTCTTCTCCTTCTTCACGTAAGTTCCATGCCTCTGCGCTCCAAAATGGATCGCCCTTGCTAATATGCTTGTCCAGCGTCCTGGAGAGCCTGCTTAGCGTCGTCTACTGGTTCCCCTTCTACTACACCTTCAAGTTCGTTTTCCTGCTGTGGCTCGCTCTGCCCACCTTCAGGTATGTTCAGTGCTCCCTAACCCCGAATAACGCCCCCGAGATCTCGTCTAATAGTGCGATAGGGGTGCCGAGATCATCTTCCGCTCCTTCCTGGCTCCCACGCTTGGCCGGTACTTCGGCGGCTCTACCGCCCCTGGCCTGCGTGCTCAGGCCGACAAGACCGAGTAAGCGACTTGCACCACAGGATCTGTCGACCAATCAAGGGCGCGCGTGGCCCTTGAAGCTACGGGTGAACATTTGCTCGGCAGTGACAGTGCGAGGATGATACCCTTGTGCCCTTCAATATCGCCGGCCAAGCCGGGGCAGGCGATTGGCGCATCGGAATATGAGTAGATGGGATGGCGGCGTTGTACTGTTAGCCGGTGGGATGAGGAGGCCATGGGGGGCATTTCGTCTCTTTGAACGAGGCGTTTAGAACAAATGATGGTTTATGTTTGACTCTCTCACGCGTACTAGGACGGACGGTACACATAACTCATGAATATGCGGTCAATTGTCTTTCTTCGCAGCAGCCGTTACATCCGGCATTTGGGGTTAGATTATTGCTGCAGCTAGCCAGCCGAGGATGCCATTGTTGGTCAAAGTGACAGATACTGTACATTTGGCAGCAGACCCGCAGTACACGTCTGAATTAGGACTCTGTCACCTTCAGGGTGTGTCCAATAACTGCAATAGTAACACTGTCTTCCATGATTGGAATTCGAGGTTGCTCTAAGTCGTAGATCCTAAGCGGGAAGATCCACCTTTGTGGGCGTACGGTGGATGAAGTACCCAAGACCTCTAAATCGAGTAGGGGCACTACTGTGGAATCCGTACTGGGGACCTGCCAGGGTCGCGGTCCGATCCAGCGGCTCAGCTCACCTCTGGGTGTCGGAGATCCCAAGCAGTGAAACCTGACAACCACGAAACCAATGCCTTCGGCCCCTGTTTTCCTGCACCCAGCTCATTGTCTTTGTCTACTTTGTTCATTAACGAAGAGGTCGAGAAAATTGGACTCCGAGTATCCCTTCGACGGCAGCAAAGCCTAGAGCCATCCACGTCACCACGATTCAATCGAGCCCAAAGTCGACGCCCACGACACCCCGTCACATGCAAATAGCCTCGTCCCTCCTATACGAACCCGCTGCTCGGACACTGGCATCTGCAGGACAGACGCATACGATCTGAGGAATCGACAGCCCCGTGAGGGCATGTCCTCACCATGCAGCTCTCTCCGCTGCAGTCACGATTCGCCGCGTCAGCCATCGCCACGGTTGTTTTGATCATCATATACTTCACCCTCTTCCCACCACAATTCGCCTTCGCCGAGGAAATCAGCCATGGCTCGCCAATAATACTGGACGGCTCGGCCGGCTTGGATGGGGCAGATGCAGAGTTGGAGACGAGAGATCTCTTGTACGAGCCAGAGTTCGATGCCTTCGACCGGAGCATACTTGGGGAGGTGACGAAAAGAGATACACTGTCTTTGTCGAACAACGTTCCCAATCAGATGAACCTCAATGCCGGCGACACGCTGGTCTATCTATTCCCAAGCTCGGAGCTATCGAGCACGCAGGATGCAGCCTCGTTGGAGCTGCGGGGACAGCCCGGGACGTCCGGGGAGGAAGAAGTCGATGTCTTCGCAGACTTGTACGAATCAGACCAGCTATCCAAGCGAGCTCCTGACACGACGGTGTACATTTCGGCAAACACATGTTTGCAGCCCGCGGGGAATTCGACGACATCATCGGAGCCCCCACAGCTGACGCTCTATGT
The DNA here is from genome assembly GCA_039880775.1 of Diaporthe vaccinii. Classification (NCBI taxonomy): domain Eukaryota; kingdom Fungi; phylum Ascomycota; class Sordariomycetes; order Diaporthales; family Diaporthaceae; genus Diaporthe; species Diaporthe vaccinii. The sequence goes on from JBCEDN010000036.1 coordinate 415,188, forward strand.
GTCCAACTCGACAGACAACACCTCCCCGGGGCCATCGGCTGATGCGAGCAAACAGGAGGTCGTGCCGTTCAAAGAGGGGGCGGTCATGTTCAACTTCTCCGCCTCGGATGATCTCTACATGGGCGTCTCTGCGGGAAATATGTCGGATGACTTCTCGGGGATATATAACTTCCAAATCGCCGCGTCGATCGATATGTGGTACCACAGCTACAATGAGTCCATGAGTGACGAGCTCTTCTGGGTGGACAGCGACACGACTTCGGTGCTCCTCATGACCCAGAACCTGACCACCACTCAAGACAAGGACACAGAGCAGCAGCTCATGGACTCGAGGCCATATGTCATGTTCGCACAGAACGATGCCGTCCCTTCTATCAACGGCATGAGGTATTCGTACTGTGGATTGGACAACTATGCCCAGATTGCTGCTGTTAGAAACGGCAAGGAAACAACTCAGGTAACCACGGGCATAACGAGGCGAGGCGCAGGCGGACACCCCAAGCAGCAGTTCTACTTTAGCGGCCTGAATGCCAGCTCAAAGTACCAGGGAATTCTGGCAAGGAACGCAAACGCCACGACGGACGTCAACGTTCCAGGAGGTGGTGGCCACGTCTTGCGAGCCACCACCTTCGAAACCAAGTCGAGTAGGTCTAGCTCTGAAATCTCGATCATATCTTGCGGGTCCACCCCATGCTAACGTTTTCGGCAGCCGGCGGTAACTGCGCACTCGTCTTCAATCTTACCTTCTGCGACCAGGTCGCCTACGCCGTGCCCAGCAACAATATCACCTTCCCCAATACCACCCTGCTGGGCGAATTCTACGACCAGTCCGCGCAAGCGCTCTGGGACGGCTTCAACAAGTCGCTGCAGCAGATCCCGTGCGAGGCGCCGGACCAGCAGAAGTACTCGCTGGTGCGCAACTGCACGACGTGCGCGTCGGCGTACAAGAACTGGCTGTGCTCGGTGACGATCCCGCGGTGCGAGGACTTCTCGGCGACGGACCCCTGGCTGCAGCCGCGGGCGATCAACGAGACGCTCCCGGACGGCTCGCGCCCGGCGCCGGAGCTCCTCGCCCCCTTCGAGGGCTCCCAGCAGAGCCAGCTCAGCTTCCAGCGCAGCCGCAACCCCATCATCGACGAGACGATCAAGCCGGGCCCGTACAAGGAGGTGCTCCCGTGCGAGGAGCTGTGCTACGAGCTGGTGCAGAGCTGCCCGGCCAAGCTCGGCTTCGCGTGCCCGCGCCCGTGGATGACGGGCTTCAACACCAGCTACGGCACCCGGAGCTTCCTCAACGACCAGGGCAACATCACGTGCAACTACCCCGGGTCGTTCCACTTCTACGACGCGGCGCCGGGCCTGGCTGTGCCATGGCTCTTGGCGTCGGCGCTCTTCTTGTCTGCCACGGCGGCGGTCTGGTAAAGAGTGACTGAGTAGGGCTTTGTGGCGGAGCCGCCCGCAGAATAGTCTTGGGTAGTGATGAACAGGCGGATAACTATTTGAATTATACTGGCGTCCTTTGCCCTCCCGTGGGAACCCATTTCCGCAGCACCATCACATACTATCAGAAATTCAACAGAGACGGGAGAGCAGCATCTGAAAGACTTGCGACAAGCAAACGGCGTTCTGAGGGATTTGTTTTCTCAGCTTTGGTTGGTTTGTAAAACATTTGGGTATCTAATAAGGGACCAGCGGGCGTTGCAAAGCCGTGGTGCGATATCTATCGAGAACAAGAAGAAGAAGAAAATACACATCGCTATGAACATAAATGCATTCACATGCTTCCTTACTCGTATGCATAACACAAGAGGCTGTTCTCGGTCGTCATGACGGCCTCGACAGTGACATCGTCCCCGAGGCCGAGGAACGCGAGAGGGTCGGCCAGGGTGGCCTGCTCCGCCTTATCCGCCTCCGCCGGATCCGCGACGGGGTCCCTGTTCCCCCCGAAGTCGACAGCACGTGCCTCCGAGTCCGCCTGCTGCCAGAGCCACCAGAGCCTATCGACCTGGGCGTGGTGCATGAAGAACAGCGGGTCGTTGGGCGACGTCCCCGGGATCATGTCGCCGCCAATAGCATTATGGATCGCGCCGTGGGGGCCATCCTCGAGGGCGCGCCAGAAGGGCGCAAACGCCGTGTTGGACTCGGTCATGTTCGCCAGGAAGGACGGCGTGTAGTAGTACGCCGACATGTTGGCCCCGCGCCCCGGGTGGTCCTGGTCGCCGAAGCCGTCGGCGAAGCCGCGGTTCAGGCAGTGCGGGCGGGCGGCGCCCGAGTAGTACACCACGGTCAGGTTGGCGAAGGCGCCGTCCGGGACGCATGATGTCAGCGGGTTGGGCCGGGAGGGCGAGACGAAGCCCCCGGGCCCCGTGCCGCCGAAGCCTGTGGTGTTGGACCCGGAGAGGAGCGGCGAGTCGGGGAGGTGGCCCGCGTCGAGGCTCCAGTCCCAGTAGGGCATGGGGAAGGACAGGTCGCACTCGGACTGGAGGGCCTGCTCGTAGATGTGGACGAACCACCTGTGCCATGGGAGGAAAGAGGCTACGAAGTGGGCTGTGAATTGGGGTTTGTTAGTGAGAGCGCTCTGAGTGATAGTGGTTGGGCCCTGAGGGAATGCTTTTCACTGACTGTTGCTGTTCAGCTCGTTGTGTATGTAGGGGAAGTCATCGTAGAGTGATGTTGTCAGGTTCAGCCTCGAGGGTTTTGTGGCCAGGCATTTGACGGCTGAGATGTACTCTTCTTGCTCCGCCGTGCTCAGCGAGCGCCATTCTCGTCGTTGCTCGGGGCTGGTACAGGTCGCGGCGAGTATCTCATCTCTGACGTGTAAGTCCCGAGGATGAGTATGCCGTGTGTGAGGGAGTTGATGGTAAAAGTCGTTAAAGGGAATGGCCCGGCTCGTCTCCATGAGAGAAGTCAGAGCCTGGGCCAAGATGGACTTGGACAGCCACTTGGTGAACAACATGGCGGATGGGTGGTGACAAGCAGGTCTAGCGAGCGACGGGAAGGAAACGAAGGACGTGCAGAGCTCTCACCCCACACGGCGAGGGCATTCAGGGTCTAGTACGATATTATATACAAACATACCTAGATATGTATGTTTTCCCGCAACAAAATCTGCCAGCCCTATGCCCCAAAGGTATGGCCGAAATTGCCGAGTCCCGAAGGGGCAACCGTCCATCACCAGAGGACGAGCTGTGGATGGACGGATGGCTCTTGACTCGCAACCGTTGAGGGCGGAAATAGAAATGCCAAGGATCTGGAACGAACTCTCCCCACAAGATACGAGGTTCCTGACAGACTGGGTCCAAAAAGCTTAGCATCAACTTAATAGCCCCTTTGAGCGCAGAGGAAAATATGTCACATTCTCCTCCTCCCACCGCTGCTCATCGCCGCCCACTTGCCGACTCGGGTAGTTGCGACATTTCTGCCTCGTAACATCAAACATCTGCACTCCCCACGTGTGGTCCCTTAAATGGATTCAGCATTGATCCAAGCTATGGTCGGCGAAGTCGGGTTCAAGACATGCTCCCCTTCGGCGCCGCGACCAAGATCGCGGCTGGGAGCCAAGGCCGAGCGTGCTCCCGGCATGACGGTCATCTGTAGTCCAGGGTTGTTCCCGCGCACACAACCCACAACACAGCTCAGCACCGAGTCGCGTCGACGTAGCCGCCATGTCAGGAGTGTTTCTTCTCTCCCAGCCGTGGGAGTTCCATTTCGAAGCTGGCATGACCAGCTCGACTTCCGCGCGCCGTTCCTGTCTTTCGGACAGTTCCCGCCGGGGGTCTCGCCAAGGTTCCGAAATCAGCAAGTTCGCTCACATTCCGCTGTAGGAGTTCAGAGGAAATCCTGCCGCCGATCCTGCGCGGTGAGGATGGGTCAGGGTCAAGCTTAAGTTTATGCACTTTATTAGTTCTGCATTCATCGGCTTGCATGGCGCACCAGCTCATGCCATCAAATGCGCAGCGGTATCCATTTTTTTTCAAGCCTCGACGGGCTCCACTGATTTCCTCTCTGCAATTCCCGGCGTGGCCCCATTGAACTCCTGATTATGCACCCGCGGCCTGGGCATCCAGCATGCTCGGCGTTGGCACCATTCATGTGCAAGGTGGTGATGGGACGAACGGAAAAGCCCTGACAGGTGTCAACTTGCCCTAGCCGTCGGCAAAGTACCCGGATGCGAGCGATGGGCCCGCCAAAACATTCGGCACGGCCATGACTGCCGCCGCATTTCTGTCTGAGCCTCGGCCGACTCATCTACGGGTAGGCGAGCCATGGCTTCTTGGAGTTTTCGGGTATCTCAGCAGTGTTTTTCTGACAAGTTTTGCCAGTAGATGTATGGCATGAGATGAAGTATTGTCCCAGAAGTGCCAGGCGATACAATGGATCGAGAGGACAACGACCTATCGAATTCGGCATGGTCCGGCAGGATTCGCGGCCTGTGGTCCTGAGGTTTCAATGACGTTGCAGTAGGACTGGAGCCAAGAGCACTTCTGAGCTGGGGATTCTTTGAGGCACCCGTCAAACGAAGTGACTGCTCACTTAGCCGAGTGGGATTTTCTCTCAATCTTTTCCCGAGGCTTCACCTTGCACAGTCCCCGCAGAGAGGCGGCAGACGCGGCCTGCCCATCTCTGCTCCCTCCGCCAGCCGGCCACGCCGTGGAAGAGGACGGACGAAACAGCAGCTCGGCTTCCTCGTGAGGCCATCCAGCGACCCATAGCGGCTCAGCCCTGCGTCCAGCTTCGCAAAGCGGAAGTTCCACACCAGGACGGCGAGGAACACTCTCATCTCCAGCATCGCTATCTTCTGGCCGAAGCAGCCCCTTGCACCCCCTGAAAAACTCAGCGATGACGCGGCATTCGGGTCAAAGTCGCCGTCGGCGCGGAGCCAGCGTCCGGGGTGGAACTCGTTCAGCGGAGGCTCAGCGATTCCCAGGCTTTCCCGCCGGCCGGGGCTTGCTGGCCTTGGCATGTGTCCCAGGTGCGCCGCTTCTTGATGAGTGACATCCTGCGTCATGAGAACGATGGGCGTCCCGCTCGGGATGCGGTGACCGAGGATGGTGCAGTCCTGTACGGCTTCGCGGAACGAAATGGGCCCGGTACACGAGTATCGCAGTGTCTCTGCAATGAAGGCGTCGAGATAAGGAAGACGGGTCGTCATCATCTGCTCGCTGGTCGGAGCAGCACCCGAACCCGCCAGGAATCGAGTCAGCTCTTCGTGGAGCCTGCCCTGGATGCCTTGGTCGTCAGCGAGATACTTCAATGCCCACCCAATCGATGAGGCCGTCGTCTCGTGCCCGGTGATGAGCAGCTCGATCAGCTCGCTTCTCAGCGCAGCGTCCGACACGGCACCCTGGGCTTCGGGTCTAGAGGCAGCTCTCTCGAGGACCAGCTCCAATGCGCTGCCCGGGTACGAAGCAGACTTCTCCCTGTCCGCTGACTCCCGGCGCGCTTCGTTGATGACGCGTTGTAAACAAGCCTCGACATGTCTCTGTGCCTTTTGGAACGGCCAGAACAGGTTCCTGAACACCCACAAGTACACCGTCGGCGAGATGCCCTGCGTGACCCAGTCCAGGCACACAAGACAGAGACTGAAGTCTCGGTAGAAGCGCCTCGGCTGGGCCTCTTGTCCACTCCTTTCCCAAGGCCAAAGTTTCTTCCGGTCCTCCGCACCCTCGAGGTCAGCACTCTCGACACCAAGCATGCCGAGCTCCTTTCCGAGCAGCAGACCCACCACCGCCTCGAGCGTCGCCAACCTCAGATCCGCACATGCTTCAAAGGGCGAGCCCTGCTCTGCGCCACCCTTCAAGGTCCAGAGCTCGACAAGATCCAACGCTGCGTCTCGTATCCTGGGTCCACCCACGCTCCCAAAGAACACAGGGCTCAGCATCGAGTTCCAAGCCCACCTCAGAGCCCTGAAGCTGGCCCCAGAGAACATCCCAATGCTCGCGGCCGGGGCCAGTAGCCCAAACCACAGGCCCATCAGCCTCGACCGGTCGATACTACTGAGCCTGCGCGTCACGATCTCTCTCACTTCCACCGGGTCCGTAACCACAAAAACGGGGGAGGACATGCTGAAGGAGGGGATGAAGGCCTGGAAGACGGGGCTGCGGTGAGAATGTGACTTGGCGTTGAACCACGCGAAAACCTCACCGCGAGCGAAGAAGGATATCCCCAAGCTCACGAGGTCGCCCCATGGCATGAGATAGGAGAGCCGACTGTACGGAATCCCCGGGAGAGGCTTTGGGATGAAGATTAGTCTTGAGACACAGAGGAGGAGTGCGGCACCGAGCGGCCACAGTAGAAAAGGCGCCATGGTGAGCATGTGAACTCACGACAGTCCCGTAACCCGCATTTTCGTGCCCATCTTTGCGGCTGCAGGGCCTTTTGGCTCTTATAGCGGCGACAAGAAGAATTACAAAGCGGCCAGAACTGCAATCGAAGGCCCGTCAAGGCAACAACATGCAGGAATCCCAGCTGAGGCGTCTCGACCTGGCGCCAAATGCCAGGCTCGCGATGCCCGGCGTGCTTTTAGTCGAGCCCACAGGACCTATCATCTCTTCTCGTCGTCTTCAATAGTCGACAAATTGTGGGATCGACGCCGCAGGTTGGGAACACTACCGCTCAGGTCGTGCTGGACTTGTACGGAGCTGGAGACCGCCTAGGGGGCTAGTGCTTACGGGTGCTGTGTCCTTGGCTCTGCACTTCGGATCGGCGTAAAATAGCCATCCATCTAGCTTGGCGTCCTTTGAGGACAAGAACTGGAACGTCAGCCCTTTGGGAGGTAAAATTCGAATACTAGGGCCATATAGATATGCATTGAGAGGGCTATGATATAATACAGGGACGTGTATTTGGTGCTTTGCACCACCTTGGCTTGGTCTTGCAATTCGTAATGTCAAGTGATAGCGGTGAACATACTCTGACGATCTTATCCATGTCATGAGGACGTGAACCTCAAGTCATCTTGGATTGGTCCGAACAATATATGCCGGTCCAGGTCGTTCTTCACACCTCGGTAGCACAAAATCTCTGACCTTCACATCATCATGTGGCTGCATAGCGAGACCGAGCGTGTGGATGATGTCGGGTTTGTGTGTGACGTTCAAAGCCGAAGGTCGTATATCGATACCGCCGAAGACGTGGTGGCTCATCCACAGAATCGCCTTCCCTCTTCCCGGGAGAGCGACACCCTGTGTTGGGAAACCCCAGAGCAAATAATAGAGCCCCAGGTTTGCCCCCTCAAACTCCTTCAGGCCTGAGACGAGTTCCGTACAACGTCCGTCGTCATGCTGGACAACCAGCGGAAGAACAGACTGCATTCTGGGTTGCTGGGTGCTAGGAGTCACAGGGGAAGTCGAATAGGCAAGCGATTCGGCTTTTATAAGAGCGTCTGGTGGCATGGGCCTTTCCCGCCCTCCTGGAGGAGACCCGTAGACGTGGTCAACTCGTGACCAGAAGCCGTTAACGCGGCGGCTCAGGCCGAAGACTTTTGCGTCAACTTCGCGACCTGGGCTTCGAGCCTTGCAACCTCTCCTACTCTGACCAGTCAGGGAACACGTTTCAAAAAAGATCAAGAGATAGCAGACACACCTTCACGCTCGGCCCTGATCTCGTCCTGCTCCAGCTTGACCCAGCCCCAGTAGGCCAGCTGGTAGACGAACATGGCCGTGAGTAGAACCTTCGCGACGGGCCTGGTGAAATCCTTGTAGAACTGTGACTGGATGAGTAGACGTGTCAGTTGGCATCAGGCAGGCAGGCAGCAATGTGACTCAGAAAGGACGACGAGGGTCTTACGAGGGGTGAAGGCTGCTGCGGCTCAGACGAGGCGAACCGTCGCTGGATGGGGGCCTTCAACGCCCTGGCCGAGGACGAAAGCCGAGCCTGACGGTTGGCCACTGACAGTATTACTCTTGAGCTCATCTTGATGTGTGGGAAAGAACTTTGTCGTGAACAGTCTTTGAGATGACCTCAACTGGAGCCAGTGATAGAGTAGAACCCTGGTAGCCGAACCCTCGCTGCCATGTGGAATGTAAAAAGGTCGTGCTCCAATTCAAGGTCTGGTCCAAAAGTGAGTCCCCACTGATTAGCGCCCCCGCAGTCAACCGAACAGCTAGACTAACGGCTAACAGGTACGGACGCACACTGAGATTACCACCTGCCACTGCAAGGGCGGGCTGCGGGCAGGGGTAGCTTTTGGACGACACGTCTCCCGGAAATTCAATATGGAGATGTGGTCGTCCTAGGGTCCCTGAAATCTGTCCCCATTCATTACTTCAACATCGCATTACATATACCAACTGAGTCCCATTCGACCCGATTGATCTTCTCTCACCCCAGCCCTGCCAGGTACCCAGACATCCTGCCACTCATTCACGCCTTCCACTATAAACTTGTAATCCTTGAACCCGACTCGACCCGACCCGACCGGCTCGACACTCAGTTCCCCTCCTTCACACCTCAACCTCACAATGGTAAGACCATGCGCCCCCTGTCCCACGCGTGCGCACATTGCGGCCCTCGCCTCTCGACGACCACCATGACCACCCTCCCGTGCTGACCCAGGCGCAACAGGCGCAAACACCCCAGCAGCGACGGGCGAACCTCAAGTTCGCCAAGGAGCAGGAGGCGAAGATGGGCAAGTCCACCGAGGACATCAAGAAGATGGCCAAGAAGGAGACGGCCAAGGCCCCCATCTCCCCAATTTGGCTCGGTATGCGACCGCCCCCCCCTTTCCCCTCCCAACCTCCGATCCTGCACTTATGGGCAAGGAGAGAGAAGACAAGGCTGACCGTCATTGTTTCGGGCAAACAGGTCTTCTCGCTTTCGTCGTCTTCGGCGGAATAATATTCGAGGTCCTCTCGCGCATCTTCTTCGGTGGCCGATAGACGGGCGGAACGATACGACCAAAGTGGTCCCGCGGACACAGCGGGCAAACAACGGCGACCACCACGATGCGCCACACTCGCGAAGAATCATGGGCAATCGCGGCGTTGAGAATGGTCTGATCGACACGGAGAAAAGCACCAGTATCCGAGACAGAAGGGACGCGTGGTGTCAAACTCCCACATGGGAAACCAGCATATGATTTGCGCGGCTGGCAATAAACAAGAGAGGCGCATTGTATTACGGGATGGAGTTCACAGTATTTCCTTTTTATTCTTTTTTAACCCATTTTATTACAGCATGGTTGGTTTTTGGACAGCCTCCTTGAGCAGGAGGGTCACGAACCAGGGTTTAGCAAGAATTACAAAAGTTGCAGCAACTGGTCTCCCTTTTGCAGCTACTCCCTGAGATGATTTCCGTCTTGTATGGGCCGCCCGAAGATTTGCCGCTCCCTTTTGCTGTAAGACCGCAAAGCAAACAACGATGATCGGACAGCTGCTAGGCTCACGCTCCCAGGCCCTTGCGCTGCCCGCCCATGTCGTGCTTCATCCTGCGCCCGGCCTCGAACTGCTTCTCCAGATCCCCCGTGACTTGGTTCACGTTGAAGTGCTTCCGCGCCTCCCCGGATGTAGCAGAAGACGAAGCAGCGGCACCGCTAGCGGCCTTGCCGCCTAAGAGCCGCAGGAATTTGGCCTGCCTGGATGCGCCGCCCTCAAGCTCGCCCACGTTCCAGTTGGCGGCCTCGGCTGCCGCTGCTGCCGCTTTGTCGGCCTGTGTGGGCTGCTTCTTCTCGCCGTCTGTTGTGTCCTTTCCGGCCTTGTCCTTGCCATCAGATTCCGCGGTTGCCTTCTCCTTCTCCTTCTTAGATTTCTTGTCCTTCTTCGCTTTTTTCAGTGCCACCTCGTCGGCCGGAACGGCGGCCGGGGCAGGGACGTCCACCGTGGCATCGGGGGCCTCCTCTTCTCGGTCTCGCTTCTTAGACTTCTTGGACTTCTCGGCGGTAGGCTGCTCCTCGGCTGGATCATCGGCTGGCGCGCCCTCAGTTTCGCTTTCTGTCTTCTTTTTCTTGTCCTTCTTGTCCTTTTTCGCTTTCTTCTTTGCTGGTGAGTCCGTGTCTGCCGGAGCATCTGCAGATATCTCGTCGGCGTCGGGTCCACGCTTGCGCTTCTTATCCTTCTTTGAAGGCTTCTCAGCCTCCTTGGTCTCGGTCGTAGTGGTTTCAGCCTCGGGTTCTTGTTTCTGCTTCTTGTTCTTCTTTTCTTTCTTGGCTGGCTTGTCCTCGACGGCCTCTTCGTCCTGTGTCACCTTCGACTTTTTGCTCTTCTTGTCCTTCTTGCGGGGCTTTTCGTCGCTGAGTGGGATGTAGTCGTCCGTCTCTCCGGTCTCCTCGACGGCCTCCTCATCGCGCTTCTCCATCACTGTGCTCTCCTGCTCCTGGAGCTCAGCCAGGTGCGCCTGCCTAGCCCTGGCCCTCTCCGCCTCAGCCTGTAGCTTCTCGTCCTTCTCCTGCAGCTTCGCCGCCTTCGACTCCTCGCGCCGCTTCTTCTTTTCGAGCTTCGCGGCCTTGTTGGCGGCCTTCTTCAGCTTGTCCAGCTCCTTGCGCTCGCCGGTCCATTTTCCTGCGCGCTTGACGTTGGACTTGCGGGCGACCTTGGCCTCGGCCTTTGCCTCTCGTTTTATCTTGCGCTCAAGCTTGCGCGCGGCGCGCTGGGCTTCTTTGCGCTTCAATATCTTCTCTGTGTTGGGCTGGTGTTAATTGAAATGCAACGCAAGTATACAAGAGAAACGGGGCCATGAGCTTCATACTCTTGTCGCGGGCCTCTTGTCGAGACTTGTCATCCTCCGTCGCCTCCATTTCTGCGGTGGTTGGGAGCTTTGCTAAGGTCAGAGAATGCGATGATCGTCCCCATCTGTTCCCCAACTTTTTTCTGGGCTGCCTAGATTCTGCCGCTTGTGACAAGGGTAGGTACTTAGGTACCGCCGCGCTTGCCCTCTGTTAGCCAATTCTGGAAAGCGGTGAAAAGCCGTCCGCGCCTGCCTCCAAAAGCGATATAAGACCAGACATCCCCCGACTTGTTTCCTTCCCTTTACTCTTTTCTTCTTCAGCCTTTCGGCATCTGGTCATTTGAACTTCTACAGAGAGGATTAGCAAATTCCCTGCACCAAGGTTGATATGCATTCCTAAGCGAGCTTCAAATTTTTTTCACAGTGCTCGTCAGTTTACTGGTGACACGGAGAAGAAATGCTCCCACTTGTAGATAGCACTCTTTGCCTTGCATGGCAAAGGCACTTGATCATCATCGAAGGTAGAAACTCCTAAATTGTTAACACTATCGATGGAGGGTCTCACAGAAAAGGCAAGAAAATCGTAGAGCCGTCCACCAATGCTCTTGTGCTGCCTGGTGACTGCATCCAGGCGTGAGAGGAGTTAGGGTCCTGTGGCCCAGCATGCCAAAGGGCGGACTGGGCAGCAAACCAGTTTTAGATTCTTCGCAGACACTACGTACTATGCGTATTCCTGGATATACCTCCGACTGTTCTCTTCTAGTTGGCTCTGAAAAGAAGCTTAGGTGCTTATCGGCAACTAACTAACAAATAATTGCTGAAGGAAAAAGAAGGACCGAACACTTCAAATGGAGAGGTAGACTTGACGAAGAACACACTCCTCTCTCCCTTACATATTTGCGTCCATGTTATGTTTCGTTCTGTCCCTGTATAATTATATCTGCTCCTTCTTAGGGAAATAAGTGGGGATCTTGTAGAGAGAGAAACTGATCTGTTGGTGTCCTTGCTGGTGTTCTTGCTTGTGGAAGAAGCGAGGTTTGGGGAAGAAAGTGTACGTGAGTAGAGCCACGTCCGCGCAAAATTAAATACCCTCCTTCAGCAGTTTTTCTATGTGTGCCCACAGCCCACCAGGCCGGTATCCTTCAAGCCAGTAATTGCCATGGGAGTCCTGCCCGGTGATCAGGAACCCATCAGGATAAGGGATGCCGGTCTGAATCTGCGAGACAAACGTCGGGAACAGGGGCGTGTCACGCTCCGTCACAGCTGCCGCCGAGAAATCCGTCATGTAGGTCTTGACCTTGGTCCAGTTGGAGAAGCCAATGTGGTGCATGTTGGGCTTCCCGAAGAATATTGGCATCGGGCCCAGCGGCCACTCGTTGGCCCTGACCATGCTCTGGAACGCCTCGATCTGCTGGCGCGTGCCGTGCCTGTTGATTCCGCGCCGGATGTCCCCGGCCAAGAGACCCAGAGACTGGTCGACTTCTTTCTTGGTCTTTAGCACGCTCGTGAAGCTGAGGCAGTTGGAGACATAGAGCCTGTCCGGCGGCAGGAGATCCTGCTCGAGGGCGCGCCGGGCAGACATAGCCTGCATGATGGTCACGGGCTTGTCAGGGGGCAGGTGGGAAAAGGCGAGGCGTGACCACCAGGCTGTGATGATGTCGTTGTCAGTTAGGAACGGGTCATCATGGCCCGCATCCCTCAGCTCCTGCAGTGACTTTTCCCGGAGCTTGGCCAGGAAAGCGGCCGGGATGCACACTGTCCTGTTTTCTTTCTGCCCAATGAGGATATTGTAGCCATTCCTCAACACGTACGATGCGGTACCCAGCTTTGACAACTCGGAGCCTGCCAGCTCGTAAGGTTCTGTCGGGTGACACCCTAGCTCGCGCAAAGGGTCCTCGTCAAACCCGTGCAGAAGGGGAACTTCGGCCTCCCGGCCTCGGAGGATTAGCGCCCAGTTATCCAGGATTGCCTTCAGGGCCATAGCATCGGCTGCAGCGTGAAGCCAGTGCAGAATGACAATGGTGGCGTCACTGAACGAGACGATGTGGAGGCCAGTGACGGGTCGGTCTGAGCCAACATAGTCTTGGAGTGACTTCGGCCCGTCAGCGCCACAGCATAATTCGGCCCAGTCCTCTGGTTTTCCCACAAGAGCAGGACGGTCCGTGGGCGCCGACTCGGAGCTGGGCATGCGGGATGCTACGGGGTGGTCTGCTTTGGCCACGTCGTGAGAGTCATGTGTATAGGCAATAGCCGGGCGGGCGGGGGAGAACTTCCGCGGGACATGTAGATCAGGCCCGTTTTTCTACCACTTGTCAGGATCCACTTCCCAATGACTTCGAAGAACCCGGATGTTTGGTAGACCTACTCCCTTCCTCACTCTTGCGCCCAGCTTCTGCCACGTCTCGCGTCGGACGAGTTGTTCGAGACTCGTGGCAAGCTTGTCTGCTTCCAAGACCTCATCAAAGACCATAATTGCGTACATGGTAATGTTTGTGAACATGGCACTATTGTCGAAATAGTGCAATGGAAGAACTAAATCAGGCTCGGCTTGCACGGCCAGATCCTGCTGAGGGATAGCCATGCTGGTCCTTGGAGAGAGCGCTTGGGACGTGCAAATCACGAAAAAAGCAAGTTGTGTAGTGAGACTTTTCTTGTTCTGACTCGAGGACTTGATCCGAATCGAAGACTAAGAATCCGGTGTTGAAATGGGTGGTAAGCACTACCTGGAAAGCAGACCCTTTGAGGCCGCTGACTGACGATCCGGAAATCTCTGCTCCGAGTTGTAGATAAGGGGTGAGAGGGATTTTAAACAATTTCGAAGGAGCTGGTTCCCTGGTCCGGTTTCTTTCTAGCAAGGTATCGTGAAGAACCAACTGCGGCACAGCAGCGCTTGCACAGTAGCTAGAGCGGTGAAAACGTCACAGACTGTACGAATCATGAGAACTACGCAGAAGCAGCGATGTGACAAGAGAACTACAGGGATATAGACAGCTGGCCCCAAAATATCGATTGAAGGTGAGTTTTCACTATCCCCTAACGGGAGAATGAAGCTATTCAGAGTACTGAACGGGCGCGAAGTAAACAAAAGGCCGAAAAGGGGCCACAGTTCTGATTAGGTAAGCCGGCTCCGCTTGCACCCAACTGCTCAGCCACATCTTCTCAATGCCAATGTGAGTGTGTGTGCGCTTGGGCCCCATTGACTGCCTGCATTCACTGAGGCTCTGGGCCCCACACCCCTCCAGGCATAAAACCCCTGCCTTGCGATTTCTGTAAGACCTCTTCCATACATAGAAGGTAGCGCCGTCTTACTTTGAATTGACGTATTGAGGACAGCTGCCTTGTCTCTATATTCCCTCTCGTGACAGCCCCCTTCTACCTACAAGATGGTTCATCGTAATTTTGACCAAGGAGGGGGCTATCAAGCATGAACAATAGACTCAACGGACTTTCGCGATCATCTAAAGTCTTATTCCGCAAGAAACGCGATGGAGGTCAAGCCGAGAACTCCCCACCCGTGAGACCGTACAGTCGATCTCAAGAGTTGGTTTATGTACTAATATTCGCGCCAAGCAACATTTGAATGCAATGGCGAGTACACACGGATATCAGGTCAGCATGGAGAGGCTTTGTTTGTAAAGCTGAAACCAAGACATGCTATATGGGCCATGTGTCGACTCAATAGTTATTATCGGTGTACGATTTGGAGGCTTCTAAAACCCCCGACAGCCAGCTCGAGACCAGTCCTTTAAATTTTATCTCTCCAATACTGAACAGCGCATGAAAATGAACGAGCGCCAGATAAAACAGCCTCTTAGTATTGCGACATACTGATGTTACAGAATTAATCTGCCCCTGGAAGACCCCATTCCCCAAGCAGCCCCCTCTACTCTATCGGCGCGTCCCTCGAGCCCGCCAGCTCCTTGGACGGCTTGTGGATGCGCACGAGCCTCAGGAAGTAGTCCTCCAGCACCAGCAGGTTCAGCATGATGCTCTGGGCGTGCCACGCGACGGCGACCACGCACGCGCCCGCGACGGCGTCGAGCACGAAGTGGTTGGCCGTGGCGACGATGGCGGTCAGGATGAGGCCCGGGTACGCCATGCCGCCCACGATCAGCGCCAGCCGCTTCCAGCCGCGGAACTGGACGGGCATCGTGGCCACGGTGAGGCCGATGAGGAGCGAGTAGCCGAAGTGCAGGGATGGCATCGCCGCTGTTGACACCGAGCGTCAGCTTCATCAAAGTATGTGACGGTGGCAGATCTGAGAGCGGAGCGTTCACACTGCCAGTCCAAAGTGCACGAGAGGGTTTAACTCACCATATTGGTTACAGAACTTGTTCGTCGTCCAGACGCTGCTCTCGCCATCCGCGCCGTGGACCGTGTCGACGAAGCCGTACCCCTTGGCCTCCTTTGCGTCCGGCCCTTGGTAAATGGGGTCGCTCAGAAGCCTGGGTGGCATGCAGGGCCAGCACGTGAAGATGACAAAGGCGAAGAGGTTGCACATGGCCATCGTCCGTCGCCTCTGCTCGTACAGCGCCGGGTTGAGCGGGGGAAGGCTCGTGGCCTTCCATCCAGCCCCGGTGGGCGTGGACTTGCTCGGTAGGATGCTCTGCGCGTTACGCCTCGGCCGTGTCGTCGTGAGGTAGTAGAAGACGACGAGGAAGAGAATGCTTCCCGGGATGTGGATGAACGAGTAGGCCCGATTGGTCCAGCGCATCAGCGTCGCGTGCTGCAGGAACCACTCCTGGATGGGCCGCTCGATGAAGATGTGCAGCCGCTGTTCCAGGTGGATGAGCTGCAGGGCGTGTCGACGCGCGACGTCGACGGTCGTCTCATCCATTGCCAGGGCACCAATGGCCCGACCAACTTGGTAAACCTTTGAAGAAGGCAGTGTCAGTACGGTGTAACAATATCCTCACAATCTCACCATTGCCTTAAGGCCGGTAAGTGATCCATGCCATTCTTCCGATGTACTCACCCAATAGATCAGGGCCCAGTACCACGCCTCGACAAGGAAAGGCAATCTCCGCAACACCCGACTTAGAAGGCGGTCCTCGAAGACCTCTGTGTTCGGCGTGATGACCTTCTTCTCCCACTTCCAAAGCCGCAGCGTCCGCTGCCGCCACTTGGGGCCGAGGTCGTCATCCCCCTGGCTGAGAAGCGTCGTCGAGGAGCCGCCCAAGGAATCCGCGCTCCACGGGCTGAGCGGCATCGAATCGTCGCCATCTCCCGGCCACCGCCTTCCCGACTCTGCCTCAAGTGCGTCCCCGGCGAATGAGCGCTTCGGCGACGAAGAAGACGATCGGATACCCTTCTCATATCCCCTCCGCCTGCCGCTGCCGGGCCGATCGCGGTTGATGATGGTTCCTCCGGCCAGAAGGCTCACCACGATGAGCGGCTCGAGGAAGGCTCCCACGCCCATGGTCGATGAGAGTCGGATGAAATCGGGGAATTAATCGTTGTCAGGCTTGTGCTACACAAGCTGGCCTGGGTTCCAGGCAGTCGATGGTGCCCGTGATAGACCGAGACTTGGTGTAACTTTATCCGTCGGTACAAACAGAAATCAGGCTCAAATTCTGATATTGACCGCTGCCCTGTAGACTGCTGAGAGGAGGGCCCGCCAGGTTTATACGTCTGGAGGGGGTGGGCACGCGACCACCTTAAACCCGGGGCGTGCATGGCAGCCTTACCGCAGACGGGTGTTACTTCTTGGCCGACGTGGTGGGTGCGCCCATGGGGGCAGAACCAGAGAGAAGAACCACACGCATCCTTGTCCGAATCCCGCCGGAGTATTGCCTACGCCGCCTGTCGCATTGCGAAGCGACGAATCCGAGGCGGCAGAGGCATCACAGACCAGCTGGCAGGAGGGCCAAGCGAGCCTTGGCGGATCACTTCACAGGCCAGAGCAGGTCGGCGATGCACCGTGAACCCATGCTGACGGGTTGGACGAGTTCCGCAGTGCGACTTGTCACCGTACGAGGCCGAGGTCCCGGTCGGTGTGTGTGTGTACGTGTGTGTGCGTGTTGGTTTGTACCAACCCTCCAGTGTTGGCCTTGGCCGCATAAAAGATTACTGTGCGGTTATCTCCTTCTTCCACTTGTCACTTTTCGGTGCGCGGCACACCTGGCGGGTACTGATGACGACTGGCAGCCCCCACGGACAAGAGGGAGTTGTTAGTCCTCCTAAGGTTGTCTTGGCAGCGCAAGCCTGGCCGAGCGATCCGAAACACTCGTGCCTGTGACGCTCAAACTTGAGATGCCAATTTCGTCCCATATGTTCTGCTTTTTGGCATTCGACGGCAGTGGTGGAGGGGAGAATGCGGATAGCCGTGGTGTGCGTATGCGCCTAGGGACCTTTGATACGATTGCCGTACGTTTACACGCGAGCGTGTGGATCAGTGGGGTTTTTTGACACACACAGACCAAGCCGAGTCCTTCCTTCGAGGCAGGAATCGGACCACACACAGTGCCACTGAATATACTCCATCGATTACCAAAACTCTTAAGTTTCGAACCATTTAATAAAATTCGACGGGCCCCGGGCCACGGCTCTCCGGACTTTTTCGTAGGACATGTGTGGCCGGGTTTCGTGCATGACACCCAACAGCGCTCCCGTGGCCGCCCACATTCGCGTATTCTGTGGCTCTTGATAGGCTCAGACTAGGGTGTCAAAAACGATCACTGTCGCACGCGAGCTCTCTCCAAGATTTCGCTGCAATGCTAGGGCTGACACTTATCTACACACACGAAATCCCATGTCAGCTTACGCGTTCAGGCAAAGACACGGGCAATAAGGCCCATGCATTTGGAAATGCCATCCACGACATCAGACAAAGAGCAAACCAAAGACCTATGCATGGGTCATCGGTATGTGGAGACTTTTGGTACATGTCTGTAGAAGCTTTCCATGATCAACAACTAACTATATCACGGAATTCTTGGCAAGTCCGGAATCCCGATTCCTCCATGTTCTACTTCTGGGCATGAGGCCGTGATGGATCAATCTGGCCCGGGAGGCCCGGGAAATATCTCACGCGTTGTAGTCAGCTGTTGGATTCAAAACCCTTGATCCAGGAGCCGTGCTGAAGAGGCTATTTCCGCCACTGAGTCAAGAATAACTGCAGGATCAATTAGACACGCACCGGAGGAGTCGTGGCCGGTCAGCAAACACAATTGCATTCACAGATTAGCTCCATGCTCATTACGTGATACATTGTCAAAAGACTAAAACGATCCCTGGGCATAGAGGCTATGTCCTCGAGCTCGTCATGAAAACCGTATACGTATGTTGAGGTCAGCTTTATGTGGATTGGTGATGAGCCAGCCCAGTTGATGAGTTGCCACAAGGTAGGTCCTGGTTTAAGTTTTGAGTTGCATTTATGGAAGGGTAGACTGGTGTATGATGCTGACTTATAACTGTCTTTGCCATTACCACCTTGTTAATTGAAAGGCTGATTTTCCAACAGGCCTTGCTAGTTATTCCTAGCTTAGTTTTTTTCGATTGAATGTGTCTAAATATTCCAATTATAGTGTCTTAGCATGCTGATGTTGCTGTATTGGCCTGCTTCTGCTTGTACTTCAATATCTATGGTTGCTTCCAGCCCAACTCCGCGGTAAGAAAAGCTTGGATCGCACACTCCATCTCCACAACCTTCTGGTCCCAATTCTCTCTGATCGAGCGGCCTTCCTTGCTCCTTGCTGGCTCCCCGATGTCGTTTGTATGTCCAGAGGATGATAGATACTGGCCGAGATGCACAATACGGCCCCTCCCTCTGTCCAAAATGCCTGGACCGGAAGCCGTAACTAGTGCGTTACGTAGGCCTAACATATTGTTGTGTGTTGCCCAACTGAAAACGATTATGAAGTCATACGTCCTGAAAAGGTCTCCGGTAAGGCCGCTCTTCTTCCTATAGTGGATCTGGTTATAAATCGCCGCCTTAGAGTGCGGGGGAATGGAATGTTCCAAAGCATCATAGAGCGCCATCATTCCGGTGTGACTTGGAGGCCAACCTCCTCCTGAAGGAGTGAGAGATTGTAACTTGTGCTGGGGGCTTAGCCCTTCGATCTCGCTCAAGCAGTCGCAATTTTCTCTCAACGAAAGCCCGGCTGAGCGTACCTTTTCGACGCGCCAATCACCGCCTTTGGATCGGGTCCCTGCACCCAGCATTTTGACAAGAAGCTCGGACACCATGCTCCGGTCGCCGTACATATCAGTGAAGAGGATCTTGTAGTCCGTCCGTGTGGGGCGGATATCAGGTGTTGGCTGCCTCACAGTGGCAGAAACAGATCCGTAGCTCCCAAGGCTTCCATCGTCCGCCTGTCCGCCTCCCGGCATAGTCGTGGGCGGCGCCAGGTGCACATTTAGTTTTTTCAACTTCGCCTTGAGCCGAGCTTTATATTTCTTGAGAGAATCATTGTCACGCTTGAGGGAATCCCTCACCTTCTCCAATTCCAAGCCGCGAATTCTTTCCGAGATCGCAGCTAGCGCATTATGGTTGGCCCACGCCTGCCTGATCCCAAGCAGGCCCATAGAGCAGTTCAGGTCCCGGTAATTCTCCTCAAGGTTGTCTTCAAGCTTCTTCAGGGCTGTTGCCATAGCCCCATATTGCTGGTATAAACTCCGAGAGAAGTCGCCGAGCCACGACTCCCGGAATTCGAACCCTGTCTGGCCGACTTTCCTTGGCTGGCATTCACCGAGGATGTTGTGTGTTTCTATGCAACACTCTTTCGTTTCCCTCATAATATTTTCGAGTTCATTCTTCTGTTCCCGTTGCAGCCCTGCGAGACCGGGTGCGGCCTGGTTCTGTAAATGTGACATGAGACCCTGTAGGAGTGGCTCTAGTCTGCTGATCCGACGGGTTATTCTGCGCAGCTCCTCGGGCCAGGCCTGGACCTCATTGACGATTTGAACGCATTTTTGGGCCAGCTCACAGCAAGTGACCACAATGCTAAAGATGTCCATATTGTGGATGGAACAAGTGGGCAAGCGAAGATGTTCACAATCGAGGTGGCTGGAGCCTGAAATTTGAGTTCCACGTGTAGTCACGATCCTCAACCCCGCCTTAATTGTTACACCAGGAGGCCTCTACTTGCCCGCCCCACTGGTGTTGAATGCATCCATGCGGATGCAGGTGAGATGTGTGCTTAGTAAACCGAGAGGGCCATGTGGTTGTTGTCAATATATCAAAATGAAAGGGGAATAGTCTAGTTTGTGAAAAGCCAAAGCCTGCTGTGGTCCCACCCCACAAACTGCGGTAATGCACAAGAGAGGTTGCCTGCTCTTCAAGAAGCGAACTCGTTCCAGGGGCCATAGCCAGAACGAATTTGTGAGCCAGGAAATCTTATTCCGCGTTCATCGGATTGAATAGCATTGGCCCCTGTAGACTCACTTGCAAGGTCTCTGATGTTCCCTGCGATTCTGTTTCATTGCTCAATGTTGATCTTGACATTGCCACAGTCAACAATGAGCACAGAGACAAACATATTAGAACACAGGGGTGTTGGGTGCGAGTTGTTTTTGGCTAGGTACTATGAAAAGTCCCGTGATTAGTATATAGTCCTGATGTTGAAATGACACAATCGCTCAGCGGTCGAAAGGAGGACCCAAAATCGTACTTCTATTACAGTAAATCGCAGAGTGCATGTTTGGCCTCCCACCGTCACCTCATTACACCTTGGAAGCAGGCTGAATCCATGGTTCCAGCCCATTCTGGTCTAAGGGGCTGGAGCCTTGCGTGTGTAGGGGTCTGTCCTCACGACTATTTTGTGCCGGAAGGTATAACTCGCGTGCGGCCTCACCTAATCACAAAGGTCTTCTGCTCTAGTTACGAAATGGCCTCTGGCGACTGAAACACCCATCCGCCGCTATTGTAAGAGGACCACATCCAGTTTTCGAGGAAAGACGCGATGCCCGTTGATCGTTTATACGCGTCCACCACATTTTGAAAATCAACATTGTTCATCAAATCTGCCCACATCCCGGTTCCGTCGGTTCGTCGGTGCTGTGCGTCAACCAGAGACACAGAATCTTCGCCCACCATTCTACCATAACCTTATGTGGGCGACTTTTCCCGACGAGTACGCAATGTTCCTGCACAGGTCGCAGAAATACAAATGCTGGACAATTTTTGAGCACGCACAGCATGTCCCCATGTGCCAGGTTCATGCCAGAGAGCAAAAAGTTGCTCCAAAGCGGTGCTTCATACTTGTAATCCCGCGTGACGGCCTGCCACAAATTCTGAGGATTATCCATGGTCAAACGGAGGACGTCGGCATCGCGATCGAGCACTTTAAGTACACGCTCTGACACGCGCAGCTCACTCCCCGAGTGAGAAACCTCAGGCCAGGTCTCTGGGCTCCACCAGAGCGCAGCCATGGCTGCTTCGGCATGACTGCGGTCAGTGGTCTCGATCTCAACCACTTTATCCAGAGAGAGATCGCATCCGGACGCGGCTGTGGGGTTGGAGGTCCAATCTGGCACCCAGCTCGGCAGGGCCTTGTTCGCTGATTGCGTATATAATATGATGTCAAGTTGTCGGGTAGATCGGATAATATTTGCCGCGAACGCTGTATATATTTCTTCAACGGTCTGGGTGACGTCGGGAGACGGTAGCAGCTCAGCTGCATCAGAAGCGAGCGGCAGTCGGGCAAATAGCAGGTCTCGCGGGTCGGCACACCTGCTGAACTACCTTGATGCAGCAAAAAAGGCTGGTTGACGACACTTTTTCGGAGAACTGTTGGATCAAAGGGCCTCACATTCACCCCACTCCTGCTGGATTCGCGACTCTTCTGGATCGTGATCCACACTCTTGACGGCCACAAATTTCCTAGCGACATCACCAGGTCGATATTTTCGATGAAAATCCTATGAAAGTTGGTGAGGCAGGTGAAATCCAAGGTTTTGTTGCCGCGGCATAGAAGAGGATTTTGGGCCAGTGTCAAGCTCCTGTTAGACGAGTGATGTGGTCCTAGGATAGGACTATGGTGCCTGGGTACAGTACCTAGGTAGGTGGCTGGGTGCGATTCACAGCTAATGGCGCTAGGCCGCAGCGTGACCAGACCACTTGGCACAGTTAGGCCCTACAAATTGGTGACAGCTCACTGGCATGGTGTACAAAAGAGCTGATATGGAGCTGCCATTGTATCTACGGACATTTCTACGTGAGTGGTCGGCCACGGGCCACAGGCGACCAGCCACCAATTCTGCCATTTTTACCCCGTCTTGTCACCTGCGCACTTTTCAAGTTCCGAGCGATCCTAGCGTGTTGCAAGGCTCGAGTCGGCGTACTAAGTATTGTTGCTTTGGTACCTTGGTTTAGAGTCCGAAGCAAGACTGTCGTTGTTAATCTAGAGTGCGTTCTTTTGCTCAGCACCCACGAAAGGTCATGGGTCGGCTGAGTGCGGTGCGGAAAAGAAAAGTAAGAAGCCGACCCCCTCTCACCTCCCTCACACACCACATCAGAAGGATGACGTAGTCCACAGATTCTATATGCGAAGCTATATGGATATAGATTTCATGGGGTAAAAAGGGTTTCCTCACTTGCGGGAGAGGGAGCACATCACTGAGGGGGTCCGCACCTTTGCAAAAGCGCCATCTATGATGACAGGAGATGACCGCTGTCCAGCCCAACATGAGGCTGACACCAGCTGGTCGTCCGAAACTGAGATGGCTGTTGACGAGGCCTTTGCTGCGCTTTTGGCGAGTGGAGGGATGGATAGGAGAGTGGTAATCTGGTTGTGGCGGCCACCCCTGCGAGTGCAGGCGAAACCTGGAGACAGCCACTTCCGAAGCAAAGGTCAAGCAACAAGTGTAGGGAGGCTGGTGTAGTCGCGTGTGCTCTCTGATGCCGGAGCTGAGTGGTATCTGGACGGGGAGCTGCAGTCACGAGAGGGAGAAGACAGGTAGACACGTACTAGGGGGTGGGTGAACATAGAAACAGAATGCGGAATGGGCTTTGAGAGTGGCGGCGGTGCATGTTGAAGGAGTTGTGCAAGAAAAGCAGGTTGAGGAAGAAGAGAAGCACTGGGAACGAGGAGAGGTTCAGGTTTGTTTACTTTGCATCCAGAGAGGTTGCGTACTGCATTGCTACTTGGAAAGATCGAAGCATGATTTGTACTTTCTTCCCCTTCTCTACCGCCCGCCCATCACTCGTACTAGATTGCAATTGACACTATAGAGATGGCAGGCAGGATGGGTATGGGAGACTTAGAAGCAGAGTGCTCTGTTCCCGCTGGCGGATGCCACCTCCTTCCCCGACGATTTCATCCGAGACGTCCCTACCTCAAAAGTGTGGAGAGCTCAGATTCTTTTCGCGCCTTCTCCTGCTGTACCGACAAAAGTGTGCAGAGGGGCGCCTGCCTCATCTCTGTTACACATTTGGCTTTCGCCCTTCGTTTCCTGAAATGAAATCAGTGGGCCGAGGAGGACTTGCCCCCGAGGTATCAGGCACACCTGCCTGCCTAGGTAGATAGATAGCTGGGAGATACAAAAATCTACAAGACGCCTGGATACTGTCGCAGATTTGAAAAGCTTGAGTGCTAGAGCTCCTTGCCGCTGGACATGTGAGGCCTTTCTGACGAAGATGCCTTGTGTCGCGCAAGGCTAGGAGAGACCCCACAACTTGTCTTGCCAGGAGGGCCTTCTCAAGAAAAGGGCACAGAGATATGGAAATCGTGTAACATGTTCAAGCCACGGCTGGAAAGCGGAGGGCCTAAACACATGCGCGCTTGTGTGGCATCATCTCGTTCCTTCCATTAACCCCCGAGTACGTGGGGCTGGTTCTCACGGGGCTGGTTATGGGTGCCAAAGAGCAGAGTAGGAAGCTGTCGGACACTGCACCCACTACCACATCACAGGCATTTTATGTGTGAGAAGTGCCGCCGGCTCCAGACGAATAAGCCCCCCAACACCCTTTCCCAACCCTCTTCCACACACAACAGGGTCAGTTTAATCAGTTTTATATATCATGAGAGCTGAAAGACCTTTTCTCAGTAAGCCGGACACACGCATGCACACACCTATATAAAATGTAGTTGATAGGGGCAGACTGCTTATATGCCTTGGGTAGGTACCTATTTATAGGATCTAGTCACTGCAAGGCTACCGATACCTATGTATGCAGATCTTCGCCGTGTTCTGCTGGGATTGTGCCGTGTAGACAGCATGAAATAAGGCCCACAACGAGGTACCAACGTCCGCCGTTCAACTTGCTCCATACATTATTCAGTTATCCACATCAGGTCCACAGTAGATCTGCTTATTATTCATATCCACTTATTGTTTCGCAACTAAATCCTTGTACAGTAATTCCCATTTTGTTGGATGAACCAACCGTCGAAGTAGTCCTGGAATCCTGAATTACGTGGCCCTTCGAATAGAAGAAGGTGCAATGCGGTATTTGATGCATTGTCCAAGGGGCCCAGACAATCCAGGGGAGATCGACTCGAAGATTAAGGTTATCCTTTGATGAGAATTAAGTTTATTCTACGTACAAAACTTTTAACTTTTTACAAATTCCCATTGCCCACCCAAAACGTGTGGGCAGTCATTTCTCCTGGGTACCAACTCAGAAAACCTAGTTGAAGACGCAGGACTCGGTAGGCTGCTCGACCTGCTGGGCGTTGACCCGGAACTCGGTGCACTGGTCCTTGCCCACCGACTTAGCGTAGGCCTGCTCGGGGTAGACCCAGAAGTCGCCGTCGGACTCGCCCGGGCAGGCCAGCCACTGGCTGTCGGCGGCGTCGGCGCCGTTGTAGTACAGGTAGATCTGGTCCTGCTCGGAGCCGATCAGGGCAAAGGGCCCCTTGGGGGCCCCGCCCGGGGTACCCGCGGGGGTCAGGGCCAGGAGGCCGTCGGCGGCGCCGGAGATGTCGACGTATGCTAGAGACGTGTCAGTTATTGGGAACCAATACGTACGGGGGAACGCTGGGCGGATGATGCGCGGGTGCGTGGTGTGTGCGTCGGCTTGATGGAAGATTACTTACCGTATTGCTGGTGCGATGTGCCGTCGTTGTAGACTGCGATGACCTCGTCGATGAGGGCCACGGCTGGGGTCACGTCGCCGCACGAGGAGTTGGCCGCGACGCCGATGTGCCAGTGGCGGCCGAGGGGCTTCAGGTCCTGGCCGTCAAAAGTCTCGCCGGGTGCGGAGGCGACCAGGTTGTAGTATTGCTCAGTCTGGGCGAGAGCGCTGCTGGCGCAGGCGAGGGTGGCGGCGATCACGGCAGTAGTCTTCATTTTCGGAGTGTGTGGGTTGTAGTTGATATGTTAGGGGTGGTAGGTGACGAGTGTCTGCGGCGTGTGTGATGTAATAGATTGGAGAGTTATGGCTTAGTTGAATCTTTTTGTTTTCAGTGCTGAAGTCCGTCTCTATGATGCATCTTTATATGCGTTCCTTGGGTTCAGTCGTGTTGGGACGTGCCTTGTTCTGAGTCGGTGTGTTCATGAACCCCTGTTAAACACGAACGCTAAATAGAGAGCAAGTGGTACGAAGTTGGTCGTGTTGGCTTGGCAATGCGATCATCCTGTCCACTTTTTGTCACCCCGCAATCTCCTTACTTGATGCTGTTTCTTTTTCGAGTGATGAAGTTATCCTCAACCCCCTTTCTTGGTGGCTCGTGCCAGCTCGGGGCACGGGTTTACTAGAATACGGGGCTAAAATACGGGGTTAGGGAGGAATGCGGTGTGAATATTGCACATCTGTGAAAACAAGCACCACTAATACCACTTCCCATTATTCACTGATACTCATAGCAGCCCAGTATGACAACGAAACTTATTATTAGCCTCTCCGGTCTCTCCGGCTAACAAGCCGATGCTTCCGTTCCGTTTCTTTTTGAACTTTGACCAACACTGCCACTGCCAATGCCACTGCCCAGGTGGTGAGTCCCCCAACAAGTTCCCTGAAAGACCTGCCATGTACACATCCCGAGACTGTGTCATCTATTTGTACCGGGTCATCGGATGCCAGATGCTAGAGAAAAGAGGGAAAGGTCGACATCAAATATTGTAGTGCTTCGAGAGGACCTCCTTGAGGCCGACGGTTAACGGAGCGACGGAGCTTGCGAAGCAGCGGTGGAAGCTGGAAGAGAAGAGGATGGTTGGGTGTAAGGGAGAAGCAGTCAAGGAGTGGGCCTGCTTGAGGACTACAAAGAAGGCAGTGCGAAGACAATTGCGATCAGGCTATTCGGGTTACCCTTGTAGTAAGACCGATCACTGGCAGTTCCACCCAGCAGCCCCTTAACCAAGCACAATTATCTATTAAGGAATTCTCAAGCCGCTTATATTAGTACACAATAGCTGCACAAGCACTTGTCGCACTTCCCTGCTGGTTAACCCCCTTCTTATTCTTCAAGAAACAGTTTCCCCCCTGCTGGCCCACCGCAACAATACTCGTCAAGTTGTTGTTATAAGTCACAGCTGCGCACTTGGTCTGCCCCTCCGTGAGATCCTTGTTATAGGTTACGCACTCGTCCATGCAGTCTTCAAAGGTGTACAGAATGGTGTAGTAGATATCGCTGATCGTCCCGTTCCCGTCAGCAGCAGCCTCCCTGTTGGGCCAGTCGGTGAAGCAGAACGTGGTGAAGCTGACGGCTTGGTCAACGGATGAGTAATACGTCTTGGGCACTGAATATGTGCAGCTGTTGTCGGCTAAACCAGTCGTGCCGGAGGTCACAGGTGCGGATGATGTGCTGCTAGATGCTGATGATGTTGTGGCCGTTGATGCCGTGGATGAGGTGGCGGCTGTAGATGTAGTTCCTTGACTTTGACCTGATGTGTCCGAGGGTGACTGTGATGGTGATGATGATGATGATGATTGTGATGTAGAGGTAGTGGCGCGCTGACTGAGACCAACGCCGAGACCGACGCCGAGTGAGATGCCCAAGACGAGCAGGATGACCAGCCCGATAAGGACCCAGAACAATGCAACAGGCAGGCCGAGAATCTTTTTGCTTCTTTGTTTTGGCGAGGGTGGCTGCTTCTCTTCGTATGGCTTTGTAACATACCCGTGATACGGTGACTGGCCTGGTATTGCCTCGGGCGCATCAAACGCGACGACTTGAGGTCCGTCTTGGGGGTGGTGCTCGAAAAGGGTCGCCTCGGGTCCGTAGCTATTCTGCAGCGCTGGGGAGATCGGCCCCGGTCCCGTGCGAGCTGCCATTCTTGCCGGCAGTAAACCACAACGGCCTTAGGCTAGGTTTTCCTTGGTCCGGCAAACATATATACAAGGACGTCTCGAAAGCACTGTGGTTCAACAGGATGACGTTGACGAGATGATCTTTCCAGCGTGAGCAGAAAAGTTTGGAAAGGGGCTGAAGATAGGCATTCCTGCAAGGTTAGTCTGGAGGGCATTCATTGGTTATCTTGACGGTAATGTGAGACGGGTCTCCTGTCAGCGCTGCCTGTTAGTGCCGGCGCAGGATCACCATCCATGTATATATCTATTGATTATGTGGTAACGTGCGGCTGTTAGACTTTAAGCGGCTCCAAATAATCCCGGTCCTGGAGAACGGTGGTCAGAGATATTGAGACCTCATAACGGGGATCACAATCCCGGTAGACGCCCTGGCGTGTGCGACATTTGAGAACCGTAGCACCGGGGCCCCAGATGAACGTGAGCCACTACAGTGGGGTCCAAAAGTCTTATGCGCACCCCGGTCTTGCACCAAACTTCCCCAACTTTACTGGTGAAGGAGAAATGTTTATAAGAATGAGAGGGTGCGTGTGGGTGCGCGGGTGCAATGCTACACGCCCTCTGGGTTCCTTCCTGAAGTCTGCAGCGCCCCAGGGCCCTCGAATGCCCTGTTCGAGAGATAACGTCTGTTCAATTCAAATTGACGTAATTTAGGCCAGCTGCTCTGTCGCTTAACACTCTCGTGACAAGAAGTATTATGTTGCATTCCAACCTCCCTGTAAGCAGGCTAGGATTATAAACAGAAGCCGGAAGAATGTAACACCAATATTATGCAAGCTAGTGTTCCGACTGAAATTGTCAATGGGTTATTGCCCTTCCAAACCCCACGCGGTTTTGCGGAACACCACTCCAGGCTAATTGCGTTCCTAGACACACAGTAACGCAATCCGCCAAAGAGACCACATGAGTCCAAGCATAACCAGACATCCCGTTAGAAACACGCCGAAATAGAAGGTTTCCACGGGCCTTGACACCGCTGACCACTTAGGCGGTGGCCGCTCATTATCCTCTCTACTCGTCACCCTACCCACATTCGGAACGTACTTGAAGTCAAATTTTGAGCCACCGTTCAAGCCACCTTTGCTCTGGATGACAGTCTCATGCAAGAGATCCTTCCAGAACTCGGTAATCCTATGATCAAGGGATGGAATATTGTGCTGTGCGAGGGCAAGCACCTGCACCAACCAACAGTGGCCTTTGAAGCACGCGTATGGATACCACCCAGGGCGACCCAGACCTAGGGAATCGCAGAGCTCATCACCATTCAGAACACGGCTTCCGGCCTCGATGAACTGGGCAGATGTGTTGACAGGAGGTAAGTCCTTGAGACATTCGACAAAATTATGCCCGACAATGAGAGACGTCGGCGTGACGTGTAGTTCGTGGATGAGCATGCTTTCCATGACTGACTTGGCCTTGGGGACAGCATCAAAGTAATTATCCGGGGTGCCCAGTATGTATCCAAGATAACGGAAGGGGGCGATATAGTCGGCTGTTTCTTGCTGGTTCGGTTGCACGCCCATCTGGGGCAGCTGAAGCCACATGTGATTGCAGGCAAACGTCGTGATGGAATGGATCGAGTCCAGCTTGTTAACCGGAACTCCAAACTTTTCCACATCGAAATAGTCCGGCCGAGACTTGGCAAGCTTCATGATGCGCTGTCGGACCGAGGAGTGAAGCAGCCGCACGCGGACCGTGCTGATGTGGCCTTCTCCTCCGGGCTTGATGGCCTCGAGTGACTTGTTCGCTTGGAGGATAAATTGAAACGTCTCAAGGAGCCTTCGCAGTAGCACCCGGGTTGAAAAGCCACCTGTACGAACCAAGACCTCAACGACTCCCGAGGCAGCCGAGTTCTCGCCCATGAAGCCTTGCAAAGCGAATTCCATGAGACTGGCAGGGGCATATCGGTAGAAGAACTTTTGCCCACGCTCCAACTGAGCCCAATCTACCCACTCGGGGACTGTGTCCACCTCGTCCCAGAATTTCGTGAGTGTCTCGTCATTCTGGTGGTTGTTCTTTAGAAGGGCGTATAGATCCGTTCTGGCCCGGCTTGTGCCGTCTTCCTTTTGTCTCTGCCCAGTGATTTCTTGCAGCTTCTCCACAACTTCGCTTCCTAGCTCGTCGTACTCATAGCGTAGCGGATCCGTCTCTTCCCGAGGGAGGTGAAGTTCGGTCCATTGGAATTGATAGTTGCCAAACCTGCATGTCGCCATTTTCGATGATGAAAGAGTTTCGGTGGAAGCCGAAGTAAACTCTGACGTGAGAGGCACAATTTGTATTCCGAAGGTCAGACTAGTCATGAGTCGACGCTGACTGAGGGCGATACTAAACGGAAGGGGCTGAGGCTGGCGAAGGAATTCCAAACTATAAGTCTTGTGAACATGTATTCCCCACTCTTATGGGCAACAGGGCCAACTTGGCAAGCCATGTTCTGGATCTGCATATCGTAGTGGCTGCTGGCGGAATCCTGCAACGTTCAGCTGCTCGTAGATCGCCGGAAGCTCGCCGAGAGCTCGCCTAAACAGCTATGAAGTCAAGACGGACATCCGAGAGACTGCCGGTGGTTCATTGCTCAGCAGTGTGAGAAAATGGCTGGTGTCATTTTTATTATCTTACTTTGCGGCTGGATCTGCGTTGAGCTCAGTCGCAGGTGTCTTTCGTCTAGAGCCAGGTCAAATTCTCTGCACAATAAGAAGAGCAATGATGCCCTTCAACATATTGATGTCATTATACCTGATATGTTTCAGACTTTTCTGAAATTACCACCCAGGTAAATCCTTACTACAAGGACGTGAAATTAGAATCAGAAGAATGGTTATCCAGGTTTGGCAAGAGTCTTCACTGCACCTTTGCTATCGTTAACGTCAATACAGCTTCTGCTCATATGGAAAAAGGACAGAAGATGCTGTGCACCGGTGTGACTTCTCATATTTTGTTTCTATATCCGCCCCTTTCGCACCTCCGGCCGAGCTTCGAACTCTCTGTGATTGGGGGAACTGGGTACGTTTCCCATGTCTCTTTGACTAAGATCTTACCCTGACATTGTGAATCCACAGGTGTTTCCATTTGATGACAGTAAGCTGTGCCGACTCTTATATCATCTCACTCGTCTCTAATTTCGATAGTGTTCGATAATGGTCACTTGAAAGATCAACCTGGGCAGGCGCGCAAAGTTATGGATAGCTTGATGGCCGCCATGAATGGGACAGAGCACAGCGAGCCCAAATTAAAGATTGTGGAAGCGCACGACACTGTTGCAAGAAGGATCGCGGCGGTATGGCGTCCCTGACTCTCTCCGATGATTCCCGCTGACGTTGTATAGAAATCACCACTTGGTATGGCATGTCTCAATAGTGCTCGTAGTTCCTTGCTAATTGGCTTACAAGGTGTGCAACATAGATTTGCAGAGGCAATGCGCTCATACTCCGCTGGCGTCCTCAGGCATGTGCAAGACGCGTGTTCTAACCATGTACCAACCCTGGAAGAAATAATTCTGGTCCGACGAGAATCGGCCGGTGTATCACCGCTATACCACCTGGTGGAATATGCGCACGACCTCAATGTCCCCGATGAGGTGTTCAATGATCCAGACATTCGGGAACTCGAGGTTCTTGGGTCGGACATGGTATCTATGTGAGTGTCTAATGGCTGATTTACGTCTGTGCATGAGATTTATCGAGATCAGTTCCAACGATATTCTGTCATATCGTAAAGAAGAAGTGAGTTTCTCTGGCGTGTGAGGCGTCATATCCAGCTGACTGAATTGGCCAAATAGAACGAGGGAGTACCCCACAACATGGTGGCATTATGTCGTATGAATGGCATGCCGGCTCAGGAGGCTTTCGACATGGTAGGCGAACTTCTTCAAGAGCGTTACCGAAGATGGGACGTTATAGAGGGTCAAGTCCGCAGCTGGGGTGAGAAGGTCGATGGACAGGTCCAAAGATACATTGAGGCCATCAAATGCGTTGTCAAGGCAAACTTACATTGGAGGTACAGTGCACTTCTCCGAAGACAGCAGCAGTATATCTGACACTTATGAATAGTTTCGAGTCTGAGCGATACTTAGGGCGTAATTCCATTGACTTTCGACGGACTAGGACGATTCGTGTTCTTGCAAACCCTACATTTCCGTCCCAGACCAAGAGCTGAGAGGATCACGTGTGTTTGAGAATATCATAAATATCGTATATGTATCAGAATTGAGGGATTAATGTACTGATAGGGGGTTAAATTTATACGACCAACTGAAGAGACGCAAGCCCCATGTATTGGCGGCAAACGTAAGACTGATCACGGCTGTATCTGATATTGCAAATGAAAGTTGTTATACTTGAACGGGTAGTGATATGTCTAGTTGTGCTTTAGGAGCAGATGAAAGCCACATATCCCAAAGAAGGTTTTGGACCAATCTCGACGATCTTGACCAATCCTGGATACAATTTACCAGAATTGTCGCCCAGTTCCAATAGATGGGTTGGAAGAAATTTTCACTTATTTGTTATAATACTACAGGGCAAATATTCCCACCCAGGTCTTCCACTGCGACACCACATATCGTGACATACCGCATGCACTAACACTCCGTCGCTCTGGCTTCGGCCTCCGACTGGCCACTCACCGACAAACAGACAAACTAGCACGAAACCCTACCGCTGCAGAAATTCATGCTTTCTCTTAGTCTTGGGATGGGCCTTTCAAGCTACAAGCAATATTTATCGCCAGAACTCTCGTTATCCAACTAAGGCTATTGCTTTCAGTCACAGACCTTGCATCCTCTTACTAGTCCGCAAAATGTCCAAGCCGGTTTATGTCCTCCCTCACGGCGCATGGCACAGCCCATAATGCTGGGACGGCCTCACCGCCGAGGTCGACAGAGCCGAGAACCGTTCCGTCGCGACGGCGCTGCCCTCATCGTGCTCAACCTGTCACATACTACTCGAACAACTTTGGTATATTCAAGATAACGTGAAATCCAGAAACCATGCTGCCGAGCCAACTCCTGGTGGCTCGCCTGCCCCGTCGGATGATATATTCTGGTCAAGAAGCTGAAAAGACAAGAAGACTGTTGAGCTGTGGGCCCCATCAACTGGCGCGGAGTGCAGTACTGAGAGCCGTGCTTGCGTCACATTGAACTAGAGCGAAGCAAGGATAGCTTCTGAAGTATGGCCATACGCAGAGGTTTCACATGCCGGAAACTCTCACCACTAGTATTTATCGTCATAAGTGTTGATGCGCTAAAAACATAATGACATCTGGACATAGCCATCCTTGGTTGAAGAAGATCGAAGCTCGCTAAGTCCTAGATTTCAAAGGACCGATTGCGACTAGCGAGACAAATTATATTATCATCTATCTAATCCTTTGAAGGACTCCAAGAAATTCAAGTCATTGACAAAACGGTCTGTTGTCTCTGCGTTAGCCATACCGTGGTATCGAATTCACTCAACATTTGAACTCGCCGAGTTAAAGACTTACTACAATAATGGTGGTCGGTAGGTACATCATAATGAACACGGATATCGATAGAATATATCTGAAAGCCGCCTTAACTAGTCAGTTAAACAGTCACATTGTTGATACGAGAGGTTGGTATCCGTATGATTCCGTCCAACAATGCTCCACTCCTACGGATTTTCAACGATGTTGAAACTCGACATCAATGATGAAGATTTATGGAAGGAATGTTATTGAATGAGAGGAGCCACAAGCAGGTTGCCCTTCCAGCACCATGTGGGATGCAAGACGTTTCATACGGAAAGCGCCGTGGTGCACGAATCATTTCCAGGAGGACTGTTCGTGAAATTGTCTGGCCTTTCGCCAGTTCAAGTGGCTCGTCAACGGACTCGAACCGGAGAACTTGAAGATGGCATTGTGGAGGGATGCAGATTAAAGCACATCACATTGCGGAAACTACAACCCGCATGACAGGACAGCCAGACAAGGCTGGATGAGTTCAGAACACCTCTGTATGACAAAATGACCGTCCGCTCAAGATAGAACAATGCTTTTGCAGCATAAACGTGGAGAATCTATCAGACTGGGTGTCAAACAATACCAAAAAAATGCGCCTTGTGAAAGTCACCCCAATCTTTAACACATGCACAGCACATGAGGAATAGGCTTGACATGGTCCTTTCTGAAGGCATGGCAGTCCCTCTTTTACGCCGTCCCATAGCTCTGTGAGTCCCCAAGAGTTCCCTACGTAAGCAGAAACGCGGCTCTGACTCTTAGAAAACCTCTATTCGAGATCTATCAACTGTGAGGTCTTGTCAGTCGCTTATCGTCAGCTAGAGCAACTCATCCACGAGTCCCACTCCTTTAACGTTTTCGCAAGGGAGCTATACGACATCACGACTGCGGCAACCGTCGTCAAGCACATTCTGCCGATATTCAAGCCCATGCGTTTCGGTCTAGTGAGAATAGTCTGAAATGACATAATGTTCATGCTCGAAGATGTGGCTGGTTAGCATCACTGGAACCTTGGGAGAATTTGCATGTCGTGCGACTTCGGAGATGGTAAGGCTTCTCGTTGATGATGAAAATACAAGTAGATAGAGGGGGGCAAGCGACGAGAGAAAGACAAGGGTCGTCTTCTATCTTGGCAACAGCTTGCTGGTTCAAGAGGTGTGCAGAGAAAATATCTTGCTGCAGAAGAATCTCCTGTGCGCCATCAGAGCGCCACTCGGTATTGTCCGACTGTTCACCGCCCTGAAAATCAGACACCCTAGAGACTGTGCTACAAAATTATCATGTTTTTGATTAGTCCCGTTCTCAAACCCCGAGGAGATATTGCTTTGATGGAACACTCAGAGCGCCACTCGGTATTGTCCGACTGTTCACCGCCCTGAAAATCAGACACCCTAGAGACTGTGCTACACAATTATCATGTTTTTGATTAGTCCCGTTCTCAAACCCCGAGGAGATATTGCTTTGATGTAACACTCATAGAAGCTCAGCCCAGCCTCATGTCCCGCGATAAGGAGCCTAGGCACAGTTCATTTACTGGGTTTATCAGCGGCTTTATTTCCGAGTCACATGGCTTGGATCAGTGGCGTTACTGCTGCATATGAGCTTTGCCGAGTCGATCAAACCGGTGTCCAGGGTGGAATTCAGCTTTGCTACTATTTTCCTTTTTCCTTCCGAACCTCAACCTATCATAGTAGTCCAAGTGGAAACCCAAGCGATGATACCATCCAGGCCAAAATAGAGGCCGAGTCGTGCCGCGAGGGCCTCTGGACTTGATCGAGTTTACTATCAAGGCAATAAGGGCGAAACTCTGCAAATGATGGGACCAAACACGAGCAGAAAGTCCTTAAGACAACGAAGTTTTTGCCGAACATGCAGACCGTGGGCCAGCTCGATGGCCCAGAGTCACAATTTTTTTCGTGAATGAGCACCTGTCCAGGCAACACAGAAGGTTGTGACCCAGATGCAGGCGCAGATGGAATTCTGCAGACAACGCATAGGTTATACAGCCTGACAAGGGTGTATTGAACATCACGAAATGCAGCAGAGGTACAGCAGGCGGTATGGTGCGACTGACATTTATTACATCCCTGGCAGCGGTGACCCACATAGACTGATTGCAGCCAAACAGAGAATCTTTTTGCAGGTTAGCGGCAAAAGTGTCCGATTGTATCCGCAGACAGCGGAACGGATCTGGCAGAAATAAAGACACCCATTCACTGATATAAGGCCAGCACCCACTCTGTAGCTATTTCTACATGAAAGTATCACAGCTTCAGTACTAACTCGTCAGACCCAACATCAACGACTCTACTAGACCCAACAACCGCTTTCACAATGTCTTCAAGTGATCCAAGCAACTCAAAGACAGAGGAGCACGCTAGTGGTCTCCCTCCTTCTGAAAATGTTCCCTCTCATAAATTCTGGACCAATGCCCCAAGCATAAAGGCCGCGCGAAAGTTTATCGGGGGTGAGTGAGAATCATAAATTGGATATGTATCTTGAGACTGATAAGAAGCCAGAAAATAAGTCCCTGGTCTATATTCCACCAACTGAGAGTCTTGCTGTCTGGAACTCCCCGCCCAATAAAGAGCAGCATGCTTCTTTTGGGGACGGGGGCACAACAGCGAGTGCCACTTGCAACGGGGACTTGATCCAAATGACGCGTTTCCTTGGTCTTGGTAGTTCAGGCTTGTTCACCATCGACCAAGGAACCACGGATGGACCGTGAGCGGTTTTTCGTTCCTGACTTCCTTTGTACAACCTGCAACGCTTTCTGACTCACAGTGCGCTAGATACCAAGTGTACGGTCGAGCGTGGGACCTGGAAAACAAACATGACTATCTGCGCCCTTTCATTATCCTGCCGCCGATCGATTCTCTTGGAGGGTCCTCCGTCCCTCCCGAAGTCAAATGGGTGAATTGGAAATGGCCCAGGTATGAATATCCGCGCACTGATGAAGGCCTTCGAACCACCATACAATACATGGTCCACGAGGGCATTGTGTTGCAGCAAATCATTGTGCAGAACTTATCCGACGTATCCGTTAAACTTGAGCTCCCTTATAAATTACAACCCGAGCTTTTTATTCGAGATCTGGACTTCATGCAACCCGACTACGCATTCAACAAGCCTTTCGAGTCCATCGAGGAGGACAGTAAGGACTACTGGTACTTGCCGGGGCCAGGGGGCTATGGGCATGTTCTCGTGAATCAATTAGAGATGCCACAGCATAACTACGACACGCCGGTAGCCGTAACAAGCACAAAGACTGGAAGCAACTTCGATATCCAGAATGCTGAGGATGCAGATGCCCAGACAACACCTTCCCCAGCTACCAAAACTGACGCTACCCACGCGAAATCCGACGCCAGAAAAACGTCCATCGAGCAACAAGAGCGCCAGAAATTCTCAGAACAACCACCAGGTATCGCATCACTGATCACCATGTTCGTTGACGGCCGTGCAGTGAAAGTGGCGGAATCAAAGGGCAAGAGAGGTGTCACTGCCAAAGGCGGCCAGGCAGAGAAGTGGAAAATGCCATCTGAAGAGGACACAGATTCAACAGCATCTGTCGAAAGGACACTGAAAGCACAAGGTCAATTGGAAATCATCGTTGCGTACAAGTTGATGGAGACCTCACAGACAGAAGGCGACTGGCGAAAATTCGTCATTTCTGCAAAAGATGCTAATATCAACGAATATCTTCGCAATGAGGTCGAAAAGTTTTGGAAGACTGCCCCTATTTCTGCTTTGAGACTGTCCCAAGTTGACCAAGAAAACACCAACCCGGCTCAACCAACTGCGGTTCAAGACACTGGTAAACAAAGAGACCTTGAGACTCAGGGCAGGCAACGGGAAGCGCTATCAGGTGAATTGAGGCTCGGATCCGCACGTCCCGAAATGTTTCTTGAATACCTCGCGTGGCGTCACCTGGAACACATTCTCTCGGTTTGCGCTGTGCCAATGTGTGTCTCCGACCCTAAAGGAAATACACCACTTCGACTTGTTGCGTTGACATGCGGGGACATGGCCGGTCACCGGGTGTGCACATCAGCTAGTTTGTAAGTGATTGACAACTTGCTCAGCACATCTAACATAAGGCATACTAATCCCGGTAACTATTCGTTTAGCTTCGCATTCCTGTTCCTGGTTGATATGGCTCGTCGACTGAAATCGCAACCAGGTGTTTCGGCCCATCCGTACGTCGTGGATCTTCGGAAGCGTATCCATCAAGTCTGCCGCGACCACGTCCGGTGGCTTGAATGGCTGCGGAAATCCGACAAGCTTTTGCCGACAAGCTGCTTTGCAGCGAACTATTGGGTCACTGGAAATAAGATACCCAGAAGTAGCAGCACTTGGCTGCCTGATGACACAATCACGGACACAGCGTTTCAGATTCTCAAGATGACCGAGTACTACGTCGAAGACCGAGAGCTATGGAATGAGGCCACTACATGGATGGATGAGATACTGAACGAGACTTACGCTCATTGGCTGATTGAGCTCGATAAAATTGATACGAGGAAGTTCTTCGCATGGCGTCGCACAAAAGTCGATGGATTCAACAAGTTCCGCCTTAGCGACCACTTTTGGATATGGAAATCATTGCACTCATTGCAACAATGCAATTCCGCCACTTCAAAGGGAGGAGTGAAGGACAGTACTGAGTCGCACTCAAATGGTGACTCTGTCCTTAAAAAACTGTGTGACCTCACTCAGAAGGACGAGGAGCATTGCAAATGGATGAGGGAACGCCTCAGATCAAGCAAGGCCAGGCGCCAGATCTTGCAGCGTTTCACAACGGAAAATGAAGCCTTGGGAAGAAGGATGCTGGCACTTACCAGGACGCCAGCAGAGTCTCGTTTCATGTTTCATGCCCGGGATACTGCACTTTTTTGGGGCGAACAGTTTGGCCTGTTCTCAAGCGACGGTGGGAATTCGCACCAGCAGCTGTGGCAACGCACGATTGAGACTCAATCCCTTCACGAGGAGATGCTTGAAACTGACTGGGACAAATCCATGCGATATGCCTTGGGGATTGCGATAGGCTCCCGCGAATATCGCTTGGGCTCGCTGAAGCCCAACAGCCTCATTGTGACTTGCACAGAAACGCTTATCAATTGCTGCGGTCATAACGGTTTCTTCCCTGGTCGGCTGGATGCAAAGAAGCCGGTGATGTTTTCTCAAGAATCAGAGAGGGATTTCTACTTCCACGCCGGATTCGAGATTCACTGTGTCTTGCTCCAAAACATGGCAAAAATCACCACGTCCTTCCAAGCAGATTCGAAAAGCACCGACGCAAAAGAGCAACAAGACGCAGGATCAAGCACTATTCGTGACCGCACTATCGAAAGTCGACTTGAAGCCCTCGGCTTGGTGCTGTCAAGACTGGCAGGAGAAAATATGGCCGACTCTGCATCCCGTCCGACTGACGGCACGAAAGCCCAAATGAACCCGCGGAACATTCCTTTGAAGAAATCCATACCGTCGAATGGCCCTGTGGATTCTACAAACATCACTTTAGTCGATGATGAGTGGCTGTACAATTACCCAGGGTTCTTCCTGAACAAAAGCAATCTCCTTGACTACTCCGAACTTCACCGTCACGTGCTCCAGTACTTGGAAAGCTCTGAAGCTAGTCAAGGCACCGCCACTCTTGGTACAGTGATCGGAAGCGCCATGCAGAAGTTACCATGGCCAGGTCTTCGGGGTCCCTTCCCACTTCCGCCCGTCTTGGCTACCGTCTGGGATGCCCCAAAACAGAAGAACCGCGGCAAGAGAACAAATCGAACCAAGGCCTCTAAGCCGTTCAACAACGGCGAAGAGCTCGTGGATTACCTCGCGGCGCATCGGACGGCAGACGAAGCCAAGAAGAGATTTATATGGCTCCCCGATTCTCGCCCGCATTCTGCGCTTATCTGCTGGGCTTGCACTCCCGACCTCACAGAACAGCTTTCGCTTTCCCAATTCTTTGACTGCCATGCTCAATACGGCAAACTTGTGTTGGACGACACGAACAAGCTTCTCAACACCTGGAAAACTGAGTTGCATCTCAGTTTCTACGTTCTAAGCTCGCTTCGAGAGTTCGAATCGGACACTATCCCAGGCCTAGATAAGGAAACACTCCCCGGAGAACCGGGCCGCTTCCTAGTTCGCGCGTGCATGTCCTTCCGTTTTGACGGCGATTTCTCTGACCGTTTTTGGACTTGTTCTGTCGTTGACCACGTCCCATCCCGTTACGAACCGGAGCCTTTGCTGGAACCATGGGATCTGCCAAAGTCCAAGGTGGCGACTGTGTCCGCGTACAAGCCCGTATGGCAAAGGAAAGTACTCGAAGTACTGCTAGTCCGCAGAATTCTTCGTCCAATCGCGACAATGGCGAATGACGTGTTACTATTTGCACAGGAGAGGCTCCCGATAAAGAAAGATGACCCCTCCTTTCGTGGCATCGAAACAGTCACTAAATTGCAATCTACACACGGGTGGCCCGAGATCGAGCGTCTTCTGGAGTGGACGGAGGACGATCTAACATCGACACTGGAGAAGTTGAAGGAGTGGGACAACCGAGAGAAGGACCGTGGTAAAGAACAGCCTCGATGGACGCGCAACGATGAAGAGAAGTATCGACAGACCATCACCAAATTGCAAGCCGCGTACAAATCACAAATCAGACAAATCTCGTCTACACGTGATCAACTACGGAAGTTGAAGGAGAAGTTGTCCCGCCAGCGAGAGAGGATTGAGAAAAGGATGGAATTCCATGGCAACGAGAACATCCGCTACTTCACATATGTCACAATCATTTTCCTGCCTCTGGGGTTCGCAACGAGCTTCTACAGCATGAATGGGCCTCCGGACTACACTATCATGATTGCCCTGGTCGAATTTGCTGTGGCTGCCTTTGTTGTAACTATGATTCTCATCCTTGGCTTGAGGCTCTTGGCTGCGGATGCAATCGCTTCCTCAAACGGCTACAGGAAGTTTCTGAGAGTTATCACTCTGCTTGGACTTGGAGTTTCATGGCCTGCAAGACTGATATTATTAAATTTCCTCGATTCATGTGAGTGAACTTCACGCTTAATCTCCCGGCTTTGGACTGTACTGATCTCAGGCGCTTTCCAGATTGCTGGATAAAAGCAAGGGTGCGCTCCAATGCCTCAGGGACAATGCCATTCTTTACCACTCACAAGCCGGGGCATGACACGTCAGAATTGGAGCCTACAACCAATCGATCTTTTTCTCGTCATTTGAATCTTACGGCGTCGTCCAGGCTGCGGCCATTGGCAGTGAAGGAGCCTGAAAACAACACCGATCAGAGCAGCGTCGACACGATGCTCAAGAAAGACCCAGAGCAGTGAGCATGTTAGGCCACAGGGTGTGCTCTGACGATCAATTGGCCACAACAAACAAGTGTCTTGGTACCATATGCGCAGTTTCAACCTGTGCTGCTCACGAGCAGAGATCATAGGCATCTTCTGAAGCCATTCGGCTTGGAGGAGGCGTGGTTTCACAGCTTGTATGAGG
The DNA here is from genome assembly GCA_039880775.1 of Diaporthe vaccinii. NCBI lineage: Eukaryota > Fungi > Ascomycota > Sordariomycetes > Diaporthales > Diaporthaceae > Diaporthe > Diaporthe vaccinii. The sequence continues at coordinate 455,032 of JBCEDN010000036.1, forward strand.
ATCTGTAGGTTGAGTGACCTGGATCTAGCTGAATTTCCGCTCATCAGCGGCTACCTTGGTACTAGTGCTTGAGATTGGGACATAAAAAATGGCCATCGGTGGAAGCGAGCATATCTGCACGGCACCTTCTGTAGAAATCAATTGCGAACCTGATGACCATGGTCAATAATATAATGCTATTGGGCCTCCACTGGCACTGCTCACTAGTAGATTCCAGCATGGCCTCACTCCAGCCTGGGCTTCGCCCAGAATTGTAAATGGCATCGATTTCCAGCTGCGGTCATCATACCCTCCTATCGCGCGATCTGGTTTGACATGAACAGAAGGAATGCAGGTAACTTGGACAAGCCAGCCGCTAATGAATAGAATGCTTGGCCATCAGAACAGAAATTCAGTTGCCGATGCGAAATGAGAGCCTCGTTCCCTTCAAAAATCCACCTGGACGGGACTGAGCGGGGACTTCCATCTGATTTTCGATGGTAGCCGGTACAATAACATTTAGGAAAGTGACGAACCTAGCACAGCATGCCTCAGCAACCTACGCCTAAATATATTTTTTCATTTATTCTAGGAAGAAATAACAAGCGCCGACTTCGAGCGCGTTTTATTATCGAAGGGGCGGGCACACTTGAAGTGTCACGGACAAGGTTTCAATTTGAGTGCCTGTTCAAAACTTTGGGTTATTTATATAGTAAAGCATGATTATGATGAGTGTTATGAGTCTATTAAACAACCTCCGATGGTAGACCAAAGCTAACACAGCCAAAGCCGTAGGGCTTGTTGGCAGGACTTCCACCTCTAGAGTAGGCCATATGAGATGATGGCAGGGACAGATAACCCAAGGCAGACACGCCCTTCTGTCCTGCGGTAACGTTGTAGCCAAGGGATGCGTAGTCAGCAGGAGATGCAGGCAGTACCACCCCATAGTCCACGGCTGACGAGTCGAGGGGGATAGATAGACGCATGCAGGTCATCATGGCGTGGGACATGAGGCTCCGGGGGCGAGATGATGCAAGTCCTACGTGCCGTGCCACACACACACAACACTTACACGCACGCGCAGATGTCACCGCTCGCGTGTGGTGGGGTTGAGAGTAAAAAACGTGGACACATGGAAGGTTGATCTAGAAGGATCCATCCCAATCAGGATGGAACTGGGAAGGTAGACTGACACTCGCGCTGCCAGTACGCGCAAGCCTCGAACTCCGATGTCGACAACGGCTCCCAGATCTGACCAGATACGCGTGTTCGACATGCAGCCCACAGAATAAGGTCGTGCCTGGCCTGGCATGGCGGGGGGAGGGGGTCAGGCCAGACTAATGCAGATTGGGGTTGGGCTGGGTTCCTGGGAGCAGGGAGGGGGGGGGGGTGCAGGCTTGGCAGGGAGCAGGGATGGGGCACGCTCTGTCCTGGGCGGGCAAGGGTTGGACAGGCACGACAGACAAGAACTTCTGCCGGACCATTTAGGCAGACACGCCCTTTCAGTGGATATCTATCGCTTCTTACGTATGCGTGTGTACATGTGCACGCGCGTGCCTGGCCCACTTCGGCATGTTTTGTTCGCCTGTTTTTGCTTCCGTGTTTTGTGGTTGCCTTGCCAAGGAACACCCTTACGAGGACTGCGATGCCTGCCATGCGGGATTGCGAGCGTGGCGGGTGCCTGGCGCTCTGGGGGTGTGTAGAGGACACGGTGTTTTGGGTATCGCACGGATCGTGTTGTGATGCCTCGGATGAGAGGCTAGGCAGCACGAGAATTGGCAAATTCCTTTTGGCAGATGTAAGGCGTAGTTGATTGGGAGATCTATCAGGCCTGCCTCAATGTAATGTGTGTGTGTCTCCACCGCCAAGGAGTCCTTCTCCGCCATCGTGTTCTCCTTCTTCCATGTGTAAACATTACAGAATGCTTGAGGCGGCCGTTTAAATGTAGCTAGCTGAAAGCACAAGACCGGAGGGGTATATGCAACAGTAGAAAAGAATAAAGGGCAAAAATTAGAAATGCCAGAAGACGTGTACCGCTGTCCCGAATGCATACCTCCCACTTTCTTTTGCCCTCCAAAAAGAGGAAGCAAGGGCCTGGTTGAAAGCCACTTTGCTGTTTCCGTTTTCGCCGAAACTCCGTAGCCAAAGGCGAGTTGGGTGTGTTTGCACACCGTTGATGATTTGTTGGAGATGGGTAGTAAGCCCTGACACGTAACCATCGACCGCCGCCCAGCAGCACAGCCTCCAGGCCTGCTGCGAGTTTCCCGCCGAGTTGAGTGCAAGCTCTTGACGCCTGGTCACCGAGGACCCTGCCTCTACGCTGCTGCCTCGGAAGTTCAAAAATCAAGAGAGATCTATGCCTGCTGCCTTGCACGTTAGCCCAGCTGCCTACCACATCCCCGCTGTCGCCTTCCAACTCGGGATGAAGATAAAACAGACTCACATATTCACCATCACCCGTCCCCTGTCCCTTCCCGGGGGCATCATCCTCCTCCAGCTCTAGTACCTCGCCCCCGAGCTGCTGCTGTTGTCCCCTGAGAAGTTGTCATAACCCGAGCCCGAATCGAACGACAAGTACGAGGGTGACGAGCCCGAGGTGGACAGGGCGTCGAAATACCTGTTGCTGTCGTCCGCGGCCGCCCCCGCGCCGCCGCCGCCGTACCCCCCGCCCAGCTGCGCGTCGTACAGCTGCGGGTCGTAGAAGGCGCTGTAGTCGTACTGCTGCTGCTGGTCCGACAGCCCGCCCCTGCGGCTGCCCCGCCGGCTCTCGCTCTCGTGGCCCATGGCCACCATGTGCTGGATGCTGACCCCGCCCCACGGCACCCCGGACAGGTAGTCGCCGTACTCGCCGCCGCCCTCGGGGGACATGAAGTCCTCGGGTACGGGTACCTGGTACGAGCTGCCTGCCAGCTGCTCATTGCGGGACTCGCGCTCCTCGCGCTCTTTTTGCTCGCGCGCCTTCTCGCCTGTGGTGGAGTTAGCCGCAGTTATAACCCCGGGAGCAAAAGAATTCTCGTTCTGCGGGAAATCGTTGTTGATAAGAACAAAATACTTACGGAATTTCCTCTGGGCGATCCTGTTCTGAATCCGCCTTCGCTCCTCGGGCTCTGTCACCTCCGACCAGTCGTCACCTTTGGACTGGTGCTTGGATGACGAGGAGGACCCGTGCTTCTTGGAGGAGCTAGAGGATGAGTGGTGGTGATGGTGGTGTTTTGACGATGAACCGGACGGCATGTTGCTGGGTTCCTCGGTCCCTGTTTCTGATCCGGAGTGTGGTGAATGCTTCCTTGCCTTTCTGCTGTGCTGTCTCTCAGGCGCGGTCTCGGGAGCCTGCTCTTCCGGAGGAAAATGGGCCTGCCGTGGGGTGACTGTCTCCTCTGAGCGCTGGCCTTCTTCCTCTTGTGGTGTGGGCACTTCAGCAGTGACGAGGGACAGGCTTGCTATTGACTCGGTGACGGCCGAGAACTCGGACGAGGACATGTAATGACGAGGTCTCGATGTGAGTGCCCGCGTCTACGATGATGCCTCAACCTGTCTAAGAACAGTAGCTTGTGCTTGTGGCAGCCAGGTTGGTCAATGACCCATCAACCCAGTTGATAGTGTTTGTTTGAACGTTGTTGATATCTACAACAACTACTTGATAGGGTGGTAAGGAGTAGCAGTGTTTACATAAACAGATATGATTCGTTGACAGCAATGTCATGAAAAAGAAGCTGACTGAACATTCAGGTGGCAAGTTCCATATGTTTATATACCCCCATGTAGAGGTTCGTAGCCGGCCGGGACGACAAGGGACTGCCTTGTACGTGTAAGTCCTCACGTATACAGCCAGGGTAGACGCGCAGCTTACACCCCGGGGGAGGAAGCCTCCGGCCCATGCCGAAGTCGACCATCGTTGCCCGGTGGGACATGATGACTACCTGCCGCGACAGAGGGTGACGCACAATCCCGACATGGGAGGGTGCAATGCTAGCAAGGATTACCACAGACGAGGACGTCCCGTCGACCCCATGCCCCCATGCCGTCAGAAGGACTTGAGAATGTAGGAGGTGGGTGGGTATGGCTGGTGGGCGGCGGGTACACTAGTAGCGGCAGGATGGGCCACGGGGGCGAATGAAGATGCGGGAGGAAGTGAGAGGGAGGCGTGGACTCCGTAGGGCCCGGGCAGGGGAAGCAGGTAGGCACCGCCTGGGAGTGGAGGCAGGTAACGGCGTTAATTGCAGATACCTTAGGCAGGCAGCACTGAAAATGAAACCGTGCCTCATAGCTCGGGCGGACTAGGGAGAACCAAGACGAGCCGAACGGGGTCAAACAAGAGCGACAAAGGAACCCTGCTCGCGTTGACAGATCGGTGTACCTGATGGAGAGCCCAGGGTCCAGCCTTGCTTATGTGCATTGCATGGGAGCTAGAACAAGAATGCGAGATACGACGGCAAATAGTATATGGCTCGCTATTGGGGCTAGCTTTGTCCACTTGGACACACTGGGCCATCTTGCGCAAAAGTCCCCCTCGTGCCTCGAACAGCAGACCCTATTCTCGATACCTACCTCTCAGGTCAGATTGAGAGCAGTCTGAGCCCGTTCTCGAGGAAGAAGCGGATGCCTAGCCTCAATGAAAAGAGGTATATCAACGGCGCCGTCTGCATGGCCGTCGAGTGACCTGGCACTAGCCATACTGTCGGTAACTTAGTCCGATCTGATATCGGGAGTCGGCTCTGGGCTGTGTGAGCGGTCGAGGTCGCCACTCCGGGCCCTCGGGACTCTGTTAGAGAAGCCGCAAGTTGGCTGTGTGTCAGGGAGATAGCAAGCAGTGCCCCCACAGGCTTCAGCAAATCAGGGTATAAGCTTTCCACTCCGCCATGTCCTACCGGCAGGGTGTGGCATTGACGGTGTGGGAGGTGGGTGGGTCGGAGTTGAACCCTCATGTCTATTGGTACCGTGGACCGGTACCTCGGACTGTTTTGAGCCTCACGTGCTTCAAAGGCGGACATAGTAGACAAAAGCCGGTGTGAAGAGGTCGATACGGCTAGATGAGACTGGCGTATACCTGACTTACCTGTCGCTGGTTGCGCAATTGTGCAATATCATATGCCATGTTGGGGCATAGAGCCGAGGAGGAGTTCAAGGTTCAGGCTTGCCGTCTGCAGTCTGAGTTTGGTCGCAATGCTGATGACGCAGCGCGATCTGTTTTCTTCCGTCGGATTGAGGGGTGTTGATGCCAGGATGATATGAACTGGTCAACTCGAGCCGGGTCGGCCGCGTGAGACCGCGAGGCCGTGAGGCTATGAGTGGTGGTGAGTCGTTGGTGGAACATGCTGTCTCAAGCGTGGCACTTTCGCGAAATAGATCCTGCAATGGATTCTCCATCCTGGATTGCAACTTCGCGCAAGGGTAGGATGAGGCGCTGCTGAAGGGATGTTGACGGGACGGAGCGAGTGGGCTGGTAGGAGCGCTATCGCAAGTGACATCCAAGGCATCGGGGGAGCTCCTGGATATCCCGCGCGATGAGCGATGCCAAAGTGGCAGGGCAAAGCATGCCTGTGTGCGACATGCACCGTGCAACGTGCCAGCCAAAGGACCATGGGGGGTGACCAGAATCGACTCCGGGGTGACTCATTTGTGACTCGAGGAAGCAGAATCCTGTTCCTGAGTCACCCAAGCCAGCTAAGCGAGATGGGACCAAGGTCAGGGCGTAAGCTCGAGGCCAGAGTCTGGTTGACAATGACGAACTGCTGTGGTGCGCCAGCTGACCAATCCTTCGGAGCTCGGAGTCGGAATGTGCTCTATGGCTCGTCGCGGGCTGGCGGGCAGGCTGGTCGTCCGGATAAGGTACGGCGAGCCGCCCGCAGGCTTCAGCAGAAGCTTAATCTGAGGAAGCTTACCTGAAGTGTACTGCCTGCCCACGTGCTGGGGGTGCGAACCCCACTGTGGCCCCGAGCGCCGAGGCTCCCCTGGGCACCTAATTATTATCGCGCCCCCGTTACTCCCATGCTCCAGCCGGCCGGTGAGAATCGGAACGTCCGCCCGTCAATAGGTCAGCGGACAGCAGACGACCAGCCACTGATTCGCCAATTGATAATTTTCAGGATGGCGGTCCCAATCTTCAGGTCCGCAGGACTTCTGCTCCGAACAGACTCGGCCGGGTGTCTCCTATTATCGCAGCCTCGTGACCTGCACAATTTGCACACGAGTTTCATCTTCCCGCAAACTCCCATATGCCTCAGAAGCAACAGAAATAGAAGCCGGGCAACGGATTTCGTTCCTGCGCCAGTCACAGGGCGCTGATCCTTTGGGGCCTCACAGCTCAAGTGGCCGATTGCACATAATCCACAATCTACCGACCGGAGCAATTCTGGTCCTGCTGAGCCAGGGGCTGACGTACAGGTGCAGGCGCCACTCGCGCTCATCCTCGATTGGGAAAATGTAAATTGCACAAGATGACAGAGAGAAACAACAACGGAAAAGCTTCAACTCCGACTGCCCAACAGAAGACGCGTATTGTTTATTCATGATTTGCAGCAAAGTGGGTGATTATGGCGTGCAGCAATATGGGGGGTTGCATGGAACTTTTCTGGGTGCCTAGTTTTTTGTGGACGTGCATTCGACATCGGATGACGCGGACAGATGCCCCTCCCTAGCCCTGCCAAACCTTAAAAGGAAGGTTATCGTGAGGAACACCCTAAATTGATGGTATACGCGTTCCCAAATCAGATGACGTTGTACCAGATTTGATGGATTCTCGATCGTACAAGTTGTGGTGTCGCCGCCCCCAATCACCTCAACACTCCCTTCATCAGTCTCTTCCTCTCTATGTCCTGCAGCCAGTCTCCATTTTCTTTCCCCTGTGAGAAGGTAAAGGTATCCCCGAGAGACAGAATGTCCCTTATCGAAGCTCTTCAGGGTACCAGAGTCTCCTGATTGCAACTCTCTCTCATGAGCATGGGTACAGCACCGCAGCCGACCCGACAGCATGGGAGCATGGGATCCCGGCACGGCCCGCTAAAGTTTAAAAAGCGGGTACCACACTCAGCACAGGTACTCACCAACCCGTGCAACAAGAACTGAGCGAACCAGAGAAGATGATCGACATGGGCCCAGGTCTCCGAGTATGGATGAGCCCAGGAATTTTACATTCTAGACATTTGTCTCCAGACACCGCTTAGCTCTCCTGTCAGAGTGATTTACACGGTGGGGACGCATCTGCATCACACTGGCCAAAACTTGGCAGTTCAGAAACGTGTGGCAACCATGAGCACTCTCAGAAGTATCTCAACTGGCCCCAGACTCTGCTCATGTACCAGCCTGTCAAAATGGCCATCAAGAGGGAAATGAGATCGCTGTCCATCTGACCCTGTGTCTCGGTTTAAGATGCTTTACCGGACGCTCAGCCACAGATAGTGGTGCAACCTTAATCGGGTCAGATCCTGAAGCATTTCGGGAGGACAAGAGACAGTCGATTCATTTCTGATAGCTGCATGGATCCAAGGGTTCGGGAAATAATCGGTTCTGTATGCATCAGATGATTGATTTTGCTTCCTCGTAGATGCTCTTCGTAGGTGCTGCTCATGCGCAAATCCGTGCTGGAACCAACCCACCTGTCCGTCTTCCATTCGCATCTTTTGTCACTTGACATTTTCGGAGAAACCAAATATCTTCCCGTTTGCGACATACCGGTGGAGTCTATGGATCAGTAGCTGCAAATAAGGAGCCGTTCGAAACGAGCTGCAAGCCCTCGCGCAATGTGGCCCTCACAATACTTCAGGAAAAGTCCAGCATGACTTGATCTCCAAATGGTTTTGGTATTTGTACAGACGGCCGTATAATCCACAAATCAGAGCGCGCGGATGTGCACGCCGCCCTCGACCGGCGTCTCCCGCCCTAGGCCTCACGCCCGATGCCGCCTCAGATGAAGCCCATCGACTCCCTCTGCGCTTTCCGTTCAGCAACGCGCCTCTTGAACCTGACCTCGGCACGCCTCCTCTCACCACCATCAATCTTGCGGCCCCTCTTCTCCTCCCACATGCCCTCCGTAACGGCGACCAAGGCGGCGCGGCCCCCCTTCATGGGCAGGGCGTACGGGCCGACGACGGTGCTGCCCTCGACGTGGTACCCGTCGACGCCGACTCTCTCCTCGGCCGGGACTTCCTCAGGCTTCTTGTCCACGGGTACATTGACGACGTGCCGCGAGTAGTCCAGCGGGCCCCTCTCGACCTCTAATACCGCCAGCTTGGCCTTGCCGTCCTCGACGTGCTTGATGTCGCCCCCCGGGCCGAAGTGGCCGGCCCTGAACTTCTCGCGCCAGTGAATCAGGTAGCGCCGCGTGCGCGGGGGCTCGATGCCCAGCTCGCGCAGCTGCGGCGACGTAAGCGAGAAGAGCGCCTCCCACGTCGGGAACTTGGCCGTGTGCGAGCTTAGGCCGCGGCCGATGAGCGTGAGGAAGGTCTTGACGTCCGGGACGAACGGGGTCGGCGACGGTATTATTGGCGCCTTGCTGGCCTGCTGGTGTGCGTGTCGGGTGAGGAGGGGTTGTTGGAGGGTAGTGCTGGGCCGCGTCAGGAGGCACAGGGCCGTCCGGAATTGCGACGTCTTCATGATCTGGGGGAGATCACGTTTAGTGGGAGGGGGGCCGAGGGATGGGGTCATGAGTGCACTGCGCGCGACGTACCAATCGATTACCATGCCAGGACCAAGAAACGAAAGACGATGCACCCTTTACTTGGCAAAGCGAGTCCCAGGTCAGGCGGTTGTGCAAGCAGTGCAGATAGAGCTTCCCAAGGTGTCGAGGCAGGTGGAAGCAAGCTGCAGCTGCTCAAAAAATCCTGGCTGGCCCGTGCGCGCTCCAGTGCAGTCGCGGCGTTGGGCGGATCGGCATGCAAGGACGGCGTTGAGAGGTGTCGCGTCGTTATCGATAGGGCAGAGCGCTGTTACAAGTACGAAGTACCAACAGCGTCGCTGGTGACCAATGACGCGATCCCCTGCACCCTGCATCCTCGGCCTGCACGACCTGCATGTTGGGGTGGTGCCTTCCTTCTACTTCTATCATTGACTGGACCGGCTCTAGGCTGCGACACCTTTACGGCTCTCCGGGGATTTACCGACTTACTTCCTTACTCTTTCTCTCTTTCTCCCTCTTTTTTCCTTCACCACCTACTTCGTAACCCATTCCTGGGTGCTCATGTTGGGCTGGGCACATTTGCCTGTCGGAACGGACACACTGAGAACCTGCAGGTAACTCACTCACTAACAAGGCAGGCCGTCATGGGTCGAAAGGCTGCCGTCGGAGCTCGACGCCCACAACCAGACACCATTGTTCATGTGCACGCCACAGGTCAGTTCCCGCTGGCCTGATTCCCGTACCTCATCCCAAAAAAAATCATTGACCATCCTCAATAGATTCGATTCCATCGTCCCTCACGGATCTCATTCACTCTCTATCTGCCAAGGAGGGTGATCAGGACGGCCGTCCAGCCAAACGACGAAAGATCGACACTGGCGGCCCCGAGTCGGTCCCCATCATCAGGGAGCAGCTGGTGATATCCAGGATGACCCGCCACACCCCTCTGGATTTGACATCCTCCCACGTCTCTGGTGTCCACTCTCAGCTTCGGTTTGCCTTGACGGCCTCGGATGCCAAGGCCAAGCCTGCCCACGCTTACACCTTCACCGTCTCGACGAAACCATCATCCAGGGGTGGCAAATTTAGCATTGCTTTTCCACTCAGGACAAGTGATGTGTCAGATCGATTCGCAGCAATTATTGCGGCACGAGACGTCCTGTGGTCGGATCCTGGGACCGAAGATGCTATCTGGGTCAATGCAGACGTTCGGCTCGATGAAGACGGTGGCGCCACGGTACTCACATTTGACTTCCAAGTCAACTGGAATGTCAGCACCACAGCCTTCGCGACCACATTTTCTCCGTATCAACAAAAATTTAGAAAAGAGATCCTGGCTGAGGCCTTCCCTGAACTCTTGGCGGTCCCAAGGCAGAACAAAAAGGACTCTTGCTCACCTCAGATGTTTTACGAAGCAGCACACGTCCCCGATCCACGCTCCACTCCCCCCGAGGACTTTGCCATCGAAGGAATGAATGCAACACTCTATCCTTTCCAACGTCGGGCTGTGCGATGGATGCTTGGACGAGAAGGCGTGCAATGGTGTGGGCACCCAGACGGAAATGACAGTGTCGTCAAGAACATCGCCTTCGAACCCTTCGACGCCCCAAGTGCATTCGCCAAGACACAGGATGCTGATGGACAAGTCTGTTATATCAGCAAGCTTCTCAGAAAGATTACCAAAGACCCAGCGCCCTTCGAGAGTTTGGAACAGAATTTCAGAGGGGGCATTCTGTCTGAGGAAATGGGGCTGGGGAAAACTGTTGAGATTCTGGCACTGTGCCTTCTTAACCGCCAGCTTGCCGAGCCTGTGGAAGCCTTTGACTACTACCTCGGTGAAAAGGTCAAGACGACTCCGGCGACTCTCATTGTTTGCCCATCGTCTTTGAAGAAGCAGTGGCTCTCGGAACTCAGCAAGCACGCACCTAGTCTGGATGTCATGGCGTACAATGGCCTGAATCAGCAGGTGCGCGAGGATCAGAGCATGGAGAAGGCACTCATCGAAGATTTGGCCAGTCACGATGTGGTCGTAACTACATATAACGTACTAACATCGGAACTCGACTATGCGCTCGGCGAACCAGACAGGGCGAGACGGAACCCCAGAAAGTACCATCGACCCAGGTCTCCACTGACGCAGCTGTTATGGTGGCGCGTCTGCCTTGATGAGGCTCAGATGATCGAGAGTGGTGTTTCAAAGGCAGCCACCCTAGCACGACTCCTTCCCCGCGTCAATGCTTGGGGCGTCACCGGAACTCCTGTGAAAGACAGCGTCGAGGACCTTCGAGGGTTGCTCTTATTCTTGCGATACGAGCCGTTTGCATCCACTGTCCCGGCCTGGAACGCATTGCTCAATTCTCATCCAGACGGCTTCCGACGGCTCTTCAGCCAGCTGTCATTGCGTCACTCGAAGCGACTCGTCAGACATGAGATCGCCATCCCTGCGCAGAAGCGATATGTCATTACGATGCCGTTCACCGCAATCGAAGAACAACACTACCAAAGTCTTTTCAGAGAAGTGGTTGACGCTTGTGGCCTTGACACCCAGGGTAATCCAATCCGCGACGGTTGGGATCCAGAGGACCCTGGTGTGCTCGAGGGAATGAGAACCGCTTTGGATCGATTGCGACAGACCGCACTACACCCAGAAGTTGGTCACCGGAACCGAAGAGCGCTGGGCCATAGGAAAGGCCCAATGCGTACTGTTGCGGAAGTACTGGATGTCATGATCGAGCAGAGTGAGATGTCCAGACGTGCTGACCAGCGAGCCCTACTGTCAGCCAAATTGACGAGAGGTCAGTTGCTGGAGAACTCACCTCGTGTTGGGACTGCGCTCGAGATCTGGAAAGGCGTATTGGGTACGATTGACGACATCGTGAAGGAGTCTCGGGAGAAACTTCAGCTTGAGATCGAAGTTGCTAAATCTTCCACTGCAGATCGCGCTGCGGCCGAAGACGATGCCAATGATGAGGATATCAATACAGGCCGTATAGGAGAGGCCCGAAGACGTTATCGGTCAGCACTGGAAATCCAGCACAAAGCCGTTTTCTTCTGTGCCAACGCGTACTATCAAATCAAATCGAACGAGGAGATGACCGTGCCAGACTCGGACGAGTTTCGTCGACTTGAGAAGCTGGAAGTCGATGGCTACGAATCTGCGAAGAAAATACGCAGAGAGATTCTTGATGAGAGCCGTCGGAAGGCGGAAAGGCTGATGAAGAAGATTTCTGATGCAGCGTCCAAGCAGACATTCGCTGTCATACCGGAATACAAGAGTGTCGACAAGCGTGGCATTGAGAGTCGGGCAGTGGTCGAGGACCTGGAACTTCTCGCCGCGGGTCTGAACGAGCAAGCCGATCAGCTCGATGACTGGCGCGAGCATGTAATCCAGCTACTGCTCAAGGCCCTTGTAGATGAAGACGACGAGGTTGAGATCACGGGAGACGAATACGAGGACTCGACAAAACTCATGGAAGAGATCGTGGTCTACATTCAGATCCTCAGGGCCGCAATTGCAGATCGTGAGGATGTCGTGACGGGCCAGACCAACGAGCTGGTCGAACACGAGGCCAGGGTTTCGCTCCAGCAAGCCTTCACTGGCGAAGGCCCATTCCCAGAGAAGGTGATGGAATTGTTCGCGGTGCGCGATAGGATCAAGCCCAAGCCAGAGAAAGAGACTGCAGACCTCCGCTCCCTGAGAGCTGTGGTGGCGAAGCTGCGCACTGCGACTGTCAAGCTCCGGCACGAAGTTGCAAATGGATCGAATCGGGCGAAGCTTGAGCTAGACATTGTCACGGAGCAGTTGATGACCACACAGAAACAGCTCTCTGAGCAGCAAAAGGTTGCACAGGCCATGAATTCGGAGCTAGACCTCTTCACCTCTACCATGAACGCGCGGGTAGACTTCTACCGTCAGCTGCAGAACGTGTCAGATTCGGTGGCCCCGTACGAGGGGCTCTCTGGGGACAACCAGATGAACGCAATGCTGCGCCAGGAGGAGGTGCTTGCGGAGAAGCTGGAGGCTTCGAATGCGAAGCACAGATATCGTAAGTCTTGATTGTTCTCACATTGTCTCCCATGTCTTCCAGGTATCCTCGTCGGAAGGTTTTCCCACCGATGAATCGCAGGTGTTGCCAACCTACATTCCTCAGTGCTCCTCGCTATTCACTCCGAGGTAGTCCGTCGCCAGTCTTTTGACCTTGAACCGCGTCCTTTCTGAGGCGTCTTTCCGCCGCGAGCGGGCATTCGCAAAGATTCAGGACTACTTTCACCTCCTATTACACATGCTAACGTGTCGCAGTCCTTCATCTCAAGGAAATGGATGCCAAGGACGGAGACCAGCGATTTTGTATCATCTGCCGAGAAAACTTCACCCTTGGAGTTTTGACTATTTGTGGTCACCAATTCTGCAAGGATTGTATCACACTCTGGTTCAGGGCACACCATAATTGTCCAGTCTGCAAGAAACGTCTGCAAAGTTCCAGCCTTCACGACATCACTCTCAAGCCGCAAGAACTTAAAGTCCATTCGGACTCAACTACAACATCACCAAAGAAGGTCGCCGAAAATCGCGACCAAAACGGTGATGCTCCAGCCAAGAAATCGGTCATCTATAGCGAATTCAGCGCTGAGAAGCTGGCCCAGATCAAGGACATTGACCTCGATGGGCCAGCATTCACCACGAAAGTGGACAATCTTGTGCGACATCTACTTTGGTTGCGAGAGTCAGACCCAGGAGCCAAATCCATCATTTTCTCACAGTATTCCGACTTCCTCAACGTGCTCAGGCTGGCCTTCCAGCGGTATCGAATCGGCTTCACCTCCTTTGATAAGGCCAACGGCGCCACGGACTTCAAGGAGGATGACTCGATCGAGTGCTTCCTTCTGCACGCCCGTGCACACTCCAGTGGCCTCAACCTCGTCAATGCCAGCCACGTCTTCCTCTGCGAGCCGCTCATCAACACCGCGCTAGAGCTACAGGCGATCGCGCGAGTGCACCGTATCGGACAAGACCAGGAGACGACCGTCTGGCTGTACATTGTCGACGGCACGGTTGAGGAATCAATCTACAACCTGTCTGTCCGAAGGCGCATGGCTCACATCGGTGACAACGCGCGGTCGCGCGGCAAGGGCAAGTCGACAGAGGCCACGCTGGAGCCGGGCGACGAGGCTATTGAGGCGGCCAATTCGATGGAGCTGGAGCATGCCAGGCTGTCGAAGCTGATGCGGAAGGGCAAGGCAGCTGGCGAGGCGGTCGACAAGGGAGACCTGTGGGAATGCCTCTTCGGGCATCTCGCGCTCGGAAGACAGGCGGCGAATGGCACCGGCGGCACGAAGGAGCCCGGCCCCGCTATCCGTGGGTTCCTTGCTGCCGAGGCTGCGGAGCAGAGGAGGGGAGAGGCGAGCGACGGTCCTTTGCGTCTTGTTAATGGGCTTTGATATCTCTATGTCTGAACGGTATCGGTCTAGGTTTGTTCTCTCTCTGGTCGGAAATAGATGCATAGATTTGAGATAGAGGCCATTTGTCTTATATCCCTATGGCTGCTAGAAGACGGTCTCGGCTGGGATCATAGGCCATCGATGATAAACAAGTAGCGCAAAGAAATCTGTATTTGCCCCAACCTGCCTTCCTTCAAGGATGGGATATATTGTTTCTTATGATGTGATCCGAGCAGTGAGCACGCTTAATTTTGAATTTGTTGTATGAACCCGAGATCATGATGCGACGTTGTACAATGAGATTCGTACACCGTGAGCGCCTCAGCCCTCGTGAAAAGCAACCACGACGTCGTCTGTGATACGGGTGGGTTGGAATGCCCAAAACACGCACCGGAGACTTGACACGGCGCAAATATGTCCAACTATAACTTTGCTCATTTTCGTTCATGGAATCGAGGGAACGATAGGCATGTGACATCAGATCCAAGCTGGACCAGCCATTGACGGGTCAATCAGTCGTGCTTCATCTATGGGAGATCTCTCGGTAGGTAGTCTATATAGCACTTATCTCGTTACTGCAACCCGTCGTTGCGACTGTGTGCAGCCAATGTTGAACGTGCGGACTTGTCTTCTTATTGATACCGCCTGCTGAACACTGCTACCTCTTCGACCTGGTGACATCAATATTTCCAGATGTCAACCAGTTGGCGACCAAGTCGATTATCCTTGCCTCGATCAAGGTGTTAATCCAGCTATTTTCCCTGGTGTTGGGCTCTGTCGCCTCTCACTACCGTCCCAGACAATTGTGTACCCGGCTTGCGTGTTCAGTCCCTTGCATCTCGAAGGTGTCTTTTCTTTTCCACACCCCCATGACTAACCATCGTCAAAGTCTCGGGCTCCTTCAACTCTCGGGAACTAGGTCTCGAGCTTGCGCAGCCGACAGCCTGTCGGACGGACGGAATCTCATGAGGCCTTTGATCACCGGCAGCAGAGGCCGGAGAGGTGGATCCAGGGGGTCTTGAACAAGATCATCAAATCTTTTCTCAAGCCACTGAGTCTCTACATTCTCGGCCGGGGCTATTTTGTCAGCTCACTTTCATGATATATAGATGTACCAAGACCGAGAGTACATGGAAATTTTGCTCACCTGCATCAAAATCATCATATGATTCTTCAGACTCCTCTTTCATCTTGAGCCGTTTTCCCTTCCACTCATCCGGTAGGTCTTCCACAAAGCCAATCATTTGCGAAACGAGGGATGCATCCTCTTGAAATGTCATAAAGGGTTTGTAGCCGACAACCATGTGATATATCTGAAAACTTGTTAGCAGATCACTGGTAGAAAGGGTAAAGGATAAGACAAGACGTACAACAAGCCCCGCCCTCCATAAGTCAACGCGATAGTCAAGATGGTCGGTGAAGATGGTTTCTAGAGCCTTGTAATCGATGGGTTGGGCCAGATGTGTAGGCTCTTCCCCTACTCGAAAGGACTCACCCCAGTCCAGTAGTCGAATGTCTTCATTTTCCTCATCAAACCACTCAAACCACTCCGCCCGTCTCACGAGGTGCTTGGGAAATCTCAGCTCAACCGGCTGTCCGTCTTCTCGGATAAGCTCCTCAACAACTGGAGTCCCGATAATCCTCAAGATTTCTTGCTCAGATGCGTGGCGGATATACTCGCACTAAAGGCAACATTGTGTGAGCTGATATCTAAACGTCGATCTAGTACTCTGAGTTTCTCTTCCTCGAACATAAGCTCTGAGCAAAGCCATTGTGGGGTGCAGATCATCTTACCGCCATGGGAAATGCCCTTCTCATGCAGGATCGCCAAAGCACCGAGTGATTGCCTTGACGCACGAAATATGACGCGAGCATCAATGCCATCATCCACTGTAAGAGGCTGGCCGGCCAAAGGATTGCAGCTGTTGATGACGTTGCCAAGGCTGGGACCCAGTAACTCAAACACAAGGCATTGGTGACATCCATTGGGGCCCGTATGTTGGAAAACTTCCAATAAGCGCACAAAATGTGTCTCGGCAGTATTGGGGAGATTGGACAGTTCTTGTAGTACGCCTATTTCTTTTGATGACTTTTCTTGGTCGCTCCTGGCTGCTAATATTTTGAGGGCAACCCATTCCTCACGGCTGCTTGAAGCACATGGTCAGTTGATTTCATAATGAGAACGGGTTTTGGGATACAAACCCTTCATCTTTAGCTGAACAGACCGTCGAGAAGCCCCCCCCCCCCGCCGCCACCCAAGCTTGTGGTAGACTTGATAAGGGCCATCTTTGAAACAATCCCCGAGAGACACAGGATGGTAGCCGCCGGGCCTATAGCCTGTCAGGCCTTCCTGGTCGAAAAAGGAGTTGAGTGGCTTGTGGCCAAATGCCTCTTCGTGGTACATGCTTGGCGACTCTCGGGATGGAAAGGTAGAAGTGGCGGGTGGTAGACTCCCACAGCTCGTGCCGGGCAGAGTGAATACAGAGTGTTTGCTGGTAGAAGAGGAGGATGCGACCGTTTGGGTAGGCTGATAACGAAGTCGATAGTCACCTCGGCAAGTGTAAGTACAAGTTAGCTGTGTGGTGTCCGCGGGAATGATGTCTTTTCAAGTCCAACTCCAAGTAGGGCAGCCTAGACTCCAGGACTTATCATCAGCTGCCCCACCTATTGCCGTCAAAGAGGACCACAGCCTAGGGCAGGTCCCCACAAAAGGCACTACAGTTACAGCGCATGAGGTCCTTTTACATACGCCGCAACATAAATAGAGACCAGAGTCTCTTGAAAACTACTGTTGAGACGAACTCAATGGCCGCGCGTTTTGTGTCGTAAGGGGGAGTCATGAGCCTTATGGGCCTATAGAGACCGTAGTTAGGGGCAATGAATGGTCAAGGTCACGACTTGCGATAGGCATGAACAGGCCTACGAGATCATAGTGGAGCGAGCTACTATTTAGACGCTCAAAACCCACTTACGGGTGTCCCAAAAGTACCTGAGTAGGCAGGGTAACCACGCTGTAGCCTTTTGGGTCTAACAATCTGCCTCACAAAGGTCTGCATAATGAACCATTATAGACTCTACAGTATACTTGACCCAGTTCAAAATATATATTTTGCAACAAGACTTGATAGCCCACTTTCTACTGGCAAGATGTCTCTGATGACCACAGTGCTTACGGTACCAGAAAACCGCAAGACAAGTCTCTCGCGACATTATATCTACCAATAGTTAGATTTAATCTGGTGCAACCGACCTAGCTCCTACAGATGATGCCCCGCGCCTCATGTATGGATTAGCTGTGACCGATGTTGCTAGAACAAAGCATGTTCCAAAGTACTAGTAGAAAATAGCTATCACATGGGCTTGCAATTTCAGATGTAACCGTGGTAAAGTCATGAGACATGTCAGATCCGGACAGCAACTAGTCCAAGGGCGGAACATGCCGAAGGGGTGGGCGAGACTGGAACATGCTCCAATCTGGCGCTGAGCAGTCAGACCTCATCCTTGGACTTTCCAGACGAGATGGAACCGGGCTTGGGCCTGATATATGAAGCAGCTCAGAGACTGACTGCCTGCCGAGAGGTTCAATGATCAAACCTACCACTTTGGGCAATCCATCTCGAGACACATAAACAGCACCGTAAGCGCTTGCGCGCCCGTGGTGGTAATGCACGGCATGTGCATGAGTGCGACCAACTCACGTGCCGATCCGCACACCGTGCCGTCTTCCTGCGAGCCGGCAATGTCTCATCTTAGCACGAGCAGTCATCCCGTTGGACGGGGGGTCTCACGCGGGTGCTGCTGTCCGGGCTTCTTGCGCCTGAGGGCTTTTGCACGCCTGTGCTGACTGGCATGTGACAAGGCTCTCGAGGATGGCGGCTTCCTTGTCCGCATAGATATGCTGTGTTCTTTGACGGGCGACAGGGCTATTACTAACTTTTCTCGCCTTTTCGCTCCGTCCTTACCTAGTAACACTCCGTACACGAAGTTCCTGGAAATTCTCTCAGAATGGCGGACCCAGTCAAGGCCAAGACCCCGAGGCACCGCGGCATCGACTTCTTCGGCTCCAAGGTCGGGGGCGGCCTGGTGAACGAGTACAACTACACCGATGTCCCCAGCAAGCTGCTGGTATGGGATCTCTTCTACGTCTTCTACTATGCGTGGTCGATTCCACTCGTCCTCCGGCCGCTCAAGGCGCAGGACGGGAACCACTTCGACGAGCTGGCGTGGGGCTGGAAGAACGCGTACTGCGTTGTGGTCCACGCCTTCCTGATCGTTATGCAGCTGGGATTCCTCATGTGCATCCCCGTTGCATTCTTCATCCCGCCCTGGGTGACGGCCGTGTTCAGTGCGGCGTTCTGGGCGGTGAACCTGCTCCTCTGCTGGACGCTCAACGGCCCCAGGATGACGTATATGTCCGATCCCAAGTACACCATGGGGTGGGAAGCCCATGACCACGAGAAGTGGCTGTATATCAACGGCATTGCGACCGGGGAGCACTGGCTCAAGAGCAACCTGGACAGGCTGGCTCTCACCTTTGGCCGGCCAGTGCTGGGCATTCACAACGCAACGTGAGTGTCACTTGGTGTTATCGAGACCCCGACCACGGCCTTGACTAACACGAGCCCATGAAGCTATGGGATTGTTTTTGACCTGCTCGAGTGCATAGTCCAGCGCACATTCGGCTACGCCACAAAGGACATACGCCGCTGCTACGTGGAGGTGAAGAGGGCGCTGTCCGACGAGAAGAACACCAAGGTCGTCTTCATCCTGCACTCCCAGGGCGGAATCGAGGGAGGCGCCATCATCGACTGGCTCTTGCAGGAGCTCCCTCAGAACCTGTTGTCCAAGCTGGAGGTCTACACCTTCGGCAACGCAGCCAACCACTTCAACAACCCCTTTCGCAGCGCCGCCGCCGAGGCAGAGGCAGACAGGAAGCCCCTCGCTGCAGCGGTCGACGCAGCACAAGGCCCGACGGCAGGAGCAGCGCAGTCCGCTTCCAAACCAGCGGAAGGGGCCAAGCCCCAGGAGGCAAGGAAGAACGACCCCCCACTAACACCACCGACGCCTCTCTCCCCGTCGCCCATGCTCTCGACACCGCCCGCCTCCCCCGGCGCGCTGGCGGGCCGCGAGACGGGCAGCAGGAACCCGGCGGCGCTGAGCGGCAGCGCCATAGGCCACATCGAGCACTACTGCCACTCGACCGACTTCGTGGCCCTGTGGGGGGTCCTGCACTTCAAGGCCGCGAGCGCGGCGGACCCCAGCGCGGCCGTGTTCGCGGGCCGCGCATTCAGCCGCACCGCGGCATGGGGCCAGGAGGGACACCTGCTGTGCCAGCACTACCTGAACGCCATGTTCCCGCTCCAGAGGGACGGTGGCACCGGGGAGCTCGTCGGGTGTGCTGAGACCAATGCCTTCATGGAGGGCGAGGTCACCGTCGGGGCGAAGGGGGAGGGCGGAGGCGATGCAGACGACGACGACGGGAAACCGCCTGGCTCCCCGGGCATGCTTGGCCGCGGAGGGGCCGAGACGATGACGCGCAAGGTTAAGGAGCTGAGCCGGCTGTGGCAGTACCGCAATGGGAGGAGCCCTGGGGTGAAGGCCTAGTCTTTTTTGCCGGGCCCGACTCGATGCTGTGTTCTGAGTAGGGAAGAAGAGCGTGTGGGCGTACCTGAAACTTTAAGTGACAAAACAGTAAGGGGCAAAGTTGTGTTAGAAATTTCGGATCCGTATTGTGTTTGTTAGTATCTGTATAATCAACACGCTTTACTCTAGAATATCAAAACCAGAAAAAAGCAAACTGAGTGTTGCGTAGAGTTTTTACCATGTCAGGGTTGGAGAATAGGGCTCAGTAAAGCAACATACCAGAACAGAATTTGCGGTATTCGACTGGTTGGACTCGAAAGTCCAGAGATGTGAAGGAAAAGTTTAAATCTTTAAGAAGAGCTCAACGGCTTGGGGGAGAAATTCCTTGTTACAAGTAGCACAAACCTTCAGAACATCAGATTAAGGGATTCCCACGGAATTTGACATGTAATCATTAACAGCGCAAGTCAAATGCAGCCTTTTATGTGATTTTCAACAGTGCAATAACGATAAATGCGTGTCCACTACCTAAGGAGCGCACACTATAGCACTCACAACCCTATTCAGGCTTCTCCAGCCATCTCCGTAGCTTGGCGAGGCCGAATGTATCATGCTCCAATTCCGAGTGGAAGAAGGGCTTGTCGTACCACCCGACAGTCCCAAGCGAGTCCAGCGGCTTCCCGTACGGCTGGCAGGACCCAAAGTCGATGAGCACAGGCTGGATCTCGTCGTTGTTGCCCCGTCTGACCATGATGTTGTCCGGGTTGAGATCGTTGTGAGCCAGACCCAGAGAGTGCAGATACTCAATGGCCGATTCCACGCCGTCTGCAAACTTGGTCTTGTCCAACGTGTCGAACTCCGGTGTCGAAATGAACTGCGAGAGCGTCTGCTCAAGTTCCTCCAAGACGATTGCGCATATTCGGCCTCGACGAGTTCGGCAGCCATAGTAGCGAATTATGTTAGAGTGTTGTGCTTTAGAGATCTGCTCCATGATGAGAGTCTCCTGAAGGATTGACTTGGGGACAAATGGTGTGCCTCTCATATCCTCGAAGCTGTTCAGCCCGGGTCGCTTGATATAGGTCGGTTGGTCGATGCTGTCAGATGCGATGGTGAGAGGTGGTTGTGATGGTATGCTGGAGTAGACCTCTTCATCAGGAATGCGCTCCAGAGCATGTCTAAATTCTCGGAGCGTGAGCTCCTTTTTGTTTTTGGACGTTTGACCGAAGTATAGTTTTTCATCGCTTGTGATATGGTAGAAGGTTGTGTGCTTGGGCACGGTTGAGCCTGGACTGAAAGATTCAACGATCGTCAGGTCCTGGAGGGACTTCAACTCAGAGATTTGATCCTCAGTTGAATTTTGAGAAGATACGCTCTCCTCGTGAGGGCCTCCATGGAGAGACGACATGCTGTGCTGAAGGAGAACAGATTGCCGTTTTACGAACAGGCAGCAGAAATGGTCGACTGAGGTCGCCTGATGCCTAATGCGGGGATGCAACAAATTTAAAGCCAACGACACGCCCATTTAGTGACCGCAACTAGTCAACTTCTCTTTGGGTATTCATATCGTCGAGAACGACTTTACATAGAAACAACATTTAAAAACTTAGTAAACAATAAAGAAAACAAACATCTGTCATCAGAATAAAATTAACTGCATTGAAATTTTGATAGTTTATCAGTCAAATCTCTGGTATATGACATTTGTTACACAAACTGAGCCACAAGTACTTGTGGAGAGCTATGGCCCGGCTCTGAGGTCTGCAAGGCTTCTCCATACATTATTCCATAGACATAAGATGAGCCGATCATGCGAAAAGTCTTGTCCTTTCCTTCAACAGGCCTGATAACAAGGGGAGTCTGGACAGAAGGAATAATGCAGATGAGATCGCCAGGCTCTACCAAGGGCGTACTTGTGCCACTAATTGAAATGTAAGCGGTTCGGCTCAGCAATAGCCCTTTTGTTACTGCGCGCCATACGAGTTTTCAAGAAAGAGTCTTACGTACCAATATCCCTTGGTTGTCGTGAAAAACCTTTCTCCATTGATGCTACTCCCCGAGCGAGGAATGAAAGGTATGAATGCCTTCGCTGAGGCCCATTGGTCGAGCCATTCGTGTTTGTCAAGATAAGTCTGGATTACCGGACAGTGGTCCCTGCAGAAGTCGCCGAAGCTCTTGGCAGTCGATGCATGGTCTTCACCGTCACGGCTGTGCAGAAGGGTGCTAGCGAACGCCAGAGCCTTGTCTGGGTAGGCGAGACCGTTACGGCTCTCTGTGGCCTCCAGGACAGCCCAGTATTCTTCCGCGAGACTGGGTTGAGCTGAGAGCATTCTCTCTGTGGGACCATAGGAAGCGTCTTCATGCCCTCCAGCTATCTCACCGCAAAATAAGACCGTGTCGACAATATAGACAGACGCCTCGAGGCAGGAACTGTTGACACGGGCGCGGTGCTCCCCTGCTGGAATCAGTAGGTATTCACCTCTGCTGGCATCATACCTGTCATTGATTGTATGGGACCGACGGGTGTCTAGATGTGGACACCACGAAGGCCCCTCGAGGAGATCTGCAGAGGTCTTGTGCCATGTCAAGCCAAGGAAACGAAGAGATCGTTGAGTAAGGCGAGAGAAGAGCCGCAGTCGTAACTCCGATATGGTTATCGTATAGTCAGCTTCCACCAGGAGCTCTCCGTCTTCCGATCTCGCAAGAGGATGCCCCAGGAAGGCGTAGACGAAGTCCCGAGGATCCGTCGCTTTCTGCATCTGTCTCGCCTTGAAGAGTACGTCCAAAAATTCCGGCATCTTCCTCCGCATGGCATGCCGCGCGCAGGTTGTGAGGATAAAGGAAGACCGATACCATGACTGGTCGATGCTCGCGGAATAAGTCGCCCAGATATTGCTGAAAAATGAAGAGATCCAGCCGGAATTAAAAGAGATACCAGGGAAATCGTTTCCCGCCTGGCCCCATGCCTCGACAAGATCCATGACCTCGGTGAAGTTGATGGTCGAGCCACCGTACGCCAAGAGGGCATTATTGGAGAGCCCAACCTCCTGGAAGACCCAGACCCGCCCGAACCACGGCTTTTCGACGATCTTCACGGCGTGGCGCAGTCGGTCAGCGGTGACCGGCCCATAACCCCCGTCTTCCTCCTCCGGGCTCCACCAACTGCCATCGGCAATTCGGGACTCATCCATGTACTTTGCGGCAATTCGATTGTAGTCTCTAATCACGTCGAAAGCGATCTTTGCAGATTCGCCGTTATGTCCGTCGTCTCCAAGACAAATAATGACCCGCCATGCCTGTGAGTAAATCTCTCCCATCATGTTGACGTGAAGACCCTTCTCCTGGAGGTTGCGTTGGTTGATACAAAGCGCATCAACCCAAAGATGTCGCGGTTCGTGTTCATACCTGACTTGACGCAGAGCTTGAACGAGATTTGCTGTCACACTAATCCTAAGACCCTGGCAGGTGATAGAGCCGACATCTTTTGTGCTGCCCCATGTGTAAGACATTGCTTCGTATTCTTAAAACAAATGTGGTTATCAGTCTCTTTGATTCTCAGTCTTATTGTAATGAAGAATAGAAATTCTTTACCTGCAGATTGAAGAGGTGTGATATATATTGAACATTGGATAGGGTCATCGTAGGTCCCTGGTTGGAGCAGTATGACGCGTGTCCATTTTCCTTCCGGCAGATTGTCATAGAAAGAATATTCCTCAGGCATAGTCGTGTCAATGGGCAATTGAGATGAGTCCTCTATCTGTCTGTATAGATCAAAGGCACAGAGTTGACTGCAGAAGTATGTTGATTTTCCTGAAATGTTGCCTAACTCAAAGAAGCTCTTGGTCAATGAGAGCTGCCGCGAAATGGAGGCCTTTTAAATGTGGTGCTCGGGCTGATAAGATAAGCTGTGCCACACCCTCATAGTTAGCTGGCCAAAAAACAGGCCTGTGGAGTCAGTGTTGCCTGGAGAAAACAACATTGAAAATCGCTATGTAAATGGATGCTGACACTTGGACGTTGGGGATCCCCGGGGGTGGGGGGCCGGAGGCCGTGGCCGTAGCCGTGCAGGACAAGGAGGCAACGACCACCTACATTCACGAGGCCTCTGGCTCTCAAAACATTGTGACAATCGGAAACAAGTCTCAATCGACCTTCTCTGATTTTCTCAGCTTGATGAAGAGGTGCCGCTCATGATTCTACTACCGTATGGGGCAAGACTTGAGAGCTTTACCTCTTGTACGTCCCTCCCACAGTGAATTGTTGCAAAAATGTCAAGAAGAGATGTGCGATTCTGACTGGTTTTGTGTAAAAAGAACACAATCTATTCCGGAAGTCACTGATGTGCGTTATCAATGGGAACTCTGGAAGCGGATTGGATAGATGTGCATATCAGCCTCAGACTATGCGCAGACATGGTCTTGTTTCCTGACCAAGACTGCAAACGCAAGAATCTTTAGATATGACCAGCGATACTTCTTATTTTGACTTTAGAAGTGTGAGGTTTCAATATTATGTGCGCTCAGATAACATGTCAACCAATCTGATAAGACGCCGATCGCCTCGGATGCCGTCCATATGTGAGAGTCAGATATTTCGCGTAGACTATGTGCCGGAGTCATTGCCGATAATAGGTATCGCCACTCGACCTCGAGCGGAGCGTGCATTAGACCCTCCCACTTGCAACACAGTAGCGGCGGCGATATCACTGCCGGCGCATGAAAGCCCGGAAAGGTGGAGGCAGTTACGGAGCAGAACCCGTCCTCGCGGGACGTAATAGGCTAGAGGAGAACCACTTAAGCGCTGGCTGCCACCCCATTCTACCCATTATTTAGAGCACTTCCACAGGCCCAATCCGGGCAGTTTGGGAGTCGGTGAGCCGGATTTCAGACTGCCGAGTATACATGGTCACGTAAATCTCGACAGATACTAGAGAGGGCCAGTTTGTAAGTAGCCAAGCAATATAAATAGGCCCATACCCCGCGGGCAGATTATCCCTCTGGCCCTCTGCTTCCCAAACTCAACTTCCTACAAATCCCAAAATCACACTAAACATCACTTACCAAAGACAACCCAAGCCAGCCAAAATGTGTGATAAGGGCGCCTGCAAATGTGGGCCCGGCTGTACATGCACCCCGTGCCCTGATCACCCCAAATAAAGCGTTCATCACAAACAAACATGGGTAGGTGACTGGGGAGCGTCTGGCGGCGGCGTTTGTGGAGGCTTTTGACTTATACGCCCGGACAGATCGAACTCGTCGAGAAGGGCAGCGGTGGATTAGGACAGTATGGAGGCAAACGACTGAAACGATGGTTATGATGATCTTGTTACATGCGGATGGAATGGTGATCGGTTAGGCGAGAATACGACCTCTGTGCCTTGGGCTCGGCTAAAGAGACACAAAGGACTTGGCCTTCATGTGGGCATGCTGCATGCGTGTCCTCCTGGACACGGTCAGACCTTCATCGCACCTACACCTATCTAGTACAATCTAAGTCTGACCATGTTACTCCGCAAACTTGATGTATATTCTTTTTGAGTCTTGGTTGCCCCATTCATCTGAAAATATTGCTGTGACCTCGCGTAGTCAGCCAAGGCCCGACTAAACTTCAGTGAATGGTTTGAATGAACGCATACCTCAAACACCCTCGTTTTCCAATGACCAAGATCAAAGTCCAGTCTCGATGAGTGAATACCCCTGTATCCACTGACTTGACGCTCCTCGGTTCTACCCGCCGTTTTGTGCCAGGTTCACCAATGTTGACTGCACATTGTTGAACCCTTTGCAACACTGCAGTTCACAGCTATCTCGATATGTTGGCCAGGATTTTCCTTGCCTGGTCGCGTTCAACCCTCGAGGAATAACCCCTAAGCAAGTGCACGTAAAACAATTAGCAAGAAGGCTATGTCGCACTTGGCCTCTACTTCCAATAGCCGGATCATAAGGCTGATATGGTGCATAATTATGGGTCAATACGTCTGACCAGGAACTCTACGAAAGAAGCCTGCCCTGCCGCAATCGTATTCATTTGGTCACTTGCTATAGAGTTGAGGTGCCGTGAACTACCACCTTTTTTTCACGGCCCAAGAGCTTCCATGTTCCAAGCTACCATCCCTATGTGACCGAAGTATCCCATGTTAAGGACATCAAGCCCCTAAATGCCCAGATATTGTTCCGCAGAGAAGACACAAGGGTGTGATGTTCGGCCAGGACTGCCACTACTAAACTATTAGGAGGCCCCAAGGACGCACAAGACTAAGCAACAGGGCAGTCTTAAACCGGAGTGTTGTTGTTATATCTGTGTCACGCCGCTTGGATAGACGTTCTGAACCATGTGCAACAAACCCTGAGCGTGGCCATGGTCCTCCCTCTAACATTTTATATCCTTCCTACACGGCAAAAGCCCAAGCTGGCATGCACCATCACATCCCGTCAGCACCCGCAGTAGGAAGATCCAGGCCCATATGGCTGCGGTGGTGGATGGACTGTAGAGCAGCGAGCCCATCAACGAGTCATAACTTATCCGGGCGACACATGCAAACAACATAGAAGTGGCCTTACCAATAACGAACGCGCATGGGCCATGGGGCATGGGGCTGACAAGGAGCAATCCCTCCCTTTAGCACAGCAAGCAACAATCAGCCAGTTGCGAGGGGCGGGCGTTTGCCAGTGGTGATCTTTCGACCAGACAGACAGGCCAGGGCCAAGCAGGCCTTATCACAAGACGAGCCATGGTGACGGGAAGAGGGGTTGTGGCAGACGGGAGGATGACAGAAAACACCAGGTGGGATTTCGAGATGGCCCAACGTTGATACCCGTCACGGTCGAACCGACGCAGGAAGAAAGACTACACCACAGCCAAGCCCTGGCAAGAACATCGTCGAGCAACTATGTACCGAGGCGCTGGCCGGACGGACAAGACGAGGGAGGTAGGTGACTGTCATTTGAGTCTTGTGATTCTTGATTTCATGAGGCGTCAGACCGGGCCGGGACACGGGCATTACCTATCCCGGATCCCGTCCCGATTATATCTGCATTCTGGAGGGCCGGCGTGATCCACCGGCCCTCGATTAAAAGTATCCCCAACGACCGACCACCACCTCTCCACCAGGCTCCGACAGGGCTTCGACATGACTTCGTTCCTCTCCTTCCTTGCGATCGTGTTGACGAGACCTAGTGACGCTCAGCTCTCAAATCGCAGGGAAGACAAAACCAATCACGTTTGCAGCACCCGGCGATCCCGAAAGTATTTGTTTTTGTTTGGACAAGATTTCATCTTTTTCTCCCAGCATGCTCATTTGTTTTGAGGTGATAAGTCCCTATCGAGGACCCAGAAGTTCGACGGGCAAGTCAGCTAAAAGTTCCCTGCTACCCGTCGCGAATGAAGATGTGATGCCCCCTGACCATTGACCACCACGCGCCGATCTAAGACCAAACGGAAAAAGCACACGAAAGAGGTTGGTTGCACGGAAGCCGTCTAGTATCCGTAAGCCTCGAGGGCCTTGACCGTCTTCTCATCGACCTTGGCGTTCTTCTTGCCCTCGGCGAGTTGTCGGCGGGCGGCCTTCTTGCGCTCGTAGTAGGCAGCGCCCTTGGCCTTCCTGCGCTCCTCCAGTCTAGATGGTTGTCAGTAAAGACCCTTCCCATTTCCCGTTGGTGCCTCGACCGCGGGCTCCGGGCTTTGTAACCCAGAGCCGCAAGGATCGAGACCTCGAGTAGAACACACCTCTCAAGAACATCCTGGTACTTCCAGCCAACCTCGTGGCTCAGACGGCCGACAGTGCAGTACTTGCGGCCGGGCTGCAGCCGCAGAACGCGGAGAGCCTGGGGAACCACCATCTTCTTGACCTTGTCGTAGGGAGGGGGGACACCGTCGAAGACCTTGAGGCGCTCCAGGGCGGCGGCGCCACGGGCAGTCTTGTGGGGAATCATGCCGCGGACGGCCTTGTAGAAGATACGCGAGGGAGCGCGGAAGTGGAAGGGACCTGCGAGTGGGGTCAGACATGTTGTTCGACGGGGAGACAGCGTCGTCGCGTCTCATCGAAGGGGAGATGCTCACCACCGCGGGTGGGGTTGTATCGGGTCATCTTGCGCAGGTAGGCGTGGTACTTGACTGTATCCAGATCGTCAGCATTCGTCCATGTCTCGTCCTCGTTTGTGTGCCCAGTGGATCTCGATCCTGAGGACGGGCCTGGCTTCGGCTGGGCTACGTACGCTTAGCACGGAAGAACTCTCCGGAGATGTTCAGGGCCTCGGTGCGGACGACGACGATCTTCTGGCCGCTAAGCAGCTGCTTGGCGACAATGCTGGCCAGACGGCCCAGGAGGTGGCCCTTGCCATCGATGACGACCTGTGGGAGGTAGAAGTAGTCAGTATCGCGGACTGTCGGGATGATTTGTGCGTCGTGAGGCAGTCCCCGCCGCCCAGTTCTCGATAATTCGTCGCATAGTCGTGTGTTCCTCCTCTTGTGCCGGTGTCTTCCAGCCACCCGAGTCCACCTCGTTGGCTTGCGGCAGCCCCGTGGTGCACTGCTGCCAGTTCCATCGTATCCATCATCCGTCGTTCTCTTCGTGACCCAGGCGGCAGTTGGCGACGTCGTGACGAGGCGGGGCCTCGTTCGGACAAGAAAACGCTGGGGGAGGAGGGAGTGTACTCACGACCTGCTCGAAGGAGGACATTTTGAATGTGTGTCGACGTCGTCACGAAGGGAACTGTGGAAGGGAAGACAAGGGAATCAACGTTTGCTCAGGAAAGATCTGAGCTGGCAGTTGGGTCGCCCTGTGAAGTTAGTATTCGTGGGTGGATGGGTTGGGATGGGTCAACACACACGCTTTCGTACCGGACTCTGGCTGTAGGTTCGGCAGGGCGAAAATTGGGAATCGACCACAACCAACTTTTCGCCCAGTCGGTTCGGCGCTGTTCCGCTGTTTCTATTGGCCAGGAAGCCCCAGGTCGATTAGTCAGGATCGGTCGGCTAGGGCAGGAGCGACACACGTGATTTGGAGAGGGAAGGAGCGACCGGGGGTGGGCCGGGAATGGACTGGCCTCGCATGGTCTGGAAACCCGCTTTTTACGACGACACGGCTGCAACTGTGCAATACGACATGCCTTTCCATGTCGAATTTCAATTGCGGTTGACTGTGATTCATTTAATTCTTGTGTGTGGAATGACGGATTTGACTGCAGAGTTGCAACTTCGAATACTCATATATATTCACATACGTCCAGGTAATTTTGCCTCACAGACCTACCCAACGCCAGGAGCCCTTACAGTAAAAAGTGGTCGACCGACATGAGGGAAGTCAATAGATAAATAGACAAAACACTCTAAGAGTATCTGGTGCACATTTTCACAGTCCAATATAATGCATGCGTGTCTATCAACTCCCTCCCCATCAAATCATGCCCGGGCCCAACGCGCCCCACAGCTAACAGACGGATTGGCGCTGGCCACCATCAAATCGTTCTTCCTGCTCGCCGCCCAAGAAAAGCAAAGCTACGCTATCTCGCTGCCTTCCAGAATCCATCCACCAGTCGATAGTCTCGGTCTTCAAATTATTCATCACACGCGCCAACGTTGAGATGCAAGAAAAGGGGACTGCCAAAGACCACTCTCCGACACCAGCCAGGTCGCTTGCATATAATGCTGTCATGTACCCCCAGCGCCGACTCCATCGGTCTTCATGGCTGTAAGAAGGTTGACTTTTGGTGTTTGCCGTGCCAGATTGAACAGCCATCGTACAAATCTATGACAATAGCAGGCGTGTGAAATCCCTAGTCTAACCATATCCACTCGATCCCCAAGATGTTGGATGCAGTCCAAAACCGGATCTAGCAAGCCGGACGGTTTGCCAACCAGGAAGAGTCGCCGAGAAGCAGTAAGACTTGCTTCCGTCGGCCCTGAGGGAGACCAGAGCTCTGGCTTCAAACCAGACACTCTCAGGATCCCTTTGCGTCGTCGAGCCCCTTGAGAACGTCTTGGACTACCCGCACGAGCTCCTTCCTCTTGGCTCGCGCATCCTCGTCGCCGTTCGTCTCGACCTCGTCCAGCTTTAGCAATACCTGCTGCATGACAGTCTCCGACAGCTTGCGGTGCTCATCCACGCGCTTCTTCGGGTCCGACGGGGGGTTTGCGGTGTACTGCGTACAGAGCGGCAGCAGCTGGGTGGTGAAGTGCGATTTGATGGTGTTGAGCTTGTCGATTGGCCCGCCCGGCGCCGCGGCCGCGCTGCCACCGGAGACGCCCGACGCCGGGGACTGCGGCCTGCTTGTGCCGGCGCCGTCGTTCCTAGGGACTTCGAGGCCGCCGCTGTCACGGGGGCTGGTGCTGCTCCCGTCCTTCTTCTTGCTCCTCCTCTTCTTGCCACTCTTGGACTTCTTCGACCGGCCCTCCGCGTCCTTGGACCCGACCACGACAACCTCTTCACTGCTCTCCGTGCTCGAGTCGTCGTCGCCGTCCGGAAGGACCACGAGGATCTCGCTGTTGTTCTTCACGCCGAACTCGCATATTGGCTCGTCGTCGATCTTCAGCTGGCGCCCCTTGTACAGCAGCTTTATCTTGCGGGCCTTACGATCTGACAGCTTCATGACCATCTGTGCCCGCTCCCGCACGTCGCCCACCAGCAGCTTGCCATCGCCGATACTGTATGCCGGAAAGTGCTCCGGGTAGGTGATGCCCTTATTCTTGATGAGGAGAATGTCGTCCTCGTCAATCACCAGGGCGGGACCCCCGGCCGATCGTGTGTTGTAGTGTCGGCTCCTGTCCACAGGCTCCCTCTTGTACTCTCTTCCTTCCACGCCGTGGTTCTCCAAGTCCTCGGACGTGATATAGCTGTAATCGTCGTCTGTCACCGCAGGTACACCATCTCTTCCCAGGCTCGAATTGAAGGGTGAGAGGCCACCTCGGTCACGGCCGGAGGACCAGCCATACCGGGAAGACATTTTCTTCCCGCTTGCGTCTCTGTCCTTGTCCGATCTTGAAGAGGTGGACTTGGCGTAGACAGTGGGTATCGCGCCAAGTAAGATGGCGGCGGCGGCGGCGGCGCTGCTGTAGAAGACGGTCGGGTTGACGCCTGTGGTTGACTCGATGTACTGCGAGGCGCTGTCGATGGTAGTCTGGACGGAGGGTGGCAGTTGATTGACCAGGCTGGAGGTGAGATTTGCAATGTGCCCGGCGATTTGGGCGGCACCGGAGGATGCCAGGGTGGAGGATCCGGAAGCCACCTTGGGCAACTGTTACGATGGTCCTTAAAAGGACACTGGCCGGACGTCGGGAGAAGGGGTAATGGAAGGGGTTGGGCGCGAAAAGAATGCGCTCGAAAGATTTCGACGGGGAAAAGGATGGTTGGGTGCAGTGATTGGAGATGTGTTACTTGAAGGTGGCCGCGAATGGTGAGATGGAGGCTGCGTGCTTGATTTCACGCCCCAAGGCCCGTGTCGAACGAAGCTGATGCGCCCAAGTGGGGTCGATGCCGTAATGCAGGACGGCGACCCGGTTCGTGTGCCAGGACTAGACACGTCGAGATGCAAGATCGTGCTGGGCCGTAAGTCAAAGTAGGAAGAAACTTCGCAATGTCTGAAATCGACTGATCGCAGAGGGCAGTGTTTTTTCGTTGCGGTCACAAGGACAAGGTATGCTAGGGCTGATCCGGGATGCTTGATTCGGCAATCGAACAATCGAAAAGGTGTCAGTCCTGGAAGCTGGCGGTCAAAAAAGAACGGGATATGGGATGAGGCTGCGGGTTCTTGGCTCCAACGTGTCGCCAGTGACTCGGAGGCCAAGCCTAACCCACGCCTAAATTAAGGGAGGGGTCAGAACAAGCCAGGCCGGTGTAGGGTTAGGACTTTTGACATGCGAGGGGGCAAGGCCTGCGGGGGGCGGGGGGGGGGACAGGGGCAGCTCCACGGGTGGATATTTGGTCATTGACGGACTGCCAGAAACGAATATCTAGGAGGATATTAAAGCCAACCTAAGTTGGGCAAGAGCTTGTCTCGGTGGCACACTGGACCAAAAGAGTAGCGTCATCACGGTTACGCCTGCTGGGGCCTGGTACGTTCCCATGACTGAAGGTCGCCATCTAGCTCGACACCGTCCGTGACCGTCTTGGATCCTTGAAGAACATGGACATGTCATGTCTTGCTTCACCTTGAATCGACTGGCGACAAACTCCCGAGTTTCTGGGGCCAGCTGCGCGCCTGCAGCATGATCGTCGGACTGGGGACAAGGTGTATCCAGAGCAGTCCAGACCTGCAAATCTAACCCATTGGTCGTCCTCAGCACAAGCGCGCTGTGGACGTCTAGCCGTCTGCAGGAAAGATCATGGGAGATCAGCAGGCGACATGTGGTGCCGGATTGGCGCTTGGCCCCAGCACGTAAGTCTTGACGGCAATCTGTGGGTGGTTCTGGTATGTGCATATTCAGTCACTATCGCAATAGTGTCACTAGAAACAACCCATTGATTATTCATCAAACTAGGTGCGAGGCGAGATTCCCAAGGTCTTCACGCCTTGGTAAAGTGAACATTACGTCATTTTCCGGTTTCCGTTTCGGAGATGAAATCTGATGGGAGACGGGACGTTGACGTTGTAAATACCGTTGAGAATGAAGAAACGCCGTTCGAAACCTCGCCAGCAGGCAAGAGAGCGTTGTCTTGGAAAGGTTTGCAGGGAATGAAAGGCCTCTACTGCTTTTCCCCAGACATATATATACAACACATTTCAATGATCATCGACAGCCCATGTGGATCTTCATGTATGGTATTTGAGATGTTACAGTGGGGCCGAGCACGAAAATGGAGCCAAGGCCTTGACAGAGCCGAGGGAACTTGAAAGGGCTGATAGCTGCCGGCGGTGGATGTACCCATTCTGTCGAGATGTACCCGTTCAGTCGAGTTGACAAATCCACAAACGGTGATCCCATTGCGACTACACGTTGCCTCACCTGTGTCATAGCTTCCTCCCACCGCAGACCTAAAGTACCTGCATCATTGTAAAGCTTTCAGAACCCCTCCTTGCTCAACAACCCCGACCGCCCACCCGACCACGAGACAAAACCCCTCCACAAGTAAATGTCCTTTATTCGCAGATTCTTCTCCGGATTTTCATCGCCTCCGATCACCATGGAAGCCGCAAAGACCAAGGCCCAGTCGCTCATCGACGAGAACGCCGTCATGGTGTTCTCCAAGAGCTACTGTCCCTACTGCCGCGCCAGCAAGAAGACCCTGCAGAGCGCCGGCGCCCAGTTCAAGGTGTACGAGCTGAACGAGGAGAGTCAGTACAACCCACCATCACACCCGCCTCTTCCTTGTCCCCTCCTTGGTGATTCGTGATATCCCCGGGCGTGTTTAGGAGTCATGAGACACATCACGAGAAGTCTAGGCAGATGAAGGCTGACAGGTGGCGATCTCTACAGGCGACGGCAGCGCCATCCAGGACGCCCTCGTGGAGCTTTCGGGCCAGCGCACCGTGCCCAACATCTTCTTCGGCAAGAAGCACATCGGCGGCAACTCGGACCTGGACGCGCTCGGCTCCAGCCTCAAGACGAAGCTGCAGGAGGT
Source organism: Diaporthe vaccinii (assembly GCA_039880775.1). Taxonomy (NCBI): domain Eukaryota; kingdom Fungi; phylum Ascomycota; class Sordariomycetes; order Diaporthales; family Diaporthaceae; genus Diaporthe; species Diaporthe vaccinii. The sequence continues at coordinate 488,199 of JBCEDN010000036.1, forward strand.
TGGCGCTGTTGCGTAAGGGCTATCCACTCCCGTTGTTTGCGTGGGTTACAAAGACAAGACGCGGAACATCATTGCTTTTCTAGAAGAACCTGCGATTGACAGCCTTTGTGGTGGACAGGAGGGCGAACCTGTGATTACTACACGATGCCCCTTGTGGGAAGGCTTTTTGGGCGAATAGACTCGATGATGCGTACACTCGAGGGACAAGATCAAGAAGATGGTTACTTCCTTTCCCAGCGTGGCAGAGTCCGGAACGTGCAATGTGACTGATTGTCAGACCCCGGGCTGTTTTGACCGTGACTCGGCGTGGACGTACACCGTGAACCATGTGCATGTGCATGTGATATGGGATTGTGCAGCATCGTGACCACCAGACTCGTGGTTCACAATACTTGGGTGGCTACAGTACCGACGGGCCGCTCCACAAACTCCATGATACCGTTGACGATACTTGTCTTGGCCTCCTCGCTTGCGACCTTCTTGCCACCGAGGTAGTTCATCCAGAGCGCCCGCGATATCCTCTCGTCCCTCACGGTGCCGATCAGCTCCCTGCCGCTGGACTTGCCCTCGTCGTACACCAGCGTGAGCTTCCCTGCCTTGTCGCGCAGCATCAGCAGCTCCTTCTTCTGAGGAACCTTACCCCTGTTGAAGATGCGCTTGAACTCCCTCATGGCCTCGCCAAACTCCTCGTCCTTGGCCTTGCCCTCGTGCGCCTGGATCGCCCGTACGAAACCGTCCCGCAGGTGGTGGAAGTCGGTGTCGCGCACGGGCACCACGCGGACCATGCTCCGCGCGGGGATGCCGGACCTGAGGAGCTCGTCCCAGATCTGCTCGCCCTCGGTGGGGTCCATCAGCCGGGCGCGCAGGTCATCCTTCTCCGAGGCCACGAGCGTCGACGCGATCGGGCTGATCCTGCGCACCAGGCTCTGCTGCAGGTCCGCGATGTCCTGCGTCGCGATGTAGAAGCCCAGCACGTAGACGTTGATGCCCAGGAACGACACGGACCGCGTGCCCAGCCCCACCAGCGTGTACTCGGTGCCGGCTGCCACGGACGGCGGAACGATCAGCGTGGGCGCTGTGACCCCGTTGGCCGCCGCCCCGTTCGACACCTCCGGCCGGCCGTATTCCGGGAGATCCACCGTCCTGGGGAACTCTTTGACGTAGCTGTTGCCCGTGGCGACGACCTCGCGGCCGTTCTCGTCGTGCTTGACCACCTTGCGCGTGGGGTCATGGATGGGGTCGCCGGCTGGCAACGACGAGTCGAGCTGCGTCGCGCCGCCGCCCTCCTCGCGCAGCTTCTGGCTGATCTTCCAGCTCACGTAGATGATGGATATGACGCCGGCCACCGCGCCCGCGGCGAGGGCCTGCTGCCTCGTGCGGTGGTACTCGGCGTACTTGGCGGCGAGGCGGTTGACGTTGAGGGTGTCGAGTTCGGCGCGGCGCGACGGCTTCTCGCGCGAACTGGCCATCAGGCCCCGGCGGATCGTGTGCGAGCAGCGAGGGCAAATGGCTTCGCTGCTACCCGGGGCGAGGAGGGGCCGCCGTGCCAGGCCGCGCCCGAGAGACTGACGGAGCATTCTGGAAATGTGGATCGGGGTTCTGGCACGCTGCCTCTCGCGGGGTGGATCAATTGGTGTGTCCCGGAGGCCAAAAGTCTCGACGGGGTCGGAAAGTGGAACGGATGGGGTCGGTTTTTTTTGTTTTTTTGGCAATCTAGTTGATGTGCTCCTAAATGTGAGGGAGGCTCGTTGCCCCGGATGGATATGCGGCCGTTCTCATTCGCGATTGTGCTTTGGTTAGCTAACCTAGATGGAAGCTCGGGATGGCAAGAATGTCCCTCCCATTATCGCATATGCATGGGCTGCGCAATGCTGCACATCTACATAATTGCGTCATTGGTTTGCGTATAGAGGGGGCCAAGTACCAGCGCAGGCATGAGCACGGGGACTAGAAATCTAGCAAGGAGAAAGTTTATCTGGGCTGGTCTGATCCCCACCCGGATGTCCACCTCGTCAGTGAGCAGCATTTGAAGATTGATTGACGGCAACATCGGCAGCGGACTCCCGGGTGGCAGTCGAGCATGAGCGGCCATAACTGTTGACCGCCTCCACCAGCTGGCCGCGTTCCTGTTGCTGTCTCCCTTGTTCTATTGTGGTCGTGGCTGCACCCAGCTGGCCGGGTCTCAGCCAGACCAGACCAGACCAGCCCTGAGAACCAACCTGCTTAGTCTATCAAGTTTGCCTGCCTGGGTGCTGATCATAAAGCTGCCGTTGTTGTCCAAGCAAGCTGTTGTTGTATGCATAGGTTCATCTCAGAATGTAACCCCTCCTTAATGCACGCCAGACACTGCCAAACACCGCTCTCGCAAAACAGAGCAGAGAAGAGCACAAGGGCAGCTCAAGGCAGATATTGCTTGCAATGCGAGCCGTGACGACGGTCGCTTCTCAACCCCTTTTTTTCCTTTCAACTAAGCCGTTGACGTCCAAGACGACGGGTCAGGGGGGCACCTAAGACGAATTTTACTCCACAGCTATCACGTAGACGAGAAATGCGCTGCAAATTGCCCAAACAGCCCAAATTGCCATGCGTGTGCTTGTGTCACGTCGTTCATGCCCGCCGCTTTCGTTTTGGCTTTGGCTGTGGCCCCTGATCCGGACTGTTGCTTGAAGGGGGGTGGGCTCCAAAGTGGCGACCCGCATTGTGAGACGCCGCCGCCGCAAGGAGAACGGGACTGGGGCGCTGGGGCGCTGCCGGGTTGCTGGGGGCCACAGATACCATACCGCAAACTCCTGTCTCTGGACTGCAAAGCATAGAGAAAGGCTTGACCGGACTTTGGCAGACGCACCTATGAGAGTGGTGTTGCTTAAGCAACCGGCACAGAGACAGCGACAGCGACCGAGACAAGGCACGGTAGCATCGTGGCCTAGTCGTGCAGTAGGCTGGGGAAAGAAGCATCTGTAAGCCAATGTTGGTGCTATTAATTGGCAGGCGCCTATAGTCAGTCCGTTCAGGCGCCGTCCGCTCCGTGTTGGTAAGCAAGCACACCATCAGGGTGTCGAAATCTGGACCGCAGCAGGGGTGGCCCAAGTCGTTGCTCGCTCGTCAGTCACGGATCGACCCGCCTGGTCTCGGCAAACCCCCAGCAGCAGCCAGCCTCCTTCACGGCTCGTTCGCGGCTCGTTCTCTCTCTCTGTTTCTCTCGCTTCGGTTCACCAGACTGATTGATCACTACCCAGCTCTACCTAAGTAGGTAAGTAGGTATCCTTATATAGCTATCTACTGCACCTTATGCCAGTGCAGTGCAGCATCACAGGCCCCTTAATAATCTAGGTAACGGGAATGTCAACTAGGACAATACTTAGGTACCCAGTTACCTGACAGGTTCTGTAATAATAGCCTAGCATCCTTCCAGGTTCTGGGCTGTGTCCGTCTGCCGGCGTCTGTCTGCTCTTGCCTTTGTCATCCCAGCCGATCATCATCCCCCGTCAGACCCGCCTTCCCTCTTCGTCCGTACCTCAGACACACCCAGACCCCCCCCCCCATCCCAAAAGGCCCAACTCAACCCAAATATCTACATCCAGCCCTCGCGCGCCTGCACTTGAGCCTGCACCTGCGCTTGCACTCGGCACTGGAGTTGGCTTGGCCCGACCACACCGTCAGTCACCCTTCAGCCTTCGCATCCCGAGTCCCAGGGACTTCCATGATCAACCTCGCCCGAACTGTTTGAATGCCACATTGACTCGGCCGACATGCAGCCTTCTCGCCGTCTTTAAATACAGCCCATGACACTTTTTTGTCCAGCAATCCTGAGGGCTGTTTCATCGACCAGTCGCGGCGTGCTCCATCGTTGAAGGAGGAGGGGGCAAAAACATCCACGACAACCAAAGGTCCGTCAGCACCAGCGTCAGCTTCTTAAAGTAGGTACCTACCTAGCCTGTCCCTTTCACCTACAGCGCCTACGTGCTCTGTTACCATGTGCTGTGTGCCATAGCCAGTCCACACCCCTCTTGGAACAGCCTGCCTAACCTGTGCCCAACTTGGAACCCAGCAGATCCATTTTCATCTCCATCTCCGCCTCCATCCGCCATCCACCATCTACAAACCCCGTCATCCCAATCCGCCCTGCCCCCGCCTCGACCCTCACCACACCGCACTGTCACAGTCATCTCGACCCGCCCAAGTCCAGCCCAACCAGGCCTCTCGCTCCTCGGGCCCATCCAACCCATTTGGCAATTACGTCCACCGGCCGAGGACATCGTCGTGTGGGCACAGCAATTTATACTCTCTTAACAGTAGCGCATCCATCCGTCGTCGCATCTCGTCGCACCCGCACCCGCACGACCATCACATTACATTCACGCCCACCCTCCCACGCACACAACAGACACACAAGCGTCCGCGCCACCGACTCCGACTGTCTGACCGAACCCGAGTTTGATCGTCCTCGAGGACAACCGCGAAAGTCCACCGAGTCCACATCCGCCGCGGATGTTCTGACGCATCAGAACACACATTCGCCCTCAACACGCCATGTCGAGTCAACAAGCGCCTTCGCTCGACGCGATAGCGCAGGCCGAGGCTGCTGAAGCAAGTGGCAATGGCACCCCGGTGCCCGCCTCCCTGGAGGTCGAGGAGAACCAGGACTCACGATCGACCTCCTCCGCGAGCTCCCCTCAGCCGGCCGAGTACGAGGAATCGGATTTCTACCACAATGGCAACGACTCCGAGTCTTCCCTCGGCGTCCCCAACCTGCAGGACATGCAGGTCACCGACGAATACGAGTGCCTCACCCCCGTGCAGCGCCTGCCCAACGAGATACTCATCCAGATATTCGCAAAACTGTCTGCTGCCACAGACCTGCGTCATGTCATGCTCACATGCAAGCGCTGGTCCAGGAATGCCGTCGACCTGCTATGGCACCGCCCGGCTTGCACCTCGTGGCCCAAGCACGGTCTGATCTGCAGCACTCTCAGTCTCTCCCAGCCCTACTACGCCTATGCCGATTTCATCAAACGCCTCAACCTGGCCTCGCTCGCCGATGGAGTTAATGACGGCAGCGTCATGGCCTTGGCTGTCTGCAACCGCGTCGAGAGGCTGACCCTCACCAACTGCAAGGGCTTGACCGACGGCGGCCTGATCCCGCTCGTCACGAACAGCTCCCACCTCATGGCCCTCGACATCTCGGGCGACGAGGAGATCACCGAGGAGTCCATCAAGGTCATTGCCGAGCACTGCAAGCGCCTGCAGGGCCTTAACATCTCCAACTGCACGAAAATCTCCAATGAGTCCCTGGTCCTCCTCGCCCAGAACTGCAGGTATCTCAAGCGGGTATGTCCAGCCTTCGCCTGACGCCCCGGCTGACCAGTGCTAACATGTTCGTCACAGCTCAAACTGAACGACTGCAGCCAGATGTCCGACGAGGCCGTCCTTGCCTTCGCCGAGCACTGCCCCAACATCCTCGAGATTGACCTGCACCAGTGCAAGCTGGTTGGCAACTCTCCTGTTACCAATCTCCTCGCAAAGGGAAATTCCCTTCGAGAACTCCGGCTGGCAATGTGTGAGCTCGTGGATGACAGCGCCTTCCTCTCTCTTCCCCCGGGAATGGTTTTTGACCACCTCCGCATCCTCGACCTCACATCCTGCGCCAGGGTCACCGACCATGCTGTCGAGAAGATCGTCACTGCCGCTCCTCGTCTTCGAAATCTCGTCCTTGCAAAGTGCCGCAACATTACCGACCAGGCTGTCTTCTCCATCTCGAAGCTCGGCAAGAACCTGCATTACGTCCACCTCGGCCACTGCGTGAACCTGACCGACGAGGCTGTCAAGCGTCTGGTCCACTTCTGCAATCGTATACGGTACATTGACCTGGGCTGCTGCACGAATCTAACAGATGAATCCGTGACCAGACTGGCTGTTCTTCCGAAGCTCAAGAGGATTGGCCTAGTCAAATGCAGCAACATCACCGATGTGTCGGTCTATGCGCTTGCTAAGGCCAACCAGAGACTCCGCCAGCGCAGGGACGCAGATGGAAGGAACATAGGAGAACCTTACTCGAGCGGCAGCAGTCTTGAACGAGTCCACCTCAGCTATTGCACGCAGCTCACGCTCAAGGTAAGAACCCAAAATCGAGCCTCGTGCTGTCAGGACTAATACTCACCACCATACAGAGCATTATCAAGCTTCTCAACTCCTGCCCTAGGTTGACACATCTCAGTCTCACGGGCGTACAGGCTTTCCTTAGGCAGGATCTTGAACAGTTCTGTCGCGACGCGCCACCTGGTAAGCTTTTGTACTATTCCGCATTTGACGTTGCATTTGCGCGATTCGCTGACCAACTGCGTGCCTTGCAGAGTTCACAGACCACCAGCGGAATGTGTTCTGCGTCTTCTCTGGCCAAGGCGTGTCCAATCTACGCCGCCACCTCAATACCGACTCGGCGTTCGCTCACCTCCGCGACGGGACACCGACAGGATTCCCACGCCATGCTCAAGTCGCAGCCAACTACGCATCTTATGCACATCCAGGGCATGCCCACCCTGATGCAGGCTTCGACGAGCAAGAAGGGGACGTGGTTGACGACGACGACGGGCTCGATGATGGGACGGAGATGGTTATCGACGCAGCACCTCTGGTTGGGCCGAATACCGGTGTTGCCGGGGCAAGCCTCGACGCCAGCATAATACCGCCCCCTCCCCCAGCACCATCTCAGGTCCCGCCGATGATGTGGCAACCACAAAATCAACATTGGGCACCAGGAGTGCCACATGCAAACGGCACCCAACCGGCAGCAGGTCCACCAGGTCAGGCTCCCGGCTTCCAAAGCCCAGATGTGACTGATGCCATGGACATGAGCCCTGCACGGCCGAGCGCTAGCACTGCTCCGCTTCGACTAGACGGTCCCACAGGTGCTGCACATCTGACAGACCAGATGGACGGCAGTGATAACGGTGGCGGATCAAGTCGGAGCAGCCCTGCTGCCCCATAACACTTCCCCCGCCGCATGCCCGATATTAATCTCGACGACCAGCCTCGGCGGTCCCTTTGGACTGCTTGCTGCCCGGCCGGCTACTTGCCGTTTGAAGCAATGGCCGCTCAGCCTCATGAAGAGAGTCTGAAGCGATAACTCGAAAGAATCCTTCTCCTCTGCAGGATAGGGCAAGCCGTGTCCTGCCGGCGGATGGGTAATTATGTTCACAGGAAGACCCAATGAGCGAGGTTAGCCCTGGTTCAGGCCGGAGGACAGGAATGACTGCGATTATGATACCCCAAACTTGTGTGAAAAAAGACAGGAGAAGTGTGCGGCTCGCCTGGTGGGTAGCGAGCAATTGTGTGGAAAGACGGCAAGTTGAATTCTTCAACATTCTCACAGAGCAGCAAATGCATCATCATAGACTGGGACACTGGTAGTGCGAGGGATTGCACAGGAGCGCGGACGGACAGACGGATGGACCTTGAGAGCCTCGTCGACGGTTTGGTTTGCCCCCATGACGGACACACGCAGCATCGATGGCGGGTCGGTTGACTTTTGGTCGTTAAGCAAAGCAAAGGTGTTTAGGTTTCCATTCTGTTCGGCCTTGGCCCATTTCCCCCTTTCTTTGGCACTCACAGGCTCGCCTGCATGCCTGCCTGCCTGCCCCATTATTACCTAGGTAGTTTTGTTTTTTTCAGTCACCTTGCATCAACATCGGTCATGGCGGATTTGGCAATCGGCAGAGAGATTGGTCTTCCCCTTTTGGTATTGTCCTCAACAGCGCGGTTTTGTTCTTTCTCGGTTTTGGACGGTGGTAAGGAAATATGGAGCTTCTTCGTCTTTCCCCCTGAGGACTGAGCGGGCCGGAAAGGAATGGGAATCTGTGGATGGAAATGCGGGCTAGTCCAGCCTGACATGCCAGCCAACACAGTAAAAAAGGGCGGAGAGGATGGATACCAGGAGGCCAGGGGCCAAGGACAGCCCGCGCTTATTGTCGGTTTTCTTGTTTGCCTGCCTGTCTGGTGAACAGTCGAGCGAGAGAACAGAGAAAGAAAGATACCATTAGAATTGCATATGCTCCCTGTCTGAGTAAGTGATGTTGGCTGGCTGGCCTGGCCTGGCCTTCTCTCCCAACCTGTGACTGAGTGATGTATTATTGACGGGGCCGGCGGTATTTGCCTGCATGGGTCTTGCACCTCCCGCCACTCGGGCTCGGGGCAGCGGCCAAGTGGCTGTTTCCACCCTTAGCGGAGAGGAAGAAGCTTACTTACCTTATGGTCCGTGAGCTGGTGTTTCGTGCCGGCTTCGGGCGGCGCGTAGTGGCTTGCAGAGGGGAGGGCAGTGATCATCGTCGGGTCCGGAGCGTGGTGGCCGGTTGGCTGGCTGGCTGGCTGGCTGGCTGGGGTCATGCTGTGTCCCCGTGGGGTGCAGGACGTGAGCTGGGGAGTGAGTAGGATGGAGTGTGCATCCCATTGACACTCTTGGACGCCCCCATCCGGGGCTGATGATCCATCTCTTACGGTGCTCGCCGCTGATCAGCCACGCACGCGTGTGGATTTCTTTCTCCCCTCGACTGGCGAACGGAGTGGTGATACGGAGGAGGGTGGCAGGGAGAGGCAATGCAGTGCGTCCACGGTCCAACACCATCGAAAGCACTTACGGGGCTCCTCGTGATGCCTCGCTGCGTCTTGCTGCGTCTTGCTCCTCCCTCTACGCCCCCGGCGTGAACTGGACTGCATGTGGGTTGGAGAGAGAGGAAGGGGGGTGGCCACGTCCGTGTTCGTGCTGTGTGATATGCAACTAGACCACGCGCCGATGAGACGATGCAGGCAGGGTCCTCCTCTCTGACTCTGCGGGGAGCACGTGCATGCGACCGGCTGGTATCGCCAAGGTGGTGTGCGTTGGCTGACTGTCCTTCGGGGAGCGGCGTCTTGGGGAAGGAGGATGGGATGTGGAGGCATTGCTGCTGAGTCTTTTCGTCTATTCAACTTGCTACTGAGAGACGGGATGGCTATGCCTGCGGGTCCCACTAGTTGGTACGACTTTCTTGTCTCTTCTGATTTGCGCGGCTTCGTGGTCTCTTGGGTCTGTAGGCCGGACCCGGGTGGGTGGTCAGGGAGAGGGAGCAAGAAAGGGAGGGCATGTGTGTTACCTCCTCATGCAGCAATCTCCGAAAGTGAGGTTGAGATGGATGTGCAGTACGTGATGAGATTGAAGGGGATCTGGTCCTCAGCCAGGCATCGGGAGGTGGGAGGTGGAGATGGGGACGTGAGGAGGCCTCTGGCTCGAGTCCGTTCTGGGAAAGCCGTGATGGCGGCAAAGGGGGTGAGACGAGGAGGCCACAGGGACAGCCTCATGCGAGCTGCACTGTGGCTGACTGACTGACTGACTGACTGACATGGCAGCAGCACAGAAGCACAACAGCCATGACGGTGTGCAAGACCACAGCCATCCACCCGTCCATGTTTACTGTTGGACAATCCTTGGTCAAGGTCTGGGAGGGGAGCAGAAGGGGGAGAGATGAGCTCAGGAGGAGAGAAACCGGGTCAGGTCTGCGCGCCAGCCATCATGAATTGTTGATGGTTCCCGCGCCAGATTCCGGATAAGCGTCATGACCTTGCTTGCACTGCAGCAGCTTCGAGCTTGTCCCGTGCGGCTCCATTCAATATGCTCGGAGCTCGAGCTGGTGTGGGTGGGGGACGGATGACGGGCAGGGCCAGTGCAGCTGCATGTGCGGGCAAAGTGTGGGTGCGGGTGCGTCTGCACGATATGGTGCGGTTCCGAGTGGACGGCGCGAATCGTGGAAATGATGTCAAAAAAACCATCAGCGGGCCGGCCAGCAAATTCTGTGCTAGTCACGTCTCACGTCTCATGGTTCTCACAAAAATGCAGAGTGCCAGGTAGTAGGTGGTTGGATTGGAGAGGGCTAGCCTGGTGAGGTGGTGAGGCAGTGAGGCTGTGTAAGTCAGCCAAGAGGTCAACCCCAAGAATCCAGATATCAGTCCCAACCCTGGCCTCCTTATCCTTTGCTATGCGCGATTTCTGACCGCTTGTTATTCCTCTACCATAGGCGGACCAGAGCCAATTCAAGGCTTCCTGGGACCCCGACTCCAAATCTGCTCTTTCTATGCGGCATTTTCAAGCAACAGTGCGGAATTGCGCAGGAAGACTCAGGACTATCTCCAACACTCCCCAACATCCCACCCCCCTAGCTTTGCCTGCGCGTGACCCTGCCCGTCTCTGCTCCAACGGCCTTGATGAACCCCCGTCGCAGCCTTTGCCTGCCTGCTCTTGGCGGCGCTCCTCCTCCTCCAACTTCGACTCCCACGCCCTGCCGTGTGAAAGTTCTCCCATATCGTGCTTTGTTTTGTCTTGTCTTCGCGTGCATCGCCACAGCAATGATTCCCTCTGGCCTGGGCGGGCGGCCTCCCGCATGCTGTTGCTCCCCAAACTTAGACGCCGGCATGCCTATCTCGGCTGTCTGTCCTTTCCCCAGATCAGCCTAGTATCAATGCACAGCAGATGCCGCGCCTATGGCACGGTAACATTGTAAGCCCGAGTCAAAAGCCGTACACGTGCCAGTGTCCTCTGCAGATGAATGTGAATGCCCCCCGAGTATCAAGCTGGTTTTCGCGCCGGCCATTGCCGCTACTCGTGCTACACATGTGATGGTAGACTTGCATACTGTTTTCCAGTCTCCACCGCGGCGGTGGTGATGCGCCAATTTCCCCTTGCTGGCGCCAACCTGGGATATCACAGGATCCAGAAGATGGTCGAAACACGGACGAGGGAAAAACGGTCAGGTAGCCTGGCTCGAGGATAGCCACATAGCTAGCCCGTTTGAGTATCTCATGCCGGAAGCCTCTTTCCAGCACCATCGTCACGGAGGAGCGAGAGTCGGGGGATGCACTGCGCGTAATTTTGTTTCTTTGTTGGCTAATGATTACTCCATCCGCAACTTGCCTACCTTTTCGTGGCCATCTGCCTCGCCTTCCTTCCCACATGCGGGCAACCCCCCAAGCCTCCTTGTCGTGACATGAGTAGCCTGCTCCTCCTCCTACCTGGAGTATAAAGCCCTCGCCCGGCTCCCGTAGAGTTTGCATCGACCTGCCACAGTATCACTTACACCTTCTGCACCCTTCCTTCTCCTTCCTCCTCCTCCTCATGTCCTCCCCCGTCGCTCAGAGTTACAAGACATACCTCACCATGGCGGAGACCGACGAGGCCGAGACGGCCACGACGGAGCGCCTCCGCTTCAAAGATGAGGAGGAGGCTGCTGGCAGTCGCCACGGCCGCCGCACCTCGATGGCAGCCAGCAGGCGGCCCCAGCTGGCTCGCCAGTCGACTGCCCTCTCGGAGGACTCCATGTCCATCCGTCCCTCGAGCAGGCGTGAGCCGACTGCCGTCTTGCCTATTCAATACCGAACCTTGTAAGCCGTTGTTGGGCAGTCGAGAGCAATCTGTTCTGTCTCTTATGTCTGCTTCGCTCTATCTTGTGGCGAAGCTGACTGTTTGACTATACAGATCAATTGATCTCGAGGACGCGAAGGCCAAGGATAAGAATAATGCTGCTGTTGAGGGTGAGTTGCTTTATTTATCTTCTCAGAAAAATACAGGGCGTTGAAAATGATGTTGTTTGCGCTCTTCTGGAACATGCGAATTCAAATTGAATTCGGCAAAACAGTTTGCTGATATTCCCTCCGCATCTCACAGACCTCGCCGACCTGGACTGGCACACAATACCCACTCACGAGCTCACCCAGCGCCTAAATGTCTCCGACAGACACGGCCTCTCAGAAGAACAGGTCAAGCGGCGCCTCACAAAATACGGCAAGAACGCCCCCTCCCCGCCGCAGACGCACCGTTTCAAGACCATCATTGGCTACTTCTTCAAGGGCTTCGGGTCGGTGCTCCTGGTGGCGTCGATACTCGTCTTCATCGCGTGGCGGCCGTTGGGCGACCCGCCCGCGCAGGCCAACCTGGCGCTCGCCATTGTGTTGCTGGCGGTCTTCTTCATCCAGGCCGGCTTCAACATGTGGCAGGACTGGAGCTCCAGCCGCGTCATGGCGAGCATCAAGACCATGCTGCCCGACGAGTGCCGCGTCCTGCGCGACGGCGCCCAGGTTGCCTTGCCCGCGTCCGAGCTCGTCCCCGGCGATGTTCTGCTTGTCAGTGCTGGGAACAAATTGCCTGCGGATATCAGGTTCATCAAGGTCTCTTCGGATACCAAATTCGATCGCTCCATTCTCACGGGTAAGCTGAGTCTTGCAGAAGTGGACAACTTGAAAGACAAAAGAAAAAGGTTGTATTCGACTGACTTGGCGCTCTTAGGTGAATCTGTGCCATTGGCTGCCACAGTCGACTCGACTGACCCCAACTACCTCGAGACAAGAAATATCGGCCTTCAGGGAACACATTGTGTGTCCGGTAGCTGTTCCGGAATCGTTGTATCTACGGGAAACAAGACCGTCTTCGGAAAGATTGCAAAGCTTACGAACGAACCCAAGGTCGGCTTGTCGACTCTCGAGAAGGAGATCTTGAGCTTTGTTTGGATCATCTGCTCTATAATGCTGCTCATGATCATTATTGTGATTGTTCTCTGGTAAGTTTTATCATCACGGGTTGTCGGCTGGGCCTTGACTGACTACTTGCTTCAAGGGCCGCTTGGTTACGAACCACTTATCCTGATTGGATAAATGTGCCTACACTTATTGTGGACTGTGTATCAGTGGCTGTCGCGTTCATTCCTGAAGGTAACAACACCTTTTGCACGAAATTATATCATACCTTTGCTTGCTGACTCTAATGCTGTACAGGGTTGCCCGTTGCATTGACGGCCAGCTTAACAATCAGCGCAAATATGATGCGGAAGAACAAGATCTTGTGCAAATCGCTCAAGACGGTCGAGACCCTGGGCGCCGTGAGCGTCATCTGTTCCGATAAGACTGGAACACTCACTGCGGCATGTCTCGACGCCCTTCACCTCGTTTTGAAGAATGTAACTAACAGACTGAACTTCAAACAGAACAAGATGGTCGTCACAGATTGTTATGTGGGCCTCGAGAAGATGACGGCTGATAACGTCAGAGATACCCTCATTGCAGAGAGGAATATAGACGGCAACTTTGCAGGCAATGCGATCGACCAACTCAGAACAATAGGCGGTCTCTGCAATGCCGCCGTCTTCGATGCACAGACAAGAAAGCTGCCTCTGAACGAGCGGAAGATACATGGAGATGCCACCGACACCGCCATTCTTCGCTTCTCTGAGTCTCTTGGGCCCATCTCTGAGATGAAGAGATGTTGGCACACCAAATTCGACTTGGCTTTCAACAGCAAGAACAAGTTCATGATCAGGGTTCTCAGCATGGCTGTATGTACTACCCCGGCCCATCTGTCAATTGGTCCCTTGCCACTTCGATCGTCACAGCAAGATCTTGGAAAGAACTTCTCAGTCTCTGTGGACCAGACCAACATAGTGAATATACTAATACAGCATTATAGCATCCTGACGGAAAGACTGATGCAATGCCACTTGATGTGGCTTCGGTCTTTGAGCCTAGTGACCTGTAAGTGCATATCTGCTCACAGCTTGTATATAATATCATGTGCACAACTAACGTCCGTATCAATTAGACTGCTCACAATCAAAGGTGCTCCTGATCGACTCCTCGATAGGTGTAAATACTACATCGGAAGAACCGGGGCGTCCCACCTCCTGACAGAGGCAGCAAAAGCCAAGATCGAGGCAGCACAGGCGGAATACTCAGCACGGGGCCGCCGCGTGCTCCTCCTCGCGCACAAGACGCTCTCCCGGTCCTCATTAAAATCCTCCCCGCGGTCATCAGCGTTCGAGAAGGAGATGTCGGACCAAGCTAAGACGGGCCTGACGCTCGTCGGCCTCGTGGCGATCCAGGACCCACCGAGGCCCGAGATCCCGGGGGTGGTCCAGGCCCTGCGTGGTGCGGGCATCCGCATCTTCATGGTGACGGGCGACTTCGCCCTGACGGCCCAGGCGATCGCGGCTGAGTGTGGCATCATCACCAACGAGCCGGGCTCGGTCAAGGCCGCCGACAACCTCAGCCGTACTCCCCTGGCGCACCCCTCTGACCTCAACGACGGAGGAGGTCAGTCCACCAAGGTGGTCCGCTTCGAGGACCAGACCCGGCCAACATCCATCGTCGTGACTGGCTCGGACCTCATGGCGATGAACGAGTCGCAGTGGGACGAGCTGATCAGGTCGTACACGGAGGTCGTGTTCGCGCGCACGACACCGGAACAGAAGCTGCGCATCGTGCGGGAGCTGCAGTCGCGGGGGCTCGTGGTGGGCATGACGGGCGACGGCGTCAACGACGCGCCGGCGCTGCGGGCGGCGGACGTGGGCATCGCGGTCGGGTCCGGGTCGGACATCGCGGTCGAGGCCGCCGACATGGTGCTGCTGGAGAGCTTCGGCAGCGTGGTCGAGGCCGTGCGGTACGGGCGCATGATGTTCGACAACCTCAAGAAGACCATTGCCTACCTGCTGCCTGCGGGGAGCTTTTCCGAGTTCTGGCCCGTCTTTACTAATGTCGCCTTCGGCCTGCCCCAGGTCCTCAGCAGCTTCCTCATGATCGTCATCTGCTGCTTCACCGACTGCCTGGCCGCGACGTCGCTGGCGTACGAGAAGCCCGAGGCCGACGTGCTGCTGCGGCCGCCCCGCGTCGTCGGCGTCGACCGCCTCGTCGACTGGAAGCTCATCGTGCAGTCGTACGGCTTCGTCGGCATCGTCGAGACGGCCGCGTCCTTCGCCATGAGCTACTGGTACCTCGAGCGCAGCGGCATCCCCTTCTCGCGCCTGTGGTTCGGCTTCGGCGACCCGGCGGGCATCGACGCCGACCACTACGCGCAGAAGCTCAACGTCGCCAGCTCCATCTACTTCATCACCCTCGTCGTCATGCAGTGGTTCAATCTCATGTCGGTACGAACGAGGCGGCTGTCCATCTTCCAGCACCCGCCGCTGTTCAACAGGATGACGCAGAACGTGTGGCTCTTCCCCGCCATCCTGTTCGCCCTGGTCATGGCCTTCTTCTGGCTCTACATCCCGAGGCTGCAGGAGGTGCTGTCCACGGCCGAGGTCCCGGTCGAGTACTGGTTCCTGCCCATGACTTTCGGGCTGGGTATCCTCTTGATGGATGAGGGGCGCAAGTTCTTTGTGCGGAAGTCGCCGACGGGATTGATGGGTCGGTGGGCTTGGTAGTTATATTTTTTAGACGACTAATGTGCCAATGCTCTGCAACAAGTTACAGACATGAGATAGAATACTACGCCTAAGCCTTTCCATGGGGTTTGTTCATGAGCTGATGGCAAGCGCATCCCTTCAGTGAACAAAAGTGCCTTAGACAGCTTCCAATAGTGCTTCCGTGATAAATGGTATGAGGACTGGTGGTGCCAAAAATATCGCATTCAGTCGACACTCCAGACTCGGGCCACTCCGGAGAGTATTGACTATCGAGACGATCTTGCGTCGCACTCACCCTCAAAAATTGTTCCAAATACTTTGGCCAGATCCTGGACTCATCTCAAAAAGTCTTTTGATGCCGAGCTCGCAAGCCGGCCTGGAACTTCGATCCTGAGAGGCGTGGGCCTTCAACCACCCGAAGGATGAATTGCATTATTAGACCAGGCCTAGTGCCAGTCAAGGGTTCGATTGGCTTCACTCTCTATTCCTCAAGGCGAAAGGAGACCGTGAGGACCAGGGACCAAGACTTTGGCCCCGCAAAATGGACAGTGGACCCACCAGGAAATGCATCTAAAATCCCATCACATATTCTGCTCCTGTACCTCAGTATCTTGCTCGACCAACCTGCCAAGGTCAGGAAACACTCTTGCCAACCCGAGTGTGCTGGATGACACTGAACTTGCTTCAGGCAAGGCGAAGGTTGACGGCGATAGTTACACGGATGTCTTGGAATTACTCGCCTGTGCTGTCTTTCTTTTGTGGCTTCACGCAGCGCAGCCCTGGAGATGCATGTTTAGCAGCTCTTTCTGTGCCAGCCGATATGCAGTCAGCTGCGATGTGTTACGAGTGGAGCCCTGCGTGTTTATCGGGACTAGATACATAATTGAAAGGCGTATATGAGTTTGGATGCTTAGCATCTCCTGTTATTGACTGAGTGCTAGTGCCGGACCTATTCCTCTTCCCCTGGCAATACAATCCCCTAGAAATCCAGAACGAAACCCTACCAATATGCCTGGTCTTGATCCTGAGCTCCCCGAAGAGATACCTAATGAATACTTGGACATTGTAGACAGTCGCACGGGGAAAGAATACCGGGTTCCCATCAACAACAATTCCGTCGCGGCGGTTGACTTCTCCCGCATCACCGCCTCCATAGATCAAGGAAGCCCATCAACTCTTGGGGACACATAACTTCGAGCATTCGACCGAGGCTTCCGGAACACGGCTTGTGTAGAGTCTTCTTTACATACGTGTAAGTTCAGAATCAATAGACACACTCTGCACTACTTCGAATGGTGGGGCTAATCTATTCGAAGCGATGGAGTCCGGGGACGGATTTAACTACTATCGCGGGCATCCCATCCAAGAACTTTTTGACAACAATGACTACGAAGAAGTCCTGCACTTACTGATATGGGGGCACTTGCCTACGTCTGACGAGAAGTCGTGCCTCCGCGGCGCCCTATCGGCAGCCATGGATGCCCCAAAAAGCGTCGTGGACGCCATTCAAGCATTTCCGTGAGCCATCCAGTTTACAAAAGACCCAATCCAATACACCTAATTAACAGATACTTGAGGCGCGACTCGATGACTTTCTCCCTATGATTCTTGCCGGGCTGGCTGCATATGCAGCGCTCGATGAGGGAACCTACAAGACGCACAACACAAGTGCGGCCTATTACCTCGGGAACCTTGAGGCTGTAGGTGCGGCAATCATAAGGTGTCTCTCGGTTTTCGCCACCACAGTGGCCCTGGTATACTGTCACAAGAGAAACCGCCAGTTCACACATCCTCAGAAGTACGGCTCCTTCGTCGGGAACCTCCTCCTGATGATGGGGATATCTGACGAACATACCGAGAAGTGCCTCGAGAGACTGTGGATAGTGCATGCCGACCACGAGATGACGAACTCTACGGCTGCTTTCCTGCACTCTGCTTCAAGCCTGACAGACCCTGTGTCGTGCATGATACCCGGGGTTGTCGCAGCCTACGGGCCGCTTCACGGAGGTAAGCTTGAACACGATCTCACGCAACAATGGTACAAGAGAGATGTTAAATGTAGTGCGCTTGATAGGTGCTATAGACCTGGCCCACAGAGAGTACGCACGCATCGGCTCCCCGGAAAACGCACCAGCACTCATCGCCGCCGTCAAAGCCAACAAGCAACGCCTCTTCGGCTACGGCCACCGCATGTACAAGTCGGAGGACCCCCGGAGCAAGCTCATCCTCGGAATCATCCACGCGACCCTCGCGGAAGGATACCGAGAATCCCCGTAAGAAGAATGAGGAGAGCAGCACCCTGCTCCAGATTCGCCCTCGAGATCGGCCGCGTCGCGAGCGCCGACAGCTACCATGCGTCTCGCGGGGCCTCGGGGCCAACGCTGACCTGTACGGGTCCCTGCTCTACACGGCTCTGGGGGGTTCGAGACCCATATTGTCGTCGCCCTGGCCTGCGTCTCGAGGACGGGCGGCGTTATGGCGCATTGGAGGCAGGCGATGCAGCAGGCGCCTGTGTTGTGGCGTCCGAAGCAGCTCTATGTGGGACCTTTGCCTGGAGTTTTTGACTCGAGGGAGACTGATGGACAAAGGAAAGCGTGAGGGGGTTGGGGGCGTGTTTTCAAAGATCGTGGCTGTTGGAAGCATGATTTGTGCGCGGCACGTCTCACTGCGGGCTTCAGGATGAAGCAACACAAGAGGCCTAATAGGATTCGTTTGTATGTCAGGGGGCTGAGTAGTGCATGTAATTCCTTGAGTAAATTGAATGTGAATAAAGACGAGTGAACACAATTATAGTACAGTGGATCCGCTGAAGCAAAGCATTCAAAAAGCTGTATTTGGAATGCAAACTGTGCCTAGTGTCTGGCAAGCGCTCCAGGCACTTGTACTTGTCTCATAATGATTCTAGAGATGGAATTCCATTGAGGAGACTGTTTGAGCAAAATTACCAACTCATTTCAACTATATTTCCCAACATGCAAGAACAATACATGTATGAAATAAATCGTCTTCACGTAGGAAAAGAATTGAAGAGAGCAAAAATTTATCTCGTACATGTGTCCTCGGTGAGACTACAACATTGTCAACCACGATCCTCATATGGCTTCATATACAGGATCTCCTACCTTGAACTCAAGACCCTCAGATATCTCACTGGTTACCCAGTGAGTCAATTTTGTGAGACCGACGCTTTAACCAACTAAGCCACGAAGACGTATCATTCGAGGCCACGGCGTCGAGATCGCCCAAGACGTCTGGGAGCTGAGCTGGCACCTCTACACCAAGCTTGGTGGATGGTGTCCAGTGTAGATCTGCTCTGCCATCAGAAGGAAGTAAGTAAAGCTTTGACTCCTCTGTCGTGAGAGTGGACCCTCTTCTTTGGACTCGATTCCGGAGCCGCATTGGGTGGGTCACGGTGAGGATGTCGTGGACGGTGGAGGCTTGCGGCCCGGATCGAGTCAGTGAAGCACGGTGATGTTACAACGAGGGCTTTTGTCCGCCATATGGAACCTTCCTTCCGGGCAGAGAGAGGTTGACATAATTGATGTAAGGATACGATGTTGAATATGAGACTGCCTTGTCCTCATGTCATTCACAACCGAGGATCGGGATATCAGGCAAGCCACTTGGCCAGGTACGGCCCATTTACACGACCTTCACAAGACGCAACGGCACAAGGGATCTCTTGACATGTATATCGTATCCATGGTCAATGCCATCTATTCATCTATCCCACTCGTCTCACGCTGCGAACCACATTCGCAGCTGCACCCTCCGTCCTTCCCCTGATCGTAAAAGTACACATGCCTCGGCTTACAGATACAGACCCTCCGGCTCACCCTCCTGCTTCGTTCGGAGCACTCTTTCGCGGGCAGAGCGGAAGTCGGACATCTGCACACGCATGCGCCGCTCCCGCAGGGCCAACAAACCAGCCTCTGAGCAGATGGCCTTGATGTCGGCACCGGACAGGTCGTCCTTCTGCGCGATGAATTCCTCCAGGTCCACGTCCTCGTTAAGGCTCATCTTGGACGTGTGCAAGTGGAAGATCTTGCGCTTGGTGTTCTGGTCTGGGGGCTCGAAGAGAATCTTTCGGTCAATTCGGCCGGGTCGGATCAGAGCAGGGTCCAGGGTCTCGATTTTGTTGGTCGCCATGATGACCTTGACATCGCCGCGGTCATCGAAACCGTCGAGCTGGTTGAGAAGCTCAAGCATGGTTCGCTGCACTTCTCGCTCGCCGCCCGATGTGGATTCGTAACGCTTCGTTCCGATGGCGTCGATCTCGTCGATGAAAACGATCGAAGGTGCATTTTCTCCAGCAACCTGTACGCCAAGGTCATGTTAATATGCGACAAAACATTCGTGTTGGGGAAGACGATGCATTGTTCGCATTGTACTGACCTGGAAAAGTTGTCGAACCAACCGCGGACCATCACCAAGATACTTCTGAATCAACTCGGAGCCAACAATACGCAGGAAAGTCGCCGAGGTCTGGTTTGCCACGGCCTTGGCCAAGAGTGTCTTTCCAGTACCTGGGGCACCGTATAAAATAACACCCTTGGGCGGCTTGATACCCATCTCCTCGTACAGCTCGGGATGCAGCAGGGGCAACTCGACCGACTCGCGGACTTCTTGAATCTGTTGCTCCAGACCACCGATATCCGCGTACGACTCCGTAGGGGCCTTGTCGAGCTTCATCACGCTGACCGCCGGATCGGTGTCATCGGTCAGAACACCGACAATGCTGACGGTCTTGTGATGAAGGAGAACACTGGCGCCAGGCTCGAGCAGATCCTTGTCAACGAAGCTCATGATGCTCACGTAGTACTCGGGGCCGGTGGTACTGGACACGATGGCGTGGTCGTCATCGATCATCTCCTCCAGTGTCCCGACACCCATGGGGCTTCCTCGCATGTCGTCAACACGGCCACGTTCGTCGGCATTGCGGTCGGCAGCGTCATCGGCTGCGGGTGGGGCGTTGCTATCTTTCGCAGCCTTGGCTTTCCTCAGGCGCTCCTGGTTTTCGACGTATTCCTCCTCAAGCAGCAGATGGTCGTGGACGCGCTGCATGCGCAGGAGGCGCAGTTTGCACCGTTGAGATGGGTAGATGGCGGGGAGCTTTGCAGCGGCACTGGTGCCCGCCTGCTTTCTCTTCTTGCGACCGACACGGGTGGTTGGCTTTGGCGGAGGCTCGTACTTGGGCTTGTCCTTCTGGATGAAAGGAGGCGAGGTTAGCAAAGCTGGGGGACTTGATGCAGCAGTAAGTAGGACATGATTGCCACCACAAGTTGACGCAGCTTGCATTGCAACAAATAAGCGCAAGGGGGAAGGGAAACAACAAACCTTCTTGTCCCTCTCATCACGGCCATCCTGGCCACCGCCCATCCCAGACTGATTCTGACCCTATTTTGACGAGATAGTCAGCAAACGTTGCGCATGATGCAGTCGCTGCAGGGCTCCGGTGGTTTGCATACCATTATCGCGACTCAGTACTCGAATGCGCAAGACTGTGTTGCTAGAGTGCGGCTCGGGGATATTACGTGAGGAGCAATCTCCCGCAGAGATCGCAGTTGTGAAGGGGATGGGATAATGACGATGGGTTTGGAGTCGTCTTGTTTTGCACGAAGTACTAAGCTGGTCGTTGGACAGAAGGGCGAAGCTGCGAGTGACGAGTGGCCGGCGTAGTAATCCCGTCGAGCTCTAACGGCGCCTTTAGGTAATCAGGCTCCCAGCGACACACGCCAGCTCACTCTATGCAGCGCGTGGCTCGTGCCCATCCCCGGTCTCAACTGGCTTCCTCGGTACGTACTCCATCGGGAGCGTCCGGTCGTAAGTGTACCTGAATAGTACTTGTGTGAAGCTGTTTGCTCTGCACATGTCGTATGTATATTAATAGTACCTTCCCAGCGAATGACGAGAGCCCAATGAAGTCACCGTCAAAAGTATCGGCCGGGGCTGGGTCTACCCAGGACCTGATAACACCTGAGGAAGCAAACCTCGGAACGTCAAAGCCGTGCGTGGGCGATCTCTCTCCTAACCTGCCTCATTACAGAACTGTATCCGACTGTACTCCCCCGTTCCCAAGTTTCAAGGTTGGCTCAGATCTCTTGGGCAGTCTGTTAACTCGTCCGCTGCGAGCTGACTACATGCCAACTGCCACATCCCGTGGGCTTCCATCGATCCTCGGGCTTTATACCCTAGGCAATCCACTTCGACCCCTCCATCCATAGACTATCTACACGCGAGAGCGACGTCTCCGCCAGATCGTACAAGGCTGACTGGACCCCCGCTCCGTCGCCTACTCACCCACTCACCCAACGCTTCTGCCACCCCTCCTTGTTTCCTTCTGCCTTGCCTTACCTTGTTACCAACAGCACCAGCAGCAGCACAGCACATCTTCACAATGTCGAGCACACGCGAGCGCCGCATCCTCAAGGAGCTCAGCGACATCCAACAGGACAAGGACAACTCGGGCGTCCTCGCAACCCCCGTCGATCCCAGCAACCTCACACATCTCAAGGGTACCTTCCCAGGGCCCCCAGATACGCCCTATGCCGGCGGCACCTACACAGTCGACATCCAGATCCCGGACATGTACCCCTTCAAGTCGCCCGTCATGAAGTTCGACACCAAGATGTGGCATCCCAACATCAGCAGCCAGACAGTGAGTGCAGACCCATAGAGGAGCAGCCAGAGGAAAACCAACGAAGGAGGGGAGCCACGCTCACACAAGTGTCTTTTCCCAGGGTGCCATCTGTCTCGATATTCTCGGGAGCGGCTGGTCGCCCGTCGGCACCATCAAGACCGCCCTCCTTTCCCTGCGCATGCTCCTCGAGGCCCCGAACCCCAAGGATCCGCAGGACGCCGAGGTGGCCAAGATGATGATGGACGACCACGAGTTCTTCGAGTGCGTGGCGCACGACTGGGCCGTCAAGCACGCCGGGGCCCCCCGCAAGCAGCCACCCCCGGACCAGCTGCAGCGCAAGACCACACAGAAGAAGGAGGATGACATAGCAAAGTACGCTGGAACAGTGCAGACCAGTTTCTTTGCCCCTTTCTTCCCAAGTTCTACCTCTTGGACATCTCAAGCTGACGTGACCCCCCCGGGGTGACTAGGTACCAAGGCTGGAACAAGAACCTCGTCGACCGCTTCGTCAACATGGGCTTCGACCTCGACGCCGTCGTGGAGGCATTCCAATATGTGGGTATCGACCGCAACGGCGGCGACGACTACGAGATGGAGGAGGCGTATATGGGCGATGTCACCGCCCGTCTCCTGGGCGAGCAATGAGACACGACACTCCTTCGAAGGAGAAAGGAAGTTGGAATAGCGCGGAGCATCTCTTAACAACAGAACCCCGGAGGCTGGGGCGTTCAACCAGTGGTGGTTGTGGCGAGACATCATACGGAGGTCGGCACGTAGCATTCAAACGGAGTTACAAGGGCAGGTGACGGGCGAAGGTGGCAATTACTTGTATGCCCTAACGGAGTTGAGCCGTCCTTCGAGGCTTCGGGACAACAGCATTAACAGTGGTCTTTTGCTTTCATGAATGCATTTCATTGCAGATACGGGATAACGGTGGCGTTCGGGACTGGTAGTGAGGCATGCCAGTACTTTCTATGGGCGGCTGCTGACGAGGTGTCCTCACGGCCTTTGGCTAGTGGCTATATAGAGGAATCAAATGAGCCCACTTGGCTATATAAATGTCCTTTAACATGCCGATAACCGAGTCCTGTGTAGTCCAAAACTCATGACCGTTATAACTTATATGTAGTGTGAGAGGGAGATGCCAGGGGAGACAACATAGATCGCTGGACGAATGGCACGATGTAGCGCGATATGGATGTAGGACAAAATGCATTGGCATGGCGTGAGTTGCCCATTTGACGCCGCTTCCACCCAGTCTATGAAAATTCGAAAATGAAGAAGCAACGCACCGCCAACCACGGTATGACTACATTGACTGATGCACCAACAAAGCCTTCCTAGTGCCTCATGTGCGCACCGGTCCCCTTCCTCCTCTTTCGCCCTATCCTACCCAGTGTGAGAGAGTATCCAGGCATAATGACGAGTTTCGTGCGTGTGGGCGTGTGAATGTTCCCTGGTAATTCCCTATACTACATAACATAGCCCACACGAACCACTACGGGGTGTCTCAGTACCCCCCGCCCTAATTTGAAATTGCGTTCTCGGGGACGCTTTACAGCAGGTCCCGCCTGACGAACTCGTCACGGAGGGCCTTACCCAGACCAGCGGGCGAGCGCTCCACGATCACACCAGCGGCCTCGAGTGCCTTGATCTTCGAGTCGGCACCGCCCTTGCCGCCGCTGACGATGGCGCCGGCGTGGCCCATACGGCGCCCGGGGGGCGCAGAGATACCGGCGATGAAGCTCACCACGGGCTTGCCGCCGTTGACGGTGTTGTTGGCCCGCAGGAAGTCGGCGGCGTCCTCCTCGGCCGAGCCGCCGATCTCGCCGATCATGATGATGCCGTCAGTCTCCTCGTCCTGGAGGAAGACCTTGAGGCAGTCGATGAAGTTGGTCCCGCTGAAGGGGTCGCCGCCGATGCCAACGACGAGGCTCTGGCCGAGGCCGGCCTGGGTGGTCTGGTTGACGGCCTCGTAGGTCAGGGTGCCGGAGCGAGAGACGATGCCGATGCGGCCGCGCTTGTGGATGAAGCCGGGCATGATTCCGATCTTGCACTGGCCGGGGGCGATAATGCCGGGGCAGTTGGGGCCTACAAGACGGGTCTTGGTCTGGGTCTTGAGCATGGAGGTGATGCGGACCATGTCTTTGCCAACTGTTAGCTCTTTGCCATGAATTGTGAGGAATTTCCGCAGAGCTGACCATGTTGGGGAATGCCTTCCGTGATGCAGACGACCAGGGGGATCTCGGCCTCAATGGCCTCCTGGATACCACCAGCTGCCAGAGGTGGG
Source organism: Diaporthe vaccinii (assembly GCA_039880775.1). NCBI lineage: Eukaryota > Fungi > Ascomycota > Sordariomycetes > Diaporthales > Diaporthaceae > Diaporthe > Diaporthe vaccinii. Next base: position 512,317 of record JBCEDN010000036.1, read on the forward strand.
CTGTTCCATCAGGTTAGTGATTGGATTGTCTCGTGTCAATTCTCTTTCCTCTCTCCCTCCTCCCCCGGGTTGCGGCTCCTTACGGCACGAAGATTCCTGTGGCAGTTGCGCCAGTCTCCCTGACGGCATCGCTAACGTTTGCGAAGACGGGCAGGTCGAGATGTTTGCTGCCAGCCTTCTTGGGGTTTGTGCCGCCAACGACCTTTGTGCCTGCGAACACAGCTTTATCAGCCTCCTTTTCTCCAGAGCAGTGCTGTCTGCAGCACGATATCGAGTATCGATGGTTGTTTACCGTATGCGATGGCTTGCTCAGCGTGGAACCTGTTGCAGCAACCCGTAGGTTAGCATGTGAAACCCTGCCGAGAATATTTCACTCAAAGCTTGGCTGTTGCCAGGAGGTTTGCGAGCTGTGCAGCGACGGCACGACAGACAGATGGGAGTCTCCACTCACGTTCCCTGCTTTCCAGTGAAGCCCTGGAAGATGACCTTGGTGTCGCCGTTGATCCTGAGGTTCTCGATGGTCTGCTGGTAGGGGCCGGACTGGGCGCTGTATGTCCTCTTGGATAGCTGGCGCAGGATTGACCCGGTAGGTCGCAGTTGTCTGGTGAAGGCCTGCATCTTGGAAGTTCCGCAGCCTCGAAGACGGTGGAGTTGTTAGGAGGGAAAGGAAGGTGAAGAGGGAGCGGAAATCAGTTGCAAGAGGAGGACGATGCTGAGACAGGCCGTCGATGCAGATGGGGATAGCTTCAAATTCCAGGGCTTATCCGTACGGTCCACGGGTGGTAGTGTACTTTACTCTGCTGGCAGCTGGGACAGAGCTCACCTGTCACACCCACCTGCACCTGTTGCTGTTACCAGCTTTCAAGGTGCAGCCCCCAGACTTTGGTACCAGCAGGGTGGGACAAGTCCACGGCTAGCGGGCTCAAGGCCAGCTCTGCGGCTGAGACGATAGCACGGTACTCTGAGGACCAGGGGCGTGGTTCCGAAAGTACCCGTCCTGCCTGCCGAGGCTCGGGCCAGGAACTCCAACTCTTATCAACCGCCGCAGGGCTTATCGCTACTAACAAATTTCCATCTTGACGGAGGGGCAGCTCTTTGACTAACAGGCAATTATTCTGGTCTTCAGTAGCACTGCATTTTGCTGCAGTCGCAAATCCACAGAGTCAACTCCACACCCACGAGCGCCGAATCGAAGAGGCGCGTTTGTCACCCAAGCCCAACTATTGCACTTGTTTCGCCAGGAAACTGTGAATACCAATACAGACACAATGTCGACGACCACGGTGACAATGACGGAGACGAAGCGCAAGAAAGGTGCTGATCTCCCCCCGGAGAACGAGCGCTTCCTGAGGTGCTGTGCGGACATCGCCAACGCCCTCATCGAGGACCATGAGGCTTCCCAGGACTCTAGACGCCCAAAAAAAGACCTCAACTTGAACTCGCTCCGATCAAGGCTCGCCAAAAAGCACAAGATCAATAACATGCCCTCCCTGACTGCCATCATCGCCGCCGTCCCCGAACACTACAAGAAGTACATCCTGCCCAAACTGGTCGCAAAGCCAATACGGACTTCCTCGGGGATAGCAGTCGTTGCCGTTATGTGCAAGCCTCACCGATGCCCACATATTGCATACACCGGCAATATCTGCGTCTATTGCCCAGGAGGGCCAGATTCCGATTTCGAATACAGCACACAGTCCTACACCGGGTACGAGCCGACGTCAATGCGAGCAATCCGAGCAAGATATGACCCGTTCGAGCAGGCCCGTGGCCGTGTTGACCAGTTGAAGGCACTGGGGCATTCGGTGGACAAGGTGGAATACATCATCATGGGAGGCACATTCATGTCTCTCCCAGAGTCATACAGGGACGACTTCATTTCCCAGCTGCACAATGCACTCAGCGGATACCAAACGTCGAACGTGGACGAGGCGGTCGAGGCAGGCGAATTGAGCAACACAAAGTGCGTGGGCATCACGATCGAAACACGGCCGGATTACTGCCTGCAACCGCATCTTTCGAGTATGCTGCGCTACGGCTGCACACGGCTGGAGATTGGAGTGCAGTCCTTGTACGAGGATGTTGCACGAGACACTAACCGAGGGCATACGGTCGCCTCGGTAGCAGAGACGTTCAGCCTTGCCAAGGACGCTGGGTTCAAGGTCGTCAGCCACATGATGCCCGATCTACCAAACGTCGGAATGGAGCGCGACCTTGATCAGTTCCGAGAGTATTTCGAGAACCCGGCCTTCAGGACCGACGGCCTCAAAATTTACCCAACTTTGGTCATCAGGGGAACGGGTCTCTACGAGTTATGGCGGACAGGCCGCTACCAGAACTACACACCAAACGGGCTCATAGATCTTGTCGCGCGTATCTTGGCTCTTATTCCCCCTTGGACTCGTATCTATCGTGTTCAGCGCGATATCCCGATGCCGCTTGTCACCTCTGGCGTCGAGAATGGAAACCTTCGTGAACTGGCACTTGCTCGCATGAAGGACTTTGGCACAACCTGCCGCGACGTACGGACCCGTGAGGTTGGTGTCAACGAAGTCAAGAACAAGATCCGCCCAAATCAGATTGAGCTTGTCCGGAGGGACTACACAGCAAATGGAGGCTGGGAGACGTTCCTTGCCTACGAGGACCCGAAACAAGACATTCTCGTGGGACTGCTACGCTTGCGAAAGTGCACCGAGAAGTACACCTACCGCGAGGAGCTCGTCGGCCAGCAAACGAGCCTGGTGCGTGAGCTGCATGTCTACGGGACAGCGGTTCCTGTGCATGCGAGAGACCCTAAGAAGTTCCAGCACCAGGGCTTTGGAACCCTCTTGATGGAAGAGGCCGAGAGGATAGCGAGAGACGAGCATGGGAGCGAGAAGATCAGTGTCATCTCAGGCGTTGGTGTGAGGAGTTACTACAAAAAGCTTGGGTACTGGCTAGACGGGCCATACATGAGTAAATGGCTGGACGGTAGACCAGGGAGGGAAAACTAAGCACCATCATATCAACACAAGCATTTCATACAGGGAGGGTGGTGTCTGGCACCAGGCGTTTCTCCACATGGACCGGGTTGCAAAGGAAGGCGTTCTTAGAGCGCGCATACAGAGGGGGACATTTAGCATGAAAACATAGGAATACGGATTAAGCGCCTCACCAAGCCTCCCGGGCGTTTGATCAGCAAGGCTCAGTTTGTGATGACTGAGGAATCGGTGGATAAGAGTTGCTTGCAGCAGCCATCGCAATGTACGTCTCTCATCCAACCTTTAGTCTTGTCGCACAGCAGCACCATTTCGAACAAGTGGTCTGCGAACCTGCACATCTGCACATCGTCAACCAATGGAGAAACACCAGCCTCGGCTGTAGCCCAAATACGGCGTGGCGCTTTGCCGAGGCAGTCAGCTATCCGCTGGATTGTCGTACAGCCCTATCACAAGATATTTATCAGAGCAGGTTTTATCTCGAAGACAAAACTATTATCTCGAGAGCTACCACACCTGGCATGTGTTGGGTGGTATCAGTTGGCTGGCCAAGCTGCCCTAGTTCTGGGCAATCCACTCTGGCTTGCCAAGCTGATATGGACCTGTCGAATCACAATCTTGCCGGTCTAGGCACCGCGAGGTTTTACAACATGTGACCAGGACCTCCTCGTTCACGTCTAATATCAACCGCCCAACCGCCCCGGCCAGATTATCGTTGGCTTCTTTTGACTAGAAACCACGGGTAGTCCAAACCAGTGGAAAAAAGGATTCCAGAACCAGCCGAAGCTCTAGAGGTGTCCTGAGCAGCCTCTGGGCAATGCTTATGACCTTCCAAGTCGAGTATCTGGAAGACGAAGCTCACGATAGCCCCGTTCTTGGGTCTCATCGTTGTTTTGAGCTTGTGGAAGCTTTACCGTGCAGTCGGATCGTCCACCAGCCAGGCGCCCAAGTGGTTGCCATGTCCCACCCCTCTTGCCCCCCTGCCCCTTTTTCAAAACGCCCTCATGCTTGAGGCTGGCTGAGCCAAGGCAACACCTTGCAACGCTGCGAGGTGCATGTCGTGCCACGTGAGAACCCCTCGGACGGATCTGGGCCTCACCCTCCGCTATCAAGGCCGTTCTATCTTGTGCCTGGATTTGGCAGTCCTCCCCAACGACTTTGTCCCCACCATGTCATAGTCAAGCGCGGATGGGTGGTTCGCCAAGGTAGGAGGCGGCCAAGAGGAAGTTTTGCACACATCGCCAGGGGTTTGGTTTCCGAATCATAGGACTTCTTGGCTCGTTATAGTGGAAGGTTAAGTGGGGGTCGCCAGCCTCTTGAGGAAGGGTTTACTATCACGGCTAATATCTGAAAGGAGTTTGTCTTCGGCGCAGGGTATGGCAGTAAATGGGGGCTACTAGTGAGTACCTAGGTAGGAGTGGCACGTACCATTCGTGCGTCTTTAAAAAGGTTGCCCTCTGGTGCCCCTTCTGCACCCAGGACTTGGCCAAACACCCACTTTGAATACAAGCAAGCGCACGTTTGCGAGACCCCAGTCGCCCTGCCACACAAGGTGTCAATCGCGCCAAGGTACACCTCAAGGAGGGTCTGGATATTTATTACAGCCTGATGCGCCGGCAACCACGCCTTGGGGCCCTCCTTGACTCCACCTGCGACGTCCTTTCCCTTTCTCGGAGACTGTGATACCATCTTGAAGTTGCGGCCGAAACCCCCCAATCTGTCAACATGGCTGAGCTGGAGAAGACCATGCCGACCCCAGAGGCTGTCGGCGTCCCAGTCCGGGACTCGATAGAGAACCCGGAGAAGGCCGACGTGCTGCCGCAAGAAGACGTGATAGTCGACCTCTTCTCGCCCCTGCCGCCGCTCGAGGGCGTCCCGGAGGAGCCCATGCCTCTGACTGTGCGGGCCCTCGTCGTCGGGATCATTCTCGGTTCGCTGGTCAACGCGTCCAATGTCTACCTGGGTAAGTCCTCGCGCCGCCCCACGCCACGAGGCGCCACTGCGCCGGCTGACCGCGTTCTGTAGGCCTCAAGACGGGCTTCACGTTTGGCGCGTCCATGATGGGTGCCGTCTTCGGCTTCGGGGCCATCAAGATCCTGCAGAAGATCGCGCCCGGCGTGCCATTCCTTGGGCTCGAGAAGTTCGGCCCGCAGGAGAACAGTATCATACAGGCCGCCGCCACCGGCGCCGGCGGCATGACCGGCCTGTTCGTTGCTGCGCTCCCGGCCATGTACCGCCTAGGACTTCTCTCCGAGGACCCGCGCGATGACTTTCGACGAATTTTGACCCTTACGCTCGTCTGCTCGACTTTCGGCCTCTTCTTTGCGGTGCCGCTACGCAAGTTCTTCATCATCAACGTCTCGAGGGAGCTACGCCTCATCTTCCCGTCGCGTGAGTCTGCCCGCGTCTTGTTCCGCGTTGTGTTTTCCTGACTGACTTATGTGGGGGGCTAGCCACTGCCACGGCTGTTGCTATCCGTTCCATGCATGCTGTCGGCACGGGAGCCACTGAGGCCATGAAGAAGATCAGGGCGCTTGGCCTTGCCTTTGGTATTTCCCTCATCCAGCGCGTGGCGTCGTACTATGCTATCGGCATCCTGTATGACTGGCACGTCTTCACTTGGTTTTATATCTGGGGCAACTACAACAACTGGGCCATCAATATTGAGAACTGGGGATGGATGATCGAGTGGACGCCTGCCTTCTTGGGGTCTGGTATGCTCGTTGGTCTCAACACGGCTAGTAAGTATTGCTTTGCATAAATATTACGCGCACGGGTATGTTTCAGTTTGCTAACATCCCTCAAGTCAGCATGTTCTCTGGCACATTCTTCGCCTGGGGCTTCATGGGCCCGATCCTCGTCCACTACGGAATCTGCATCGGTAAGGCGTACGACGAGGAGGACCCAAAGTAGGGCGGATATGTCTCATTCTACTCCATGTCCGGTATCAACGACCCAGGATACATCCCATCCCCACGATACTGGTTCCTGTGGCCGGGCGTAATGGTGCTCGTATGCTATAGCATGGCCGAGTTCCTAGTGCACTGGAAAGTCCTCTACTACGGTGCCAGATACGCGTGGAAGTCGGCAGCAGGCACCGTGAACGAGCTCGTGGCCAGCCGGCGCCAGGGCCGCGGGGTCCCCTTCCTCGAGAGGCAGTCGCGCAACAAGGACGACAACCGCGGCCTGGTCGAGGACTTCGCCACGCCGGAGCAGCAGGTCAGCACGTGGGTGTGGATGCTCGGCACCGCCGTCGTCGTGGTCATGACCTGCATCATCGGCGAGCTCCAGTTCCACATCAACGCCGGGCTCTGCATCCTCGCCAGCCTGCTCGCCATCGTCTTCGCCTTCCTCAGCATCCACGGCGCCGGCGTCACGGACATCGCCCCGCTGACCGCCAGCGCCAAGGCCTCCCAGCTCGTCTTTGGCGGCATCACCAGCGGGCAGGGGCTCGGCATCAAGACCGCTCAGGCCACGAACCTCGTCGCCGGTGGTATCGCGTCCGGTGCTGCAGACATGTCGGCGTCCCTGGTCAGCGACTTCCGCGTGGGATTCCTCCTCAGGACACCGCCGAACCTGCAGTTCTGGGCTCAGGGTCTTGGGACTGTTGTCGCTATGTTCTTGGCACCAGGTATGTTGATTCACGAAGTCAAAAAATTTTGGTCCGGGCTGTTGCTAACGGGTCTATTCTAGGAATCTTTGTCCTGTTCATGGCTGCGTACCCCTGCGTGTTGCAGCCCGACTTATACGACCATTGCCCCTTTTCCGGTATGCGAAAGCGTTCTCATTGTGTTGTCGTGTGTTCCCGGAGGGTGAAATCCCGGATTCGTGCCAACAATGGCTTAGGACTGGTTGCTAACGTAGCGTAGCCCCAAGTGTGACCGCCTGGCAAGCTGTTGCGGAAGCAGTTACGAATCCCCAGGTGCCTATTCCTCTCAGCTCAGGAATCTTCGCCCTGGTGCTGGGCGGCGTCTGTATCGCCCAGGTTATTTTGAAGAACTTCTTCCTAGTCGGTGCCCGCGAGAAGTACCGCCAGTGGCTGCCCAACTGGATGGCGATTGGGGTTGCCTTTGTCATCCCGCAGACGTACTACAGCACAGCGACGCTGATGGGCGCCGTCGTGAGTCATTTCTGGCAGGAGAAGAAACCGGCCAGCTTTGAGAGGTACTGCTTTGCCGTCGCCGCGGGTTTGATCGCTGGCGAGGGTCTGGGTGGTGTCATTGGGGCTGCCCTGCAGCTGGGTGGTGTCTCTGGTGATGTCTATGGCACCATGGCTGGCTGCCCCATGGATTCTTGTTAAGTGTCAGGCAATTTTGGTCATCGCATGTCTTGATGCTATGGCACAGGAGACTTCTTGAATGTTGGCTAGTCAACAAATTCAGTTCTAACGAAATTTCAAACTGATCCAACGGCATCCACTTCACTTGTTTCCCTCGTCAACTACTCCCGATTTCATCTGCCAGTGTAGATCTGGGATGTAGTTGTATCGCCCGCCAACCCGGGATGTGTTGAAATATGAGTGTAATTGTTGGGGTCGTCCATTTGGCTCATAATGTTTCCACTTCAGCTCTGAATAGCAAAGGTCAAAAATGAATTGGACCTTAAAAGGTAAGCCACAAGTTTGGCATGGATGGGTCACGATCTGGAGTAAATGTTTACATCTATGGGATTCACTACTTTACCACAGATAATTAGCAGCTCTGTAACCTGGCCGCATATTATCGAGTTATGTACTTTAAGTAGTCAGGAAGACAAGACATAGAACTAAAACTTTGTGAATTTGTGCCAGCCTCTGATCTCGAAGGTTGGGCAACGAATGAGTTGGCTGTAATCTTTGGCTTCGGTTGCTGGTACCAATTAGCATACTCCTTTCTTCATGAATATAGTATTCTCACGTCAGCCCTACTGCCTTTCTCCGGAAGACACATACGGAATGTTTAATGCCGAAAGAGTTAATGAATTACTCAGTCCCCTTGCCTAGCTTGGGTGCTGGGGCACATTCTGGTAAAAATCAAGGATTATGCGTTAGACTCGTTCAGCTATCATTGAGGTCTAGATGTTTCATAGATGTTGTCTTTCGATGCCGTCTCTTAACAAGGTATGTATACTCAGATTATAACCCTTTCCTTCTGTGCTCTGTTCTGACTCAACGTAGAAGGATACTTTTTGAATTTACCAAATCTTTACCAAAACACACAAAGTTGGCTGTTACACATCAACCATGAATATAATGTGTGATATAAAACAAACACATTTATGAGAGTAACCCAGTGTTTCTGGAGACACAAACATTGAATACCAAGGCTGGAAGCGAATACGCTGCAAAGGAGGGAATATCTCTCGGGGAGATCGGGACAGAGGAACCAGCTGAGTAAACACTTGGAATTGCGGTCCAAGTTTGGAGCAGCCATGACATCTGTGAAAACTCAAGGCCACCGACCTCTTATGTGACAGAGCAAGCAATTCTTGCCAATGCACTTGGCACGTTCTTGTGCGATCTTCTGTAGATAGTAAGGTGGGCGGGCTTGGCTCGGAATCCGGATCGCGAGGTATCGCATTGGTATGGAATTCGGCACACTGGGAACTCCGCCAAGTCAGCCCGCCCAATCAGACCCGGAAACACAACTGTCCGTCTCGACCGGAACCAGCAGTGCCAAGCGAAATGAGAGACGACAGAGAGAGAAAAGCAGCTCGCACTAACACCCCAAGTCTTGAAATTGAGGCAGCCCAGGCTGGGTGCGAGTTGATGCCAAGGCACGATGGGCAGCACGCCCAGCAGAGTGGCTAGCTTGGAAGACATGGTCAAACAGAAGATCGCTGCGATCCATCCGATGCGTACCAAAAGTCATCAGCCCGGGTGCCTGGGCTGACAGGGTCCCAGACGTTGCGGGGAAAACAGGGGTCCCGCTGTAGCCTCGTGCGTGCTGGCCGTGCGAGCCGTGGACCCACAGCAGCTCTGGCCAATGGCAAGGTGACATGGGACGCGCCAGGAGGGCGCTAAACTCAACCTTAATTCCCGTTGACGACATGACTTCTCGAGTCCTCATCCTCACCTTCCGTCTTCATATATCCAACACCAGGCATCTTGTGCTTTGCCACAATACGAGACAGGATATTATGAATCCTCATCATCGAGTCTCACGGAGGATCAACATTGTAACAGCAACAGATGCCCGAAACCGGAAATGAGGCGTCTCCTGGGTCAATCAAATGCTGGCTACTCCGTGTCATCCTCCCACAGCCCCCGAACTATCGCATAAAGGCGTGACCAACTCAAGATTTTACGTGAACAGAAGGGGAAAGGCGTGCTAGCAGATTCATTACATGGTGGACCATGGATCATTCTCGTTAAGCTTCCGCCTGGTCCTTCGGATGATGCCCAGACCCTGTCCCTCCAAGGGTTCCAAGAAAACTCACGAACATCGAGCCACCATGAAAGATGTCCCCGTTTCAGGATGCAGTCGCATTTCCACTAGTTGGGTACGGATCAACTGCAGTAGTCGCGACACGGGCGCTCTGGTAGATTATTGCGCATGGGTACTACCTCGAGTGGGACACCGTGGAGGGCACAGCCTGCGACAGTCCTCACGCGCATCTCCATAGAAGTGTCTGGACGTGTGAGACCAGGGTGGAGACATGATGAAAGAACAAACGCCGAGCACCCGTCTCAGTAATCCTGTTGGCCGCCGTCCGCGCATATGCGCAGATCATTTTTGTGTGGCACAACTACCAGTGTAGTCCAACAACAGCGGGACATGTTTCCTCGATATCGGCAATCAATCCCCGGAGGCACGGACGAAACAATAGAATCACATGGCCCAAGCATGCCCAATATCAGCTATGTTAGCAGAACCGGAGGCATACCAAGGCCGCCGGTCAGCACCAGGATCTTGGAAGGTGGATCAGGTAAAACGCCCAAGACATGAGCTATGCCATACCGAGAAACGAGGCGGGCCGCGTCATGAGGCCATTCATCATCCCAATGTCGTCTCTGGCGCCCCGGTTCGACAGCTCTCGACCTTTCTGCACTGTCCATTGACCACTCACAGGCTGCGGCCGCCCTCCCCGTCAAGCTGATCCTGGTGGCCAAGTGGCCGGCATCTGTTCTGAACCTTGCCTTTTTTCCGAGCTCTTGTTGCGATACAAGTTGCCTTGTTGTCGCCAAGGCTGTAAGGGAAGGGATATCTTGGTATGATCACATCATAGATGTTTCTCCCAATGTGTGCTTTGTCACTGGTATGGCTCTGAAGCGGATTTAATAACCCCTTCGACCCTCACTCAGTCGCCATTATTGTTATCGCTCTTGTGTTTAACACTGCACGACAACACGGAAAACGCCAAGTTTACTTCACCGACGAGCAAACGGAAACTTAAATACCAGACTGTGATATCAGCCAGAGAGACGTTCATGATGCAACTCAAACAGCTCACCGCACTCGCCCTTGCTGGTGTTGCCTCCGGCCAGTCTCTGACCGATGTCATCGGCCAGAACCAAGAACTATCTCAGCTTGGAACACTGCTCGGCCAGTATCCCGATCTCGCCCAAACATTGGGTGGTCTGTCCAACATCACCGTCCTGGCACCGAACAACGCTGCTCTGTCGGCCCTTCTGAACGACTCGTCAGTGACGGCCGCTGTTGCCGCCGACCCAGGTCTTGTCCCTGCCAGTAAGTGTGGATCTGCCCTTCCACTCCGGAGAAGGTCTAGAAGGAAGCCCTCCGCGCCACAGACCATCTCCTGACATGAGTTTCGCTTGCTTGATGCATATAATGGGAAGTGACTAGGTTGCTGATCAGACACTAGTCCTGACCTACCACGTTCTCAACGGCACAATCAGGTCCACGGATATCACTGATACGCCTGCGTTCCCCAAGACCCTGCTCACCAACTCCACCTACACCAATGTCACCGGCGGACAGGTTGTGAAGGCCGAGACCGAGGACAACAGCGTCGTTTTCACCAGCGGTCTTCTGAGGCAGAGCCGTGTTGCCACCGCGGACGTGACATTCACGGGAGGAATCGTCCACATCATCGACTCGGTGCTCACCATCCCCGCCAACGACAGCGCGACCGCTCTCGCAGCCAACCTCACCGCCCTTGCCGGCGCCCTGACCACCGCGGACCTCGTCTCCACCGTTGACATGGCCCAGGACGTGACCATCTTCGCGCCCTCGAACGAGGCCTTCGCCGCCATCCAGAACCTGGCCGCGAACCTGTCCACCGAGCAGCTGTCCAGCATCCTGACCTACCACGTCGTCCAGGGCACCGTCGGCTACAGCTCCTCGCTCACCAGCGGGCTCCAGCTGACCACCCTCAACAACGGCCAGGTCACCATCACCATCGACGACGGCGACGTCTTCGTCAACTCGGCCGAGGTCGAGGTCGCCGACGTGCTCGTCTCCAACGGCGTCGTCCACGTCATCGACAACGTCCTGAACCCCGACAACTCCACCGCCCGCCCCGACGTTACCGCCTCCACCCAGCTCCCGGCCTTCAGCGGTGCCAGCAGCGCGTCCGGCGTCCCCTTCACTTCCGGCATCACTGCTACCGGTACCGCTGCCCCTACTGGTGGCGCAGGTGCTACTGCCACTTCCAGCACGGCCGCTCAGGCTGGTGTGCCCATGCAGACTGCCGCCGTCGGTGCCGCTGCCCTGTTCGGCGGTGCTGCCATGCTTGCCAACTGGTAAATAATCTGGTATATTGAGTATGGCCAACATTCGTGCGGAGGCCAAGATGGGTGACAGGACGAGGTAGAAAGTCAAGTTAGGAAGTAAGAAGGAAAGTGGCAGTGTAATGATACCCAGGATATTAGTCCGACAGGCATGTAATGAGAGACAATCAATGGACAGGTTGTGGAAACCAGTACGATCATTTACAGGGGTCGCCGTGGGGGGGGGGAGGTTCAACTTCTTGACAATTTTGGAAATATATTTGTTTACTACTATTTGATTGCTTGATGAATGTTCGTGACACTCAAGGAAATATGGATTAGAGAGGTACCACTCTCGATATATAAGCAACTAGTTGCATGCAAAACTGAAGGGCATGGGTGATCAACTTGCTTGTGTTGGGAGAAGGGGGGGGGGTGCCACTGCGGGGATGGTGGAAGCTACATGGAAAGGGGCTATTCCACAACTCTAGAGCGATTATAACTTCTAAATCGTCCCTTTCAAAGATGAATTCTCGTCTTACGCAGATGATGACCTGCACGAAGCAATCCCAAGTCTACATTCTTCTTCGTGTATACTCTTGATCATGTTCGTTTGCAATTTAATGCCCTAGCTGTCATACTGCCATAGACAGTTCGAGGGCAAATGTTGGATATGAGAGGTGCGATCTCTCCATGTGGGGATCATTTGGTCTACAGAATAAAGACGATTTATTTTTAACTCAAGCCGGAAAAGAAAACAACTCATAGGGTTACCTTCGAGCAATCCTTTTCCGATTGTTATTTTGGTACGCGAAAACTCACCGCTATGAGTCACTACGGCGCTTCAAGGAACAATGTTACCCTGATTCTCGGCCGCCCCAAGGCGCGGCACAGCACCAACCCCGATTTCTCTTCTCATCTCGGCAAAATCAGCGTTGGAACAAACTCAACTTGATCAACACTAACAAACATCATGGGTACAATCAATCCTAAACAGCTGATACTTGGATTATCGTCCTCGGATTTCAAGTCGATCGAGGGAATACTGCTACAGCTTGACAGAGGCCTGACTCTCAGGACTTACTTGCAAGGGTACACCCTCAGCCCCGCGGACAAGGAAGTATGGTGTGCCATCAGAGCAAATAACGTGGCCATCGCCATCCTTCGCAGAGGAAGCATGCCGCACGCCTTGCGGTGGTTCAACTACCTCGAATCCGTCCATCCCGAGATCCAAACTGAGTTCAGAGCCGTGCAGGCACGAGCCAAGGATGACCGCGCTGCTGCAAGCAAAGCTGGCGGGAACTACAACATCGGCCTCAAAGACACCGAGAACGGTGTTGTTACAAGATTTCCACCGGAGCCATCGTGAGTTTTGCTACAACCCCAGGCGAACAACAAATTTCTAACCTCTCCAGCGGTTATTTGCACATCGGTCATGCGAAGGCTGCCTTTCTCAACAACTACTTTGCGCATGAGGCCTTCGACGGGAAACTCATCGTTCGCTTCGATGACACAAACCCAGCCAAGGAGAAGCAGGAATTCGAGGAGTCAATCCTTCACGATCTGGGTCTGCTCGGGATTCGGCCCGATCAGGTCACTTATACCAGTGATCATTTCTCTCGGCTGTACGAGATAGCTGAACAGATGATACGCGACGGTAACGCTTACGCCGATGACAACGACCACGAGGCTATGACAGCGGAAAAGAGAAAAGCGCTTCCGAGCAAGAGGCGAGACCGTCCTGTGGAAGAAAGCCTTGCCATGTTCAAAGAAATGCATGCAGGAACATCCCTCGGAAAGAAGCACTGCATCAGGGCGCGCATCAAGTTCGACTCGCTGAACGGGGCTTTACGAGATCCAGTCATCTACCGGTTTCCACACGTGAAGGACGCGGATGGAAATCGATTAGACAGAGCGGTAGCTCATCATCGAACAGGTTGGACCTGGAAGATCTATCCGACGTACGACTTCGCGTGCCCCGTAGTCGACTCAATTGAAGGCGTTACACACGCTCTCCGAACGACTGAATATGCCGACCGCAATGAGCAATACAACTGGTTCCTCGAAGCCCTGGATCTTCGGCCGGTCTATCTCTGGGACTTCGCTCGCATCAGCTTCGTCCGCACTTTTCTTTCCAAGCGCAAGTTGACCAAGGTCGTCGACTCAGGCGTTGTTGCTGGATGGGACGACCCTCGCATGCCCACAGTCCGAGGCATTCTGCGTCGAGGCTTGACCGTCCAGGCCTTACGGGAATTCATGCTGAGACAAGGTCCAAGCCGTAACGCCGTGACAATGGACTGGACGATATTGTGGGCTATGAATCAGAAAGTGATCGACCCGGTTGCACCACGTCACACGGCGGTCGAGACGGAGAAGGTGGTCCTGGCGACAATCGTGAATGGACCTGACGCAACCTACTCCGAACCGAAGCCCAGGCACCCCAAGAACTCTGCTATCGGATCCAAACTCACTACGTATAGTCGATCGATACTTCTCGATCATGCTGATGCGGCGTCTCTCGCTACCGAAGAAAAGTTTACACTCATGGGATGGGGCAATGCTGTTGTCAAAGAGTGTAACATTTCCGGAGATGACACGATCAAAGATTTGACATTGATGCTTGACCTCGACGATAAGGATTTCAGAAAGACCAAGAAAATCACGTGGCTTACCTCTGAGAAAGCCAGTCTTGTTGAAGCTGAATTATGGGAATTCGATTACTTGCTCACGAAGGACACGCTTGGCAAAGATGACGAGCTGGACGATTATCTCATCACTGCTTCCGCTATCAAGAACGACGTACTTTGCGATGCTGACATGGCCAATTTGAGGACTGATGATATCATTCAGATTGAACGCAAGGGATTCTTTCGTGTTGACAAAGCTGTCGGTCAGGGCCCTGAGGGAAAGGCAGTTCTGTTCAAGGTTCCTAACGCTTCCAAAGCCTAGAATATTATAAGGGTTGTTGAATATAAGCAGAGTGACTAGGGATATATATTATATAAGTAGCTTAGAAGCAGCATAGAAGTAATATATTTAAGAGGGTATAACTAGCTAAATTTAATTCCTCTTCCTTCTCTTTCTTAATTTTAAATTCTTTTCTTCTTTTATAAGGCGCGATATTTCCATAATATTCCTTAATATTAAAAAAGCTATGAGGTTTTTTAAAGCGGATAAGTATTAAAAGCCCTTTTTTTATATAACCCCTATTTTTTTATATAAATCCCTTTTTTAAAATAAAGATCTTTAATAAATTATTCCTTCTTTTAAGCTCTTATCTTAAAAGCTATAATATATATAATAAATATAAAAGGTATAAAAGATATATTAATAAAGATTAAGAATTTTAATAATATTAATAAATAATAATAAATTAAGAATAATAAGGTAATTTATTTTAAATATAATAAATAAGATAAAAAATAATAATAATTATATATATATAATAAATATAATAAGTAAATATTATAATAATATATTATTATAAATAGGTTTTCTTCCCTTATTATAATATTATTTAATTATGATTATTTAAATAATTATTATATTATTTTTATTATATAAATAATGCTATAATAATATATTTATAATACCTTTATACCTTATTTATATTATACCCTTTTAATACTTTTTACTTCCTTTCCTTTCTTAATTTTATATATAATAATTTAATTTATAAATATACCCCTATTAGTATAATATAAATAAGTATAATATTAATATAATATAATATCTATATTTATATTTATATTTATATTTATATTTAAACTTATATTATAAATTATTTTTCTACCTTTAATATTATATATATATAATATTTATATAATATATTTATTAATAAACTATAAAATAATAATAATAATAATAATAAAAATAATAATAATAATAATAATAAAAATAAATATATCCCTTTATATAATAATATTATAACTATATAATAATTATAAAGCATCTTATTAATTAATAAAAGGGTTTTAAATAACTAATTTTACCTCTACCTTTAATAACTTAAATCTATCCTTTATAAATATTAATCTTATATAATAATACTATACTTATATAATATATAAGCATTATTTATTAATTAATAAAGCTTAACTTAATAATAATAATTATAGCCCTCTTAATAACCTATTAAATAATTAACTAATTAATTAATTAACTAACTTAAAGCTTAACCTTTTAATATATTTTTAATCTTTATATTTATATATTATTATTAATTTATATATAAAGTTTATAAATATTATTAATAAGGGTATTAATAATACCTTAAAAAGAAGATTAAGGGCTTAGCGATAGAAAGTAATCCTTACCCTGTTTAAAAATAATATATATATTATATATATACTTTTAAGAAAGACCTAAAGCTTATTTATTTTAATTAAAGCAATATATATTTAATATACTTATATATTATAGCTAATACTTAATAATAGCTAATAATAATATAAAAATTAATTACCGCTATTAATATTATTATAAAGCTAATAAAAGCTTTTATAACTTAATAAGATTATTCCCTATATTATATATATAACTTATACACTATTTATAAGCATTATTAATATTATTTTAAATCCCCTTTATTATTATTATTATCCTTAAAATAGCCCTTATCTTTTAAGATAAAGAGGATATTATTATTATAATTTAAGCCTTATTTAAGAGTAAGGGTATTACCGCCGTTATATTTATATTAATTACCATTATTATTAATAATAATAATAAACTATTTATATTTAGCTAATATACCATTAATACCTTTAAAAATATTAATCTATCCTTAATAACCCTATATTAAACCCTTATTAAATATAAGCATTATATATATTATATTAAAAAGAAGGTTGCTAAGGATAAAGATAAGGATAAAGATAAGGAGGATGATAATAAATAAATAATGCTTATATATTACCCGCGCTATACCTAACCTATACCTGCATACCTATAAGTAAGAGATTTACATAACCCCCTCTTTAATTTAAAATCTTTATATACTTTATACTTTACCTTTATATAGTTTAAATAACTTAAATGCTGCTATAAATATTATATTATATATTTTATATTACTTTAATAATTCCAATTAATAAATAAAGTTATAATAATTAACTACCTTAGTTATTTAAAAAGGTCTTAAGTATTTATTAATAAGTTTATAACTTTTAT